>CM060918.1:485991468-486341468 GCA_030737875.1 Allium sativum | reverse complement strand
TAAGTACTGTACAAACTATGTATCATTGACACGGAACTATAAAATAACTTTGCTTCAATATCCGAAGTATTTTCGGGTGTTTTAGCCAAATAAAAGATAAAAATATAGACCCAAATAATTCATGGGTGTTTTTTGTATTTTTATCTCATATTCCGGTATTTTAACATAAAATTCCTGTGTGGGTAACCTTGTATTTTCGAAAAAGAAACGAGGAGAGATGGGCTGCGGGAATCTCTATTATTGCACCTCAGTCATTGCCAAAACCGCTTTAGGCTCATGCTATTCTTGCTTAGGTTTCTAGAAAGACTTTAGACTATAGCAAAGGACGTGTAACATGCTTTGCTGGGGTCAAGTAATTTTTGAAAGGAAACCGAAAAAGGAAAAAATAAAGGCAATTCATGAAATGACTAATAAACTACTGCAATATAACATGATTATGGATAACTTTTGCCACTCCATGTAACCTCATTATGCCATTAAAAACTTTTGCTTTTAAAAAAAAGATTTTCTTTTTTATACACCCCTCTGTAACATAATGAATATAGAAAAGCAATCCGGGATACTTATGCTTTCTAGCATCTCTATTTGTTTGTAAGCTATATCAATTAAAATCCAACAACAATAAGTAAATGTTCAGTTCAAACATATGTATAATAATCCATAAAAAATTTGAGTTTTGATATTCATAAAATAATATATTTAATATTTAATTTTAATGATTTGAATAAATATCTGAACGGTGAATAACTGAGTTAAGATTTTGAAAATGTTACGAATGTCATATATAGAGCAAGAACTTCGAACGGTCTCAACGATCCGACCAGTACATTCTACATTTTTTTGCTTGAATCATCAGTCATTTAGGTAGTGTTTGGTTTACCGTTTTAAGTTTTGAGTTTTCGTCCATACAATAATTTGCACAACACATGAATATCATGAAAAACAACCATTTTAGAAAACAAAGTTAACACAAAAAAATAAAAAACAACTTTTATCTATTTTTCATATTTTGAGAAATTAGAAAATATGGAGACAAATTCTTCCTTACATAATTGCTACATCCCCTCCGCGGTCCCCTCCATCTTCCTTCCATTCTACCATCCTCCTTTCCCACCTTTAATGTTTTTTAATTAATTTTGAAAACTAAAAACCCAAAACTTATTTTAAACCAAACGCACCCTTACATTATGCTTTTCCTTGCTTGAACATCCATTTATTTGCACGTTCTACTTTCTGTTACATATTCAAAGAGTCGAAATTACTCACTCTATTAATAGATGCACAGATTGGTTCCAGAAGACCAATCTTAAATGGCACTGGCACGTGATCCTCGTCATATGACTTGAGCGATGCAAACTTCCCCACTAGCTACTGCGTGCCCTATCATTATCATCTTAATTAGTTAAAGTTGGATAGACGTCAATTGCATTAACTGTTGTTTATAAGTGATCAGTCAGTTCTTGATTTCTTCTAGATGGAAAAGAACAGTAAAACCCCATGCTGCTAGACTTCCACCAAAAATTAGGGTGTGTTTGGTTAAAAATAAGTTTTGGGTTTTTTGTTTTTAAAATTAATTACAAAACTTTAAAGGTGTAGGAGAAGGAATGGTATAATGAAAACAAGACGGAGGGGACCGTGGAGGGGATGTAGCAATCATGAAATGAGGATTTGGTCTCCATATTTCTCTCATTTCTCAAAATATGAAAAATGGATAAAAGTTGTTTTTTATTTTGTGTGTTAACTTTGTTTTCTAAAATTATTGTTTTTCATGATTTACATGCGTTGTGCACATTTTTGTATGGACGAAAACCCAAAAGAACAGCAAACCGCATGCTGCAAAAATTACTATAGCACTTCCACTAGATAATTCCAGAGTGTTTTTTTAGTTGTGTACTAGCAACAAGTGGAGTTGGAAAGGGAAAGTGAAACATATACTGCGTCCAGTGCAAATGGTCAAGTTGCACGACCTTCTTAAAGATCAAAATAATATATGTGACTTCTTGTAAATTTAAAGGCTTAATAGATAATTTAAATTATATAAGATGTAATAACATCTATGTTACAAACATATACTAAAGTAAAAGCAGAGGTGGTGTATGAAAATGATTTTAGCTTTCTGTTTCAAATCACTGTCCGGATATATCACACGTAGTATATAACGTATATAAGCTTCCAAAACAACAGCTCCTACCCATGTAACTGAACTTGACTAATCCATTAAATGAATGGATTATCTCCTATTTAAAATCCATGTCACCAAAAGCATCTAGAACCTCAAATGTGTTCAATGTGATCCTCGACCGGTTCAGCCTTTAATTTTTTTTCCTCTATTTTTGTTTATACAGCCTCTCATTGTCATCATTGCTTCTTGTGAAGCATAACGAACATAAATAAAAATCGTAGTTTCATATGTCGACGTCTCGATTGAACATCTTTCATCGCCTTCTCATTGAGCATGCTATCAGGTATTGGTAAGCACATTTTGTAACAAAAGAAACTCTAAACCTCAATGTTACATGTCACCAACACCATATATATATATATATATATATATATATATATATATATATATATATATATATATATCACGATTTCTTTCAATATCCTACGATGTGAGTCTATTTTTTCATTCAATCCATGCACACACTTCATTTCAATGTGAGCCACATCTAACATGCTAAAATGATAAAGAATATGCAATTTTGAAACAATGGTATGCGAAAATGGTTTTTTCGTCTCGTTTTAGTTAAATTTCTATGATAAGATAGCAAATTCTTTGGTATTTTATCCATCCTTTTTTTTTTGGTTTAATTCATCAATGATAAAGTTGAATTAAACCAACCAGTTGTAAATAAACAAGCATGACCCAGTGTTTATCTACTTGCGGAACTGTATTTTCACTAGTTCAGTAAACAAATGTATGTGTAACGGTTTGTTTATTTATTTTTACCTATCTAGGACTGTCAATAGATACCAAGAATTTGGAATCCGTCTGCATCCCTATTCGAAAAGCGGATATATATCCGATATCTGAAAAAAGGGATGCGGATGTGGAAATAGGCACATCCGCAACTGAAAATTATTCATTTTTTTTCTATGAATATAAGTTAAATTATGCGCATTTTAACATAATAAGCTAAGTTAATTTATGAATATATTAAGTTGGAAGTCTATATAATACACACTAAATGCTTGTTAATTGTTCAAAATTATTTATGATTATCCTATTTGTTTATTCTTAGCAATTTAGTAATCAGTTGGATTTAAGTAAGCATCATATCAATTGGTTTACCATGCCTTCCACCTTGACCTGTTCTGTGCAATATAATCTCTGCTTATCTTAATTTTAAGCTTGTCTTCTTACTGCAAGAAGGTCATCTTTTATGCATATGTTTGAATTACTGGATAAGATGTAAATAATAATTCTCATATTGTAGGCACTGGCACACATTGTGCAATGAAGCAAAGGCAAGTTTTGTTTATTTAAGAAAAACTCCATATTGTTGCTTATAATTCGACTTTAAGAAGTGTCGAGTTGAAAATTTAAATTACTTGATTTTAACAAAATGAACTTTTTATTACAGTGAACGAAAGATGTAAAATGTTTCTGTGTATTTCATATCTTACAAAACCGTACAATGCAGTGTTATTTATAATAGCAGACAAAAAAACAAGAATAACGGGCCAAGCCCACTTGAAGCGGGGAGGATAGAATAAAAGATACCGACCCAATAAGTTTAGTATCGTTTATTTTAACTCCCCCTGAAACCATAATCGGGTAAAAAAAACCCTAATTTGGTTTCCACATAAAAATGGCGGCGCAACTTCCTCCATGGCGATTGCTCTAATTCTTCAACAACTTCATCTTCTCTGAGAATATATCAACATGAACTCGAGCTCTTCAAGCATTAAGGAGGGAAAACGACGAAGACTTCGGTAATTTGCAAAATCTAATCTTTCAGTTAGGTAAATCGCTTCAAACCTCTTGCTTTAAACTTAATTTGATGAATATTTACTGGCATAAAAAAGAAATTTGTTGACTTTGAACAGGTTGAAACGCGAACAACCCTAATTCGAGCGGATTGAAAGCAACTTCGAAAATTCAGCTTTAATCTGGGACATATACTATTCTAGTGGATCTCTTGCTCAGATCTGCTGAATTCACGTTGAGTTCTTCTTTCAATCTGACAAAATCTGGTATGGAAAGCGGTTTTGTAAGTATATCTGCCTTTTGATGTTGTGAAGGTATATATCTAACTCTTAGCTTTCTTTGAATCACTTGCTCTCTGATAAAATATAAGTCTAGTTCTATGTGCTTGGTCTTTGAATGAAGAATAGGATTAGAAGTTAAAGAGATATCACTAACATTATCACACCAAATCACGGCCTTTTTATCTGTCTTAACTTTAAGCTCACTTAATAACGATTCTATCCACAAAACTTCTGCTGCTGCACTTGCAACACATCTGAATTCTGCCTCAGTACTTGACCTAGAAACAGTATTCTGTTTTTTTGCACTCCATGAAACAGGATTTTTTCCTAGAAAAATACAATATCCAGATGTTGATTTTCTATCATCAATATCTGTTCCCCAATCAGCATATGCATAAGCATTTATATTCAATGTGCTTCCTGTTTTGAATATGAGACCATGATCAAGAGTTCCTTTTAGATATCTAAGAATTCTTTTAACAGCAACCTAATGTGTATCTAAAGGATTTAGAATAAATTGACTTGCTTTATTGACACAATATGAGATATCAGGCCTTGTAATAGTAGCATACTGTAAAGCTCCAATGATGCTTCTATAAAATTTTGCATCATCAAATGTTTCTCCTTTGTGTTTTGAGAGTTGACTGTTTGTGATCATTTGAGTTGGAAGAGGATTAGCTTTATCCATTTTTGCTTTTTCAAGAATTTCAGATATGTACTTCTTCTGATTAAGACAAATTTCTGTCTTTGATCTTTTGACTTCAACACCTAGGAAGTAGCTTAAATTACCCAAGTTTTTGATAGAAAATTCTGCATGTAGTTTCATTGTGATATTGTCAATTTCAACTTTGCTACTCCCTATAATAATAAAATCGTCGACATAGATTAATATATATGTTGTATCATTCTCAGAAAATTTTCTGAATATAGAGTTATCAGATTTAGTAGGATTGTAGCCATAGTTGACTAGAGTTGACTTCAGTTTATCAAACCAAACTCTAGGAGCTTGCTTAAGTCCATAAATAGCCTTGTTGAGCTTGCACACTAGTTTAGAACTGTTGCCCTGACTAAATCCTTCAGGCTGTTGCATGAACACTTCTTCCTGCAAATCACGATTAAGAAAAGCATTATTAACATCTAATTGTCTGATGTTCCAATTTCTAAACAAGGCTATTGTCAATATTAGATTGATGTGGGTTTCACAACAGGTGAAAAAGTTTCATTAAAATCAAATCCATACCTTTGTGAATACCCTTTAGCAACTAATCTAGCCTTAAATTTAGAAATTGAACCATCAGAATTTTTCTTTTGCTTATAAACCCATCTACAACCAATTATATTCTTATTCTCTAGTTTTTCAACCAGTGTTCAAGTTCCTTTCCTGATTAAAGCATCATATTCATCTTTCATGGCTTGTTTCCAGTTATCATGCTTAATTGCTTCATGAAAAGAAACTGGCTCATCTTGTAACACAGTAGTATTAATAGTTTTGGGTTTAAAAATACCACATTTTGCTCTAGTTAACATAGGATGTTGATTGATAATATCCCTGTTGGCAATGTCATGACTGACTTTCTCAGATTGTTCTCTGGCAGAACATTGACCACTGCTTTCAACATTTTCATGAAATGTTTGACTTTGAATACCTGCATCATCTTCAGTTAGATGCTCTTGACCTGGCCCTCTAGAGGGTACTGTGTGTTAAGAGCTAGTAATGGTGTCTCTTGCAGCTTGTTGAGGTGGCACCATTACTTGAATTTCTTCAGGTAGTTCAGGTATAACCATTCTAGACTCAACAATTTTTTCTGTTGCTGTGTTTTTTATGTTACTGAATGGATACATTTGCTCATTAAATCTAACATGTCTAGAAATATATATTCTGCCATTTTTGTCTAGACATTTGTAACCCTTTTGTCTGTTACAATACCCAAGAAATGTACATGAAGTAGACCTGAAATCTAGTTCGTGTGTGTTGTATGGTCTTAAACAAGGAAAACACTGACACCTAAAGATTTTTAAATGATGATAATCTGGTTTGACTTTAAACAAGACTACTTGAGGACATTTAAATTTCAAAACTTTTGTTAGTAATAAATTTATCAAATGAACGGCTGTATCAAAAGCTTTAGGCCAATATTTCAGTGGCATTGAAGCTTGTGCTAATAAGGTCAAACTTGTTTCTACAATATGTCTGTGTTTCCTTTCTATTAAACCATTTTGTTTAGAGGTGTATGGGCATGTGATTCTATGATTAATACCTTTTTTCTCAAAAAATGACTTTAATGGCAAAAATTCCCTTCCACCATCAGTTTGAAAGGTATTCACATGATGACCAGTCATATTTTCAACTTTAGTAATGTACTGTACGACCACATTACTTACTTCAGTCTTAGACTTTAACATATATATCCAGGTAAATCTAGAGTAGGCATCTATGAAAGAAATATAATATTTGTAACCAAGAACAGAACTAGTGTGTGCAGGACCCCATAGGTCAGTAGCCACTAATTCAAGTGGTTTAGTATAGTTTGTATGTGAGTTTGGAAATGCAAGTTTATGAGATTTTCCCAATTGACAAGAAGAACAAATATATGAGTCAGTTATATGGCTAACATTCAAATTGTTATCACTCATAATTTGTTTGACAATCTTAACACTTGGATGTCCTAACTTGCAATGCCATAACTCAAATTGCTCACTACACACAAAATCATTTACAAGGGTTACTAGACATTTCTTATCAGCACAATTAGAGTTTCTAAGATTTGCAACATCAAATCTGTATAATCCTTTAAACTCATTACACTGCAAAACAATTTCTTGTGTCAGAATATCTTTTACAAGACAAGAATTTGGATAAAATTCAAAGTATACATTATTAACTTTTGCAAATTGGGAAACACTCATTTAATTCTTTTTAATGGAAGGAACCCTTAATAAAAAAATTAAGATGAGTTCTTTGGGTCCTTTTAAACTTGCATTTCTAATGTGTGTAATGTGAGCTACTTTACCATTACCAACTAAAAGATTCTGCGTACCTTTGTATTCCTTGTTCCCCAAGTTTAGATTATTCAGATTGTTAGTAACATGATTAGTCGCCCCTGAATCTGGATACCAGCAATCTTCAACAACATCATCAGTAGAGGCAGAATCTGTATTAGTATTTTCTGTCTGATTTTTATTGCTGTCTTTCTGCACATTCACCATGTTAACACTTGAATTGTTACTAGTTTATCCTAGATTAACACTGGAATTGTACCTAAAATAACACCTATTTGCACTATGACCAAATTTGTCACAAATTTGACATCTGATTCTGGTATTATTATTATTCCTTCCTCTGCCTCTGCCACGATTTGACTGACCACCTCTCTGGAAGCTAGGCTGATTTTGATTTCTTGAAGTATTACCTTGATTTTTACCCCTTCCATAGGCAGTAAAGTTAACTGACAAATCTGAATTGACATTTCTTTTATGATCAATTCCGCCTTCATGGGCCAGTAAAATTGAATGAACATGTTGCACATTTGGTATAGGATCCATAGACAAAATAATTGCAGATACAGCTTCATAATCATCATCCAAACCACTTACGATAGATAGCACATGTTCAAATTCAGGAATTTTCTGTCCTGCTGAATTTAATTGATCACATATATTTTTTACCTTTAGCAAGTACTCGTTCATTGTTGAATCACCTTTTCTAACACTGTGAAGTTGTCTCTTGAAATGCATGATTCGAGCAGATGATTGTGCTGAGAAATTTCTTTCTATTGTAGACCATACCTCATTTGCAGTTTTAATACCAATTAACTGAGGTAAAATACTTGCACCTATTGATGACATCATCCATGCACATATGAGGCTGTTTTGCCTTTGATATGACTGAAATTCTGGATTCTGAACTAGTTTATCTTCATTATCTCTAATGAATCTTGGTGGTATTATCTTGGTTCCATATATATAGTCATCTAGACCATAACCTCTAATTGCAGTTTCTACCTATAATTTCCATAACAGGTAATTTGATTCATCAAGTTGGATGGAAATAAGCTGGCTTTGCGGTTTGATGATTGATTTCATCAAATCTTGAATTGGATCAATTGGACTCTGTGTTGTAGAAACACGAGCACTGGACATATTGGCATTATTTGCATCTTCAGGTCCTGCCATGACTGGACTAAGCACAGAAGAGGTAAGAATCTGAACAGAAAACCTTGAATTGTGATTTTAAGGATTTTTTTTTGGTTTGATCTCTGTAGCAAACTCGAGGACCTAAATGATGAATAATCAGCAAGAATCTTGAAAAGATTTAAGTGAGAAAACTGATTAGTCCTCCTGGATGACTCTTTGATCAATCTGAAACAATTTCTTTAACTTATTGATCGGTTTTCTTGAATGTTCAGAAGTTTTGTCCCTTAGTTTCAAAGGAGAGTGGTTGCAGCCAACAACTCTCAAATGAAAAGATAAAATTCTTAGATGAGAGGATCCAAATGATGAATCTACTCTGATGGATATAAATTTCTGATAAACAGAGATAGTTTCTTGAATAGGATCGAGCTATAGATGTTGTTAAGCACAATTCAGACGCTCTGATACCAAGTTGAAAATTTGAATTACTAGATTTTAACAGAATGAACTTTTCATTACAATGAACGAAAGATGTAAAATGTTTCTGTGTATTTCATATCTTGCAAAACTGTACAATGCAGTGCTATTTATAATAGCAGACAAAAAAACAAGAATAACGGGCCAAGCCCAGTTGAAGCGGGGAGGATAGAATAAAAGATACCGACCCAATAAGTTTAGTATCGTTTATTTTAACTTATCGTATAACATGCATGTTTTTTTATTTATAACAAGTTTTGAACACACACCTGTTGTTTCAAAATTTTAAATGATGCTTGAGAAAAGAAAAAAGCCTGGAAGGTGATGAGGAAGAATACTTGCTGTCTATTCAAACATATACTCCTACTAAGGGCATCTCCAGTCGTGTGAAATCAAGGGGGGAATATTCAGCCTTTTCTCTTCAGTGGAAGGGTTACGGCTGAATATTCAGCCTAATCTTCAGGTTCCAATTCAGGATCCTGAAGGTCTTCCTGGCGCCTACTTTTTAGGCGCCAGGTTCTGGCGCCTACTTTTTAGGCGCCAGGTTCTGGCGCCTACTTTTTAGGCGCCAGGTTCTGGCGCCTAGTAAGTAGGCGCCAGAATGGATCACCCTCCCCCCTTCCACGTGCTCTCCCTTTAACCCCTCCTCTACTTTTTTCTCTCTTCAAACGGTTATAAAAGGTCAAATAGTTGAACTAACAACGGCTATAAACGGTCATATAGAAGTTTCAACGGCCGTAAACGGTCACATTTTTTATTTTTCTATATATATTGGTATGTGTGGCTCATTGTAAAACACAAAAATTTCTTTATTCAAATCCACTGTACTCTTTATCTACCAGTAAACAATGTCATTTCCATTCCATTTCAATAACGAAGCGTTGAATACGAGTAGTTGGGATTTCGATTCTCAACCAACCGAAGAGCTTACCCCTCCTTCACTCCAACACAATCATTTCATTCTTCTGCGCCGTGGACCAACGACGAAGATAAAGATCTCTGTTTAATGTACTTCCACTTTTCAAATGATTCGGTGAAGGGAAATGATCAAAGTGGGGAAGCGTTCTAGTCAAAAGTTATGTTTGCTTACAACAAAAAGCACGTAGAAAGGACTAGATCTGTGTCTGCACTTTCCGGTCGATTTGGGAAGATTAATTGACACACCCAATTCTTTGAGTCTCAAGTTCACAAAATTAGAACCGCAAACCCTAGCGGAATGGGTGGAGAAGCTGAATTGGTAATAATTTATAACTCTCTTATTCGCTTGTCGATAATTTATTTTACCTACCACGAAATAATACCAATATTCATTGTTTTATTGTTTGTAGAAGCGGATGGCGAACGACCAATTCTTGAAATTATTTCCTAGAGAAAATAGTGCGAAAAAATCCCATTACTACCAGTTCGGTAATTGCTATGAATTACTCGTTAGTCATCCGAAATGGAGTTCTAGCAACGCGAAGAGCTTAAGAGATGTTCATACGAAGGCAAAAGAAAAGAAAAAAGCATGCCGAAATTCCTATACGTCAAGTCCAGGAGAATCTTCGTAGAGAGATTCTAATACCGGTGAAGATGCAACTCCTGAATTTGATGGAGATGCAAGACCAATGGGCCAGCGTGCTGCGAAGAAGAAAAATGCTGTTCAAACCTAATTTGATTCTCGGTAGGCGCAGATGCAGGAGAAGCATGCCAGAGAAAATGAAGAACGTCAAAAACATAGTACTGAAAAACTTGAGGTCTTAAAACAGTTAGCTGAGATTGAACGTGGTAGGTTTGAGATTGAGCAGCATCGGGAAGAGACTTTAGTAATGCAAATGGATGTCACCGGAACGGACCCACTAACGACACAGTACTGGATGGATTATAAACAGCGTATTGTTGATAGTCATGCTGGATCTAGGCGTATGTAGTTTTATTATGTAGTGTTGTACTGCCTTAATTGTTTTCATCTATGTATTGTTTTCTAGTTTGAATTAATCAATGGTAACTGATTTTTTTTAACATAGTGTGTGTGTATGTATCGAATAATTAAAAATAATTCAACGAATTACGCACAACAATGCTAATACACTTCAATGCAAACACACATACTAGAACAAAGATGCTGAAATAAAAACTGAAACAAGCGTAATAAAACATAGCCTCTAATATATAATCTACTGGTTGCCATAAGCGCTCAGATGTGATCCATGAGATCTTGTTGAAGCCGATTATGTAGTGCCGAATTCTGATATAGTTTATGTTGATCCACATGAAACATATCGAATTGTCCTTCAATTTCATCAACGGAAGGTCGGTAAATTTGTGGGGGTTGTCTGGATCCTTCTTACTCGTAATCTGGTTGCACGCTGTCGCGTTCATCTTCGATTATCATGTTATGAAGAATAATGCAGCAGAACATATTTTTTGCCATTTTCGACATTTTCCATATCCTACATGGACTACTAACCATTGCGAATCGTGATTGAAGAACTCCGAATGCTCTCTCTTCATCTTTTCGCTGACCCACCTGCATAGACGCGAATCTCTTCTGTTTTGGGGTAAGAGGGTTCGCAAAGGTCTTTACAATGGTGCTCCCTTTCGGATAAATTCCATCCCCCAAAATTGTATGTAACGTCCCGCATTTTCGTCGGTATGTATTTGAATATTTAAATCAGTTTAAATATTGGATTTGTAATATAAGTGGATTTATATAAACGAAGTTGAACGTATAAAAATGGTGTATTGGTGGGAGTTCTGCGAGATCTACAGGTGCTGCTCTATTCGCTGCAAGTCGGAGAAGAAGCGCAGGTCGATGGAGTTTGGTGTTTAACCGATTAGCTACTTAAAATACTTGAGCTCGAAAATATGATGGAGGAAAGTATAGCAGGAGGGGGCGTTTAGCTCGGGAGGAAGAAGAATTGTTTAAAAGAGTTGGATACATGAACACGTGAAGTGTTGGGCCGAGTATCTAAGGTCAAGCCTACGTGAAAATAATAATAATAAACAAATGAAATATAAAAGCTAGTAGAAGGAGGGACTGGACTGTGTACGAGCTTATAGGCTTGCGGACATAGAAAGGATGGAGTTTTATCTTTCTGAAGTGGATGCTGGAGTTTCATTCGAAAGGAAGACGTTGACAAATGAGATTGGAGAATGGAACGCGACTGGATCCGTGGAAATCGTAAAGACCGGATCTACATTGTGGAACTGATTCCAGATTATGGCAGAATTGAACGACGGGTATAATCAACTGACGCAAATCGTTATTTAACGGTTAGCGCGCCAAGGTGAGTAAAATCACTAACTCTGATCTATTTTAAAATACTTTAATTATATTTTAATGTTGTTTGAATGTTGTGTGATGGTCGATTAGGTAAATTGAAATTAATTTGGTTGAATATTATATATCGTTACATATGTACACATCATCGATTGGACACTGATTCCACCGATTAGAATATCCCCTAGTATAGAGTTAGTGTAAATTGTGTTGACTGACATCTGTGGATGCGGAAACCGGTTGGAGGAATCTGACCGGATTCCTTGATAATTATTTGCACTGTTTGTTTTGTATGAACCCGAATTATATTTAAAACCCCATGTGAATATTGATGTTGAACGGAAAATTCAACATCTGTTTCGATAAATCAATAAACGATATCAATTTAGAAAGTGATAACAGTCGACTGTAAAACCATCGTTTTGTTAAGGAGTTGATTGGCCGTCAGGAAAATCAACGAGGTTAATTATAAAAAAATTTATAATTAAAAAGAAGATTTAAATTTATAATAGAAGTTCTATTATAAACCAGTATTTTAGAGTTCGTTTTTATAAAATAAATAACCGACTATCGAAGTGTTTGACCATCGTTGTCAATACGGAGAGACCGGTTGGATATATTATCCGGAAACCACTCCGTATAGGCATAAGCGCTGCGAAATAGATATGCTGAAGATAATTGAAGACGGAGTTAAATGCAAGGGTCGTCCAGTTCCATAATAATGGTTTATGTTTGTCCAGTCCCCGGACAACTTGTATGGACGAGTGTCTGACAGAGTATACCTAGTAAATCACGTACGGTTGATCTCTTAAAGGTATTACGTCTGGTGGCGGAGGAATTCGTTCCTCTTAGCTCTTTATACCCGTAATATGTTTGGGAATCGATTAGTGAATTGACGGGTTTGACGATGTGGCATTCAAAGTGAACGGTGATCAGATGTTCTGAAAATAGACGTAGCCTCTGGCCTCACAACCAGGAATGACAGAAGTTGGGCTAGGCAGCATGGCTAGTTGGGTCATCCCCAAGCAGGGTGTACAAGCAGGGTGTATTGTCACCGATCTAGAGAAAATTCATATTTATACATCTTTTCGATTCTGTATCTTCGGATGACGGTTGGATGGCCTACAACCATGGTGGCAATATATTCGTGACACTCAAGCTAAATGAGTGAGCGGTCATGTGTGGCCGGGTTGCAAGACGTTCTTGTTGAACCCTGAGTGTATCCCCTCTAGAGTACACTATTCAGAAGGTGCTCCAATACCTTGTCTGTTGAAATCCATTCTCCAATAAGCGCCCTGCGGTTTATGATTTTCTACTTTATATATGTGGAGCGTGAGATGCAAGCGTTCTACTACTTGTATAATTATTTGTTTAAACATTATCATAATATCACTGGTTTTTGATATCAAGAATAATTTGGGTTATAGTAAGGTAAAAGTCGTCCATGTTTATGTGTGGGCCGGTCTTACTATTATCTTCTTATTTGAAAAGGATTTTTGAAGTAAACAGTATGGTTGGAATTTACTCACACCAGTCCCATGACTAACCCAGAGTTTATTTTGTTTGTGTTTTCCCTAAACTCTTGGGTGCCCAAATTTTGTACAGGCAGTCAAGTGTTTCAGGATTTTACAGATTAACTTGGAGGGGCTCAAAGCAGGAGTTTCCACCGTTAGATATTTAGAAATTATTTCCGCTGTGATGTATATGAGTTACACTCTGATATGGTATGTATATATAAAAATTCAGATTTGTATTTCAAAGTTATGTTGTAATAAAATTTATTCATTCCGCTGTGAGTTTCGTGATTACTCTGATTCTGATGTTCAGTGGTTTCTTCTTCTTCTTATATTCTATTAGTTCTATCTTTTCTTTCTCACCCTCTAAATTCTTTCTATTAATGTTCCGGTATTTTCGATGCTCGAGAAATTGACAGTGTATTTATGTTGATTTTCTGGGTCGAAAATTTCGCGCCATTACAGTTGGTATCAGAGCTGAAGGTTAAGTGATTTCCTTGGCTCTGTGGCGTAACTAAATAGAGATGGAGTTAGAAATACTCTAGATTGAGTTTGAGTGAATATATATGAGCGCGTATTTGTAAATTTATATAAAAACTGTTTTATACTGTGTTGACTGGTCAGTCGAGTGGTTTATGAATTCTGGACGAAACAGTAGTGCAAACTGGATCGATAGGTGTTTTTTAACCCTCGAACAGAGTAATTCGACACAGTATGTTTTGAAAGCTGGGTAAATAAAATAATTTTACCCAAATTATATTTTGATATAAGGAGTATATATCTTGAGATTATTATAGTGTTGATCATTATCATGATCAAATAAGATCTATAATTGAGTTGGTTACATTAATAACCAATCGAAATATTTTGTAAGTATAATATGCAAGATCAGATGAAATGAATCTGAATTTGAAACCAGAATTGAAATAAAACTCTAGAAATTTGGAAAAGAGTTGAAAATAATGTTTGGATTAGATATATGTGAATTTTAAAATCCTGGGAGATTTGAAAATTTGTTTTCCAAGTAATGTGGAAGATATTTTGAAATAAAAATTCAAAATGGAAGTGTTTTAAAATGAAGTTTTAAAGTGATATAGTATTGAACTCACTTCGATCACTGGAAAATAATTCTGATGATGCTGGCCACATCTTCAGTGTAATTTTCGAGTTTCTAAGTGACGGATTACTACCCAAGATTTTGTTTTGAAATAAGTTGTTCGGAAATTCAAATGTTTTGAATTGATATGTTATGAATATATATGTATATAATTTCGAACTGATTTGAAATAAAGCCCAAGATTTTGAATTCAAAAATAAAAATTTAATTTCAGGAGTTAAAAAGGTAAAAGTAGAACTTAACTAAGATAAGCAAAATTGGATTGAATTTGGAATGATCCCAAATGAAAATTATAAAAGAGAAATATCGGAAATTCGAATTTTCAAAATGAATTGATTCTTGAAGAATAAGGATCGAATTTTGAATTTGGAGGTGAAGATAACTGATTTGAGAAATAAATCAGTAAATGGAAATGGAATTCGGCTTGGATAAGCGAATGATTTGATTTGAGAAGAAATTAATCAGAGATCAGTTGGAAATGTTGGGATAAATGCTGGCCTGATAGCAAAGGGCAGAGATAGAGTTGAATGCACAACAAAAAGGTACACGTTTATATTATATTGGATATGAGATATTTATGAGCCGGTTTGGCAGGCCGCTTGGCCATTTGATTTTCTTTTGGATTGGAGAAGGCTCGTAGTGGCAAGTTGTTGTAGTACCGAGTGAGCCGTGCAGAGTAGATGCTGGCGAGATTCTCTGAAAATTTAAGTTGTTAGGAAATTTTCAGAAATTTTGAAAATATTCGAAATAATAAGGAATTAATATTTTAATTGGAATAAATCTGTTCAGTAGAAACTGGAATTATGAAGTAAACCAAAAAGATTTTTAACCATGTTATAATAGAGATTGTAGCATTTTCCCTATCTTAGCAATTTCGAGGACGAAATTATTTTAAGGGGGAAGGACTGTAACGTCCCGCATTTTCGTCGGTATGTATTTGAATATTTAAATCAGTTTAAATATTGGATTTGTAATATAAGTGGATTTATATAAACGAAGTTGAACGTATAAAAATGGTGTATTGGTGGGAGTTCTGCGAGATCTACAGGTGCTGCTCTATTCGCTGCAAGTCGGAGAAGAAGCGCAGGTCGATAGAGTTTGGTGTTTAACCGATTAGCTACTTAAAATACTGGAGCTCGAAAATATGATGGAGGAAAGTATAGCAGGAGGGGGCGTTTAATTCGGGAGGAAGAAGAATTGTTTAAAAGAGTTGGATACATGAACACGTGAAGTGTTTGGGCCGAGTATCTAAGGTCAAGCCCACGTGAAAATAATAATAATAAACAAATGAAATATAAAAGCCAGTAGAAGGAGGGACTGGACTGTGTATGAGCTTATAGGCTTGCGGACATAGGAAGGATGGAGTTTTATCTTTCTGAAGTGGATGCTGGAGTTTCATTCGAAAGGAAGACGCTGACAAATGAGATTGGAGAATGGAACGCGACTGGATCCGTGGAAATCGTAAAGACCGGATCTACATTGTGGAACTGATTCCAGATTATGGCATAATTGAACGACGGGTATAATCAACCGACGCAAATCATTATTTAACGGTTAATGCGCCAAGGTGAGTAAAATCACTAACTCTGATCTATTTTAAAATACTTTAATTATATTTTAATGTTGTTTGAATGCTGTGTGATCGTCGATTAGGTAAATTGAAATTAATTTGGTTGAATATTATATATCGTTACATATGTACACATCATCGATTGGACACTTATTCCACCGATTAGAATATCCCCTAGTATAGAGTTAGTGTAAATTGTGTTGACTGACATCTGTGGATGCGGAAAACGGTTGGAGGAATCTGACCGGATTCCTTGATAATTATTTGCACTGTTTGTTTTATATGAACCCGAATTATATTTAAAACCCCATGTCAATATTGATGTTGAACGGAAAATTCAACATCTGTTTCGACAAATCAATAAACGATATCAATTTAGAAAGTGATAACAGTCGACTGTAAAACCATCGTTTTGTTAAGGAGTTGATTGGCCGTCAGGAAAATCAACGAGGTTAATTATAAAAAAATTATAATTAAAAGGAAGATTTAAATTTATAATAGAAGTTCTATTATAAACTAGTATTTTAGAGTTCGTTTTTATAAAATAAATAACCGACTATCGAAGTGTTTGACCATCGTTGTCAATACGGAGAGACCGGTTGGATATATTATCCGGAAACCACTCTGTATAGGCATAAGCGCTGCGAAATAGATATGCTGAAGATAATTGAAGACGAAGTTAAATGCAAGGGTCGTCCAGTTCCAGAATAATGGTTTATGTTTGTCCAGTCCCCGAACAACTTGTATGGACGAGTGTCTGACAGAGTATACCTAGTAAATCACGTACGGTTGATCTCTTAAAGGTGTTACATCTAGTGGCGGAGGAATTCGTTCCTCTTAGCTCTTTATACCCGTAATATGTTTGGGAATCGATTAGTGAATTGACGGGTTTGACGATGTGGCATTCAAAGTGAACGGTGATTAGATGTTCTGAAAATAGACGTAGCCTCTGGCCTCACAACCAGGAATGACAGAAGTTGGGCTAGGCAGCATGGCTAGTTCGGTCATCCCCAAGCAGGGTGTATTGTCACCGATCTAGAGAAAATTCATATTTATACTTCTTTTCGATTCTGTATCTTCGGATGACGGTTGGATGGCCTACAACCATGGTGGCAATATATTCGCGACACTCAAGCTAAATGATTGAGCGGTCATGTGTGGCCGGGTTGCAAGACGTTCTTGTTGAACCCTGAGTGTATCCCCTCTAGAGTACACTATTCAGAAGGTGCTCCTATACCTTGTCTGTTGAAATCCATTCTCCAATAAGCGCCCTACGGTTTATGATTTTATACTTTATATATGTGGAGCGTGAGATGCAAGCGTTCTACTACTTGTATAATTATTTGTTTAGACATTATCATAATATCACTGGTTTTTGATATCAAGAATACTTTGGGTTATAGTAAGGTAAAAGTCATCCATGTTTATGTGTGGGCCGGTCTTACTATTATCTTCTTATTTGAAAAGGATTTTCGAAGTAAATAGTATGGTTGGAATTTACTCACACCAGTCCCATGACTGACCCAGAGTTTATTTTGTTTGTGTTTTCCCTAAACTCTTAGGTGCCCAAATTTTGTATGGGCAGTCAAGTGTTTCAGGATTTTAAAGATTAACTTGGAGGGGCTCAAAGCAGGAGTTTCCACCGTTAGATATTTAGAGATTATTTCCGCTGTGATGTATATGAGTTACACTCTGATATGGTATGTATATATAAAAATTCAGATTTGTATTTCAAAGTTATGTTGTAATAAAATTTATTCATTCCGCTGTGAGTTTCGTGATTACTCTGATTCTGATGTTCAGTGGGTTCTTCTTCTTCTATTCTATTAGTTCTATCTTTTCTTTCTCACCCTCTAAATTCTTTCTATTAATGTTCCGGTATTTTCGATGCTCGAGAAATTGACAGTGTATTTATGTTGATTTTCTGGGTCGAAAATTCCGCGCCATTACATAGTACTTGTGATCGTATGTTTTATGTCCAATCGTAAATGATACAGGGACGGATTTACCCTATGCCAAATCGCTGAACAAATGTGATCGTTCTAGAGCATTTAAGTCGTTATGGAAACCAGGCATACCAAAAAAAGCATGCCATATCCATAGATCGTGAGCCGCAACTGCTTCTTAGATGATGGTTGGCTTTTTATTCTTTACCGTTGTACGCTCCATGATGAGCTTTAGGACAGTTCTTCCACTCCCAGTGCATGCAATCTAGACTCCCTAACATCCCATACCACCCTCTACTTTCATGCATTTCACGCAACCTAGCTACGTCAGCCTCATTTGGAGAACGAAGATATTCATCTCCGTATATGTCGACCACTTATTGGCAAAACTCATCTAGGTTTTCCAGAGCAGTACTCTCTACAATAACATAAGCGTCATCCAGAGCGTCGGCTGGTGCGCAATATGCCAACATTCTCAAAGCCGCGGTCATCTTCTGATGTCCAGTCAGGCCTTGTTTTTTGGCAGCATCCTGTTTGTAAACAAAGTACTTATTAGTCGCCTAAATACTTTTAAGGATTCTTAAGAATAATGGCCGACTCATTCTAAAGCGCCTGCGAAAAATCGTAGGACCATAAGTCGGATTAGAAACGAAATAATCGTTCATTGGTGTTTTATGAAATGCTGCATGATCCCGGTGAAAGTATCTTCGTCCCATTGTTGAACCACCGTGTTGTCCACTAGATGAACCGTAAGTTTCACGATAGATCTCCATAAGTTCCTCTTCTTCTTGTTGGTGTGCTTTTGCGATGGCTTCATCCTCAGAATCACTATCGCACAACTTAATTGCTTTGAGCAGATGGCCAGACATTTTTATTGTTAAGTTGTTGTTTATTTTTAAATTGTGGAGTTGAAGTATGATATGTACGTCCTTATATGGTTGGGAAAAGTTAAGGCACCGTAATCAATGTTTGATAAAGCAGACACTGTAGCCATGTTTGATAAAGCAGACACTGTAGCCATGTTGGCTAAAGCATGCACTATAGCCATGTTTGATAAAGCAGGCACCGGAGCCATGTTTGATAAAGTAGACACTGTACCACAAGGCACTGTAGCCATGTTTGATAAAGCAGACACTGTGACCTGTCTAATCACTGGCCAAACCCATGTTAATGGTACGTTATGAGAGCATGTGACTTGTACTATAAGGCACCAAGCTTTTGCCAAATCTTTGGGCTACAAATAAATGGTTCCTTGGTTCCTTACTTTCACACAGTGAGCATTTTCTATTTCCCCGTTACTCTCCTTTATTCAAGTCACTGATAGTTGGTCTCCCTCTGAGTTACAAATACTCGTTGAAGTGTATATTGAGTTTCAAGAAATGCATGACAAAATCCTACAAGGACGTGGCGGAGTGACCCATGAATTGTACTGGCAATTGGTACAAAAAAACTACAATGACAACCCAAAGTGTCCGTCGTGGAGGTCTAAAGAAGAGATCCACAGTAAACATAGGACCTTCTGGGATGATTGTGCCCGATTCCGCCAGATAATCGAGGTGGTAAAAGAGGAAGATATTTTCAAAGCTAATCGTGCCACATTTGATTCACGTTATCTTTTCGAACATGGAACAGAATTCGTAGGCCATGAAGCGTATGAACTTCATTACAGCTGGCTAACGCGCTTCGGTTTTGATTGGTAGATGTGGTCGTGCTACTATTCATGCTATCCTGTGTAACAATGGTAGTTGTATCGTACTATCTCTCAACAGTGTTCGTGTACTATGTCCTAGTGTGTAGTCAGTGTGTAGTCAGTGTCTCAGTGTGTAATCAGTGTCTCAGTGTGTAGGCAGTGTCTCAGTTGTGGTTAAGTCTTTAAGTTAACATGTGAGCTCTTCTGTTTTCTTTCAACATTTATTACGAAATATGTCTCTGTTCAATGACTTTACCAGGCTTTGGGAACAATATTTTACATGTATGAGTTAAAAAATATGGGTCGTCCACATATGCATTAAACATTATTTCGTGGCAGACAGATATAAAACTCTACCAAAACACTCATAACTTAAGACACACAAAAAAGGAAGCTTTCCTACTGCTAGTACCATTGTCACAACAATGCCTTCGTGGCCTTCAGCTACAGACTATGAGGAAGAGGCATACGAAGCGATTAGACTTCAAGAGATCGAAGACGAATTAGAGTTTCTGAACGACCCATACTTTTAAGTACCACCACAAGAAGCTCAAGTGCCCCATGTTCAACCTTCACACGAACAGTCGGTACCTCAACCACCCCAAGAAGTAGAGGTGTATCGAGTACCACCTTCTCAACAGGGAGTTTACTCGTATCCAGTATTTTGCTATTGCGGTCATGCTGTTGAAGTCGTTGTTCGAGCCGAGGGAAACAGTATAGGCCGCCGCATATAGAAATGTTCATTGTATCCTAATGGATGCGATTTCATGGAATGGATAGACGAGCCTCTTTGCCCAAGGGGAACAGCCTATGCAAATGAACTTGAACAAGTGATAAGACGTCTCGAACGTTTCCTTATTTGATGTTTTAGTTGGCATCTTGTATCTGTAAGGCATGTATCTTTAGGATCTATTGTGGATGTATGTTTAATGTTAATTGTATCTTTAATGTTTAGTGTTAATTGTATCTTTGTTGTATATCAAGCAACATGATCTGGTCACCATCCATAGTAGCAACGAGACAACGAATCATTTCTATGTATAGCTTCGTAATAAAGTCGACATTATAGTACAAATGGGATAGGGAATCTCTGCTACCTGTCCATCAATCTTACAAACTGTGACACAGAGAAATACAAGTGATTTGAGTAGTCGTCCCCAATTAATGCTTTAATGTATTGGGAAGTGGACTTGCGTTAATAAATAGGACCCTGAATCTTCTTCCTATCTTCATTATTTGCTCCAATAATTTTTTGCTTTCCACATTTGCTCTAAATACAATGTCTAGTTGGGAATACGATGATGAAACGATTGTACAACTGTACGATGCGTATGAAAGGAATAAGCAACAAATCGAAGATGTAGAGATTGTGCTAGAAACACAAGCAGATGTCCAAGTCGAGCCTGGAGAAGTTGAGTCTGAACTTTTTAGTGTCACGCAACCAAATGTTGTTGTCCCAAGAATTGGACCAATGCAGAAAACCCATCTTGCTCGGTTGATAGAAGTAATTGCTCGCCAGAACCCCGATAGGTCGAGCTCTAACATTACGGGTCGGACTGTTCTTTGCTATTGTGGAGTGGAATGCAACGTGGTTGTTTCTAAGATTCAAACCAACGTTGGTCGACGATTTTATGGGTGCAAGGCGTACATTGCTGCACAGAACCGACAAGGGTTGCAACGCTTTAACTTTTTCTCATGGTACGATCCACCTTTCACTGCGAGGGGTGTCCAGTATGCACTGGAGATGCAAGCAGAGGTCAGTCAGTTGGAAAGATTGAACGTTGCAACAAAAGCAGAAATGTTGTATGGGTGGGGCAGTTCTTCGCGAAACTAAGACTACTATTACGCTGGATTGTACGTTGGGTCGAAAGAATAATTTATCTTGTATCTTATATTTGGCTGTAATGATGTACTATGCTGTACCCTGTATCTTGTATTCTTTATCGTAGTTGTATGTCGTAAGTTGGGTTGAATGCACCACTAGGGTAATGTGTTATAGGTTGTCCAATTGATAGAAACAACATGACTTGACAACTTGGCCTTGTGAATTTGTACTGTTGGGGTCGTCCTCGAACACAACAGTACGTTAATAATACATCAGTACGTTAAAAATACAATAGTACGTTAATATTACATCAGTTCCACTACGTAGGAATACAACAGTACGTTAATAATACATATAAACCACAAATACATATAAACCACAAATGGAATACCATAGTGCAGAGAAGACAAATTACAACAGAACGTTAATAATACATCAGTACCACTACATAGGAATACAACAGTACGCTAGTATGAAGTCATAATACAACAGTCCCCTTAATAATACAAATAAACCACAAAAGTGCAGAAAGACAAAATACAATAGTCCGCTAATAATACATCAATAGCACTACACAGGAATGCCTCCATCATCATCGTTCCCATCATCGTCGCTCCCATCATCATCTCCGTCCTGATCGTCAACATCCTCAGCCACGTCGTCATCCTCATTAGACTCATCAACATCATCGTCATCAACATCATCAGCATCGTGGTCCTGAGAAGCTGCATCATACTCATCGGCAGCATGGCTGGTGAAGTCATCGAGACCAATGACGTCACCGATGTCTCTAGTCCTAGATCGGTTGGTCCCAACATCTGAAAATGGCTCATACACAGCAAGTCTGGCTGATAACCGATCAATCTGAGACTCCAACATCTGTGTATGACTAAGGTACATATCATGCATGGTACGCGTGTGTGCAAGAGTCATATCACAATAACCGGCAAGGGCGGATCTTGATTGGTCCAACCAATGTGCGTACTACAAAGACATGTGATGTGCATTACGTAAAATACCATAAATAAGAAATGTACATAAATAGACAAATGTATTAAAGAAACATGATATGGAGGGTACAAGATGGCTAAGGGTACTCCAGGAAGGTTGTCTGGAAACATGCCGTGCTGCTCAATAATGGTACCCGAAATACGTACGCTCTGAAACTATAATCCGTCTCTATCTGCATGAGAGGCTGTGAAAACTGGGATGGAATATGTTCAAATAAAACATGGGGTACCTGAACTCTATCGGATACCAAATGAGGCCCAAATGATCGGAGTTAACCCCCCACCCCTGGGCATAATCAGGACATCTAAGTCTATGTGGAGCGACTCTAGCCCAAGAAGAATCGTAATGTCCAGCAATGAAGAATGTGCCAATGTAAACCCAACCAACCTCCCGTAGGGCCTGTATGTACTGCACCCCAATCAACCTGCTCCTACCAAACATGTCCTCGCAAGATAGCGGATCTCCCAGTATACGTGAATCGTAGTTGATCTGATATGAACACCTCTCACCCAAATATCAAATAGGGATATATGTCGTTGTATGTAAAGCCACCCTACGAGTAGAGATTGTATACGCAATCCGCATCGAGTGGTCGTCGACCATAACACCATCCTCTGTCAAATGATCCAAATGTGAAGCCTAAGGAGTGCGAATGAGATTGCCCCGACTCCGGATGTCAATCTGTGCTCTAGACTCCATCAAATCGTGATGTACACCCGGTGGAGCACGAGGTACGTAATGAATGCGCTTCCACCGTCTCATCCGCGGAAAGAACTGCTCATCTACCTGAGCAGCCATCTCTACCATGCGTGGATGCATGTTAGTCGTGAACTCGTAATACCAAATGGGCAAGATGTACCAATAGGCTTGCATCTCTCTGACGTCACCCAACACAAATGAATCTAAAGCGGTGTACGGTGCACCTAGTATAGCTGTGCCCCAATCTATCGTATCAAGCCGACCCAACATAGTAATCCCAGCTAGATAACCCAAGCGAACGGTACTCTTGTGGTTCGAAAAAAAAGTCGAACCAAACAAGTACAGTAAAAATGCCCTAGTCACCCAATCTATAATCTCCGGTCGCTTCGAATAACAAGTGATGTACTGCTGCAGGTAAGTCAACGAAACCGCACCACTACTAACTCGAGCAGCATCAAAATGAGGTAAGAACACGGAAAACATGTTGGATGACTCATATAACTCATCAAAGAGAACCGGTCTGCGATCAAGATGACCAATCTCTATACCAGTCAGCATATACAAATTGACAGGAGTGACACCAAGCTCAAAGTCAGAAAAATGGAAAGTATGTGTGGTCAGCTACCATCGCTCACACAGTGCATGTACCAAGGGTTCGTCGAATGACTTAATAGGTCTAATAGATAGAAACTGACCAAATGGACTAAGCTGTAGCCTATCCTTAATAGGAGTGGGAAGGTCGTCATAAAATGTGATGCATTTCGGCCAACTGCCTCTACAATGAACGTACTTGTCCTATATATATATTATATATATATATAGGAATAAGCAATGTTTTTCAATTCAATAACACCTATTGAACTCATATGAAGATATAGCTTGCGTAATAGTAGAAATCATAAACATTTAAATTATACTTGTATCGTGCACAAATCAGTAACAACTCTGTGCTCGTAGCCCTCTGGAAGATCATGAAGGACACGAACCTCATCAGCTGTTACACCAGGGGCCGGAGGTGTGTGCACTGGACCCATTTGCTCGTCTGACAGTCTCGGAGCAACTCTCCTTCCAACTTTAATGCTTCGCGGTGGCATTTCGACTCAATTTCTATTAAAAACAAATTAAAAATGAAGCTTGAAAAGAATGAAATGAACAAAAATGGTGGAAATGGGGTTTTATAGACGCCAGTGTTTCTGGCGCCTACTTTTTAGGCGCCAAGCGCCTACATTTTAGGCGCTAGGATCCTGGCGCCTAAAAAGTAGGCGCCAGAACCACTGGCGCCTACAGCCTGATTAAGGGCTGAATATTCAGCCCTTAAGCCACTAGAGATGCCCTAAATTGCAAAGGTGGTGGATGGAATGATCTTGACTTTCTGTTTCAAATCATTGTCCAGATACACTATGTATTACTGTATATAATAATATATAAGCTTCCAAAATAATAGTACCCGCTCCTGTGACTGAATTTGACTAATCCATCAAATGCATTGATTATTGCATATCTAAAGGCTATCTCACGAAAGCTTCTAGAACTTCAAACTGCATCCAATGTGATCCTGGTCGTCCCGATCGGTTCCGGTCTTCCCTCCTCTTTCGTCTATCAACCCCTACGATCACCATTGCTTCTAGAAATATAACAAACATAAATTAGATGAAATTTTTTTAGCTATTTTATTCAATCTATAAGAAAAACGACGATTAAAAATTTGAAATTTAATAACAAAGGTATGTATACTAAAATGATTCTTTATTTATAGTTTTAATTTGATTCTTACAATAACCATAGATTTAGAGTTCGTTTGTTTTCTTGAAACTGGGACAGAAAATATTCAGCGGCCAGAACAAATTAAAAAGGGCTTTTGTTTTGAAAAAGTAAAATAAGGGCTTTTGTTTTAACAGGACATGCATGGAACAATAATGCGAAGGTAACTTGTGTTTATTTTAGAAAAACCTTCGTATTGCTGCCTATAATTCAACATAAAAATGCTTCGTATAACATGCATTTTTTATTCATAACAAGGACACACACGTTATGTCGTTCAAATTTTCACATGATGTATATGTACTACGACCTTAATGGAATAAAAAAAAGCCTGGAAGATGATGATGAAGAACGCTTGCCATCTATTGAAACATATGCTAAAGCAAAGGTGGTTGATATAAAGATCTTGGCTTTCTGCTTCCAATCATATATTGTCCGGGTATATTATGTCTACTGTATGTAATATATAAGCTTCCAATATAGTTATTCCTCCCCATGTAATTGAACTTGACTAATATGTGAAATGCATTGATTATTGCAGATCTAAAAGCTATGTCAATAAAGGTAGGGTTCTCATAAAAAAGAATGGCACGTTTCCGTTGCGATGGCGTTCGACGCATCCGACGCATCAGACGCCAGTAATGTTCGAAAACGGTCAGATGGAATGATTGTGAACGTTAGAATTTTGAACCGTTGGCGTTTGATGCGTCCGACGCGTCAAACACCAATGGTCCAAATTCTAACGTTCACAATTCCCAGCACCTATATCATACCCCTTCTTCCTCTACTTCTCTACACCTCTCAAACTACAAACTTCCCTCACTTCTTCATCTTCATCCCGATTAAATCCGAGCATCAAAACAGGTTTTGTTAATTATGTTGTTTTTTTCCTTTCTGCTAGTTAACATATTTTTTTTATTTTGTTTTTATGTTTTTTCAGTAGTTTTTTAATTCGATTTGCATATGTATTTTCCAGTGTGACCAACTGAAAATCTGCACATTATTGGTCATTCAACGCAACTCAGATTATGATGCAGTGTGTTGTTGAAGCCTACAATGTTTGTGGTAGCAATAAAAAAAACGTGCACAAAGTAATAACAGAAAAGTTCAACAATGTCGTCCAAAACAACACGGACATAGCATCCATAGACGAAAGCAAAATAAAAAATAAGCATGATAGTCTTCGAAGAGTGTGACTCAAAGGGGATGCGTTGATGAACAAAACCGGCGCTGATTGAGATGCTTGTAAAGGAACTATCTCTAGGAGCGACAAATGGTGGGAAGATCGTGTAAAGGTTTGTGAACTTCGGTTTTTATGGCTTACTAATATCTAGTTACGTACAATTATTTTATTTTTAGAAATTTAGACTCGCTGTTACAAAATATAAGCAATGTCCGATTGATCATTTGGAGATGATGCAACAATTATTTCGTGGGACGAATGCTATTGATCAATCGTCATATACGTCTGCTTCTATCGTACAACCGACGCAGACTGGTACACCACCTTCAACGTAGAACACGTTTGATAGAACATGGACTTTTGTTAGGTTTTCTAATCCATTGGATGAAACACAAAATGAACATATTCAAAATTTGAATTCGCCATCAAATCCTCCATTGCAACAAACACCAATGAACCCTTTGTCGCACCAAACTCAAATGAATCCTCCTTCGCACCAAACTCAAATGAATTCTCCTTCGCACCAACCTCAAATGAATCCTCCTTCACAACCAACGTCACGTCAAGGTTCAAGAAGAAGACGTGGTGAAAATGAAGACAAGATGGTTGCACTTATTGGACTAATACATGAGAAGCAAATGAAAAAATCACGTACGCATTTTAATAGTCTAAATATGGATACAAGCGTAGAATCAACATAAAGTTCTACGAATTATGCAAATATGGTTGCTCGCATGCAAAGTCTTAGAGCACAAGGTACGTTCAATATTGCAGACGCACTATTATTTGTCATGGAACCGGAAAAGAATGAGATGTTCACTGTTCTTCCCGACGAGATAGCGAGAAACTGGTTGATCAACGTGATTGTAGAAAAACGACACACATAAGAATACCAAACTTATCTGATAAATCGCGGGGGTGCCAACAAGTAGGATGTTGATGTCATTGTGTTATTGTAAATCTGTTGTATTTGTTTTTTATTTGAAATGTGGTAGTTTTTTTATATGTATCTGCATCTGTAGTTGTATATTTATTTGTATCTATATCTATATCTTTAAAATTTTCCTGGCTCAAATACCCCGTTCAAACACACCATTTATAGCAAAAAACGCATTCCCCATTCACAATAGTACCACGCTCAAATGTCGCGCTCAAATGCCCCGTTTTCATTCGTCGAGAACGCACCCAAGCTTCTAGAACTCTAACCGCTTCCAATGTGATCCTAGTCGCCCCGATCAGTCCAGCCTTTATTATCTCTTCCCTCTGCTTTCTCCTAGACAACCTCTACAATCATCATTGCTTTTTGAAATATAACAAACTTAAATAAGGTGGCAACTTTTTAGCTAATTTGTTCTATCAACCAAGATTTGAAATTTCGGTTTCCGTTTCCGTTCCGGCCAGATAGAAAATTTAAAATTCCGATTTCATTTCGTAAATTCCAGAAGTTCCAATTTAATTCCGGTTTGCTACTTCTTTACAAATTAAATACCTATCGTGGAAACGAAAAACTAATTTTTATATGCCTAACATCCGGTTAAATCCCAGACTATTAAAGCCCATATCTTCTTGTGTTCCTTTTCACTTCTAAAGCCTGCGTATGTTTTTGGTTGTAAACCCAAGCAGTCATCTTCTAGTATGCGGAAGCGATAAAGCCTTGACACAATCGTTCTAATTCCTTTCCTGATGAAGCTGCCTCTAATGCCCTAAATCCGATTCAAAATTGCAAACGAAGGGAGTTGCGCAAGTTCGAAAGCTCTTTTTGGTACCTAAACCCATTTATCCAAAGCACCTGCTTTGTAAATTCCGAATGTGATTTTTTTAATCAACTGTTTAGTTATATTTGTATTTCTTTTTCGAATCTTTCAGTATTTTGTAAGTGCTTTTTGTTCTAGCACCATTTTATATGCGATTTTTTTATTATTTATATCAGTTTGAACGAAACGGAATTTTCAGACAATTCCGTTCCGGGCACCACTAGAACCGGTACGAGATGGCTGGAATTCCGTGGAGCCAAACAGAATCTTATACCTTGCTATCTACAAAAAAAACGATTAAAACTTTGAAATTTAATATTAAAGATGTACGAAAATGAATCTTTATTTATCGTTTTAATTTGATTCTTACATTAAAATAGCAAATCGGATTTTGTTTACTTCATTAATCATAGAATTAAATTAAATCAACTATTAATAAATAAACAATCATGACTGATTGTTTTTCGACTAGTTTGAATGTTTCACTCATTGAATAAGTCATTTCTCATCATGCTGGAATGCTCATTAGTTCATTAAAGTGAACTCTATGTTACAATTTACTTATCTATCTTTTCTTGTAATCTTATAACATATATCCAAAGCTTCGTAGCGCAATGTCACATTGCTTAGTATATATGGATTATTCATAAAACATGGATATAACATTTATATATCTTAAACTTAATAATAAATTTGAATAAATTGAATGTCTACTATTTCTAATATATTTAATAGTTCTCAAGTAGAAAAACGAGCTTTTCTTAGCCTTATTATGGCGATTGCAACAATGAGAGATGTTATTCGATTAGATACAGTTTGGTTAACATATCGAACCAAAATTCAATTCGTGTTGTAAAATGTAGTTTGTAGAAAAATTACCCATGACATTTAAAAGTTGTTAATCCCTTCAATTTTGAGAAGCTATGATTCATTATTCTATGTTTAGTCTTTCGATTCATGTATGTATTTTTGATTGGAACCAATTTAAAGAATAAAGCTGATATTTAAAATAAAAAATAAATTTGTTTCATTTTCAATTTTAGGAAAATAACAAAAGAATATTAAGTCTTTTTTCTATCATCTTTCTATCCCTTTATGATTTTTGGCATATAACTTAACTTTATATTTGTTTGATCCACCAGAATATTGAAGTCTTTTTTCTTGCATATTAAATAATAGTAAAGGAGAAGAGTTTTAAGGTTTCTCATTAATTGTATAAGTCCTCTCTCTTCTCCCTAATTCTCTTTGGGTATTCTATTTTCAAATAAGTTTGTCATTTTCCACTTTTTTTACTGATCCTCTTTCAAAGAAGTTACACAAATTAACAGGTCTGAAATCTGAACACAATATAGGGTTATTACATTTCGGGATCAGAACAAAGTTGTTGGAAGTCCATCCTATCGGAATTTCATGTCCTAAGAAGAAAGACTAGATAGCTAAGCTGAAGTCCGATTGAATAATTGGCCATAAACTACGGTAAAATAGATTGTTGAATCTGTAACGACCCGCATTCTACGTATCGGAGGATCGTAGAATGTTTATTTTATTTTCATACGAAGTCATATTGTCGTGTAACTTTGAGAATTGACTATTGGGGTATTTCCCACGTACACGATTTTTGCCGAATTTTGAATGACCGTTTTTCCATGGCGCATCTTGTTTTGTCTATAACTTTTGATTGGTAAGGATTTTTGACTTGAAACCATTCTCATTGGATTCAGATGATGGTTTCCCATTCCGTAGAGTGGTCACAATAATCAAATGGACTTACCGTTTGGGAGATATGACTGAAACAAGATTTGAAGATGAAAAAACAGCCTAATTGGGCTTAATTAAGTGATTAACATCTAGGCTCATAACCCATTTCGGAATTAGGGTTATGGGAGGGCTGAAAGGAGTTGGAAAATCATCTCCTTTCATTTTTCTAGCCGCCACAAACATTTCTCTAACCCTAATCATGGCTTCCTTCTTCCAAATCTCTCTCTAATCACTTTCTAATCATTAATTGATCAAATCTACAACAAATCAAGCCGAATTAGCACCAAATTCAAGGTAGAGTTGTTGCACCACATTGGGATCCGAGCCAAACCAGTAAAATTTTCAGATCTAGCATTCATTTTTGGCTAAGGTGAGTGGTTTACATGTTTATACACTAATTATGGCTAATTATGGGTGATTAATGATAATTAGCGAAATTGTACATCAAAAAATTCTGGGAAAATATGTGAAAATTCTAAAATCATATTTTATGTTGCTGGTATGAATTTGGGTTAATTTGGATTAAGTTTGCAAATCCTATAGTTAGACATGGTTATGGGTAAAATTATGGTTTTGGGTATTTTTGATCTAAATTAACATATGAAATCATTGTTTTGATGTTTTTGGTTGATTCTACATGTCACTACTGCTGTTTGATATGTTTTGTGACTGCATAGGAAAGTTAGAATGGTTTAAAACGCCGTTGTTTGGCGAAATTAGTTTGTTAGAAAAACTGCAGGGTTTCAGTTCCTGATGGTGGCCACAGTCACAAACCGCTAGGAGGGGAAGGTCACGAACAGCCAGGAGGGTAAGGTCACGAGCCGCTAGGAGGAGAAGCTCACGAACCGCCAGGAAGAGAAGGTCACGAACCACCCAGAGGGGGAACCGCACAGGGGGGACCACGAACCGCCCAGGGAGGACCACGACCCGACCTCAAAATTAACCGCGAACCGAGATGTGATGGTGACTACGAACCTAACCGGATTTGAGCTTTTACCATGCGACGATAATCGTAAACTCTGGTGAAGAACAACTCCAATCCAACTAAAACCCGAGATGCAAAGGAAGTCCAAATGAGAAGTAATTGATCGGGATCTAGATGGGAACCAATGAGTTAACTTCTAGAGTTAGGCGTTGCTGCGGGACTTGTGCAAAGGAGTTAGCGATATCTATAAATTTGGTTCACTATTGAGAGAGGGGGTATGTAGACGAACCAGGTCCAGGGGAGTGTGGACCGGTTGGCCCATACCCCAAAGCCAGGGAAGTGTGGACTAGGTAGGGTTATTGACTAAGACCAGAGGGGTATGGTTATGGCAATAGTTGTACGGAGTCCAGTGCGGTGTGGACCCGTCATGGCTCCAATGGATTTGGTTATCAAAGTGGTGGATATCGTATGATTTACACACTAAGTGAGAGATGTGAGGATGATTGCTATGTTTGATGTTTGCTATCACTATGACACACACACCTCCATTCTACACTCTATGTTAGTGTTTACCTTAGAGTATTGTACACTGTGTTATGCTAACTCTTTGATTGCAGGTCCATGTCAGGTATGATTATTTATACATGTTATTGCTTTATGTAGTGGTACTGATTTGTTATCGCTCACACCAGGATTTCATTTGACCCAAAGTTTTATGTCTCTTCTTATTACTCTAGGTGCTCCTAAACGAGCAGACTAGAGGCAGGTTAGGTGGTTACGCACGAGTAGCTGTCCGAAGACGAGCAGGAGGCTTCCACGTACTATATATCTACATTCTCCTTGTGTTGTTGTTGGTCACTACTTTGGGTATTGGTAGTGTACCTCTTTGTTCCCTTTTAGAGATAATATTTTGAAGTTGTAATAATCGGATATGAAGCTGTATTTTGGTTTCTGCTACTCTGATGGATATGGTTTGGTTTTCAGCTTATATACTGTCTCGCCTGTTTTATACCAAGTTATGTTATTATAATATTTTATTCCATGGGCTGTGACATATACTACAGGTTCTTGGTGATTCATCATTTCAACCTTTTGACGATCGTCCTATGCTAGCCGGACATAAGTAAAATGCATTTCGGGGAAATGTCGGCTGATACGGGGCAGCCGTCACACTTAGTATCAGAGCCTAGGTTGCATGGCTTAACCTAGGGGAAGACATAAGGGAGAGATAATATATGTATATGAGAGCGCGTATTTGTAATATTTTGGTTTTCGAAAGCTATATATATACTATTAGTATATCTAAGGATGAAGTCGCACTGCACGGGCACCATTAAGGAGATGGTTAATCGTTTTCTCTTTATAGATTGAACGATGAGCTGAAATATGAGCTGTACGATAAGGAACCCCGCATTGTGAGTTGAAGAGGAAGCGGGTTCAGGGGCCAATAAAGGGAATGTCCCTGATATGAGAACGATGTTTACTACCTTGAGCAAACACGATGGCCATCAACCTAATGTCAAGAGTGGGATATCTTTTCTCATGTGGTTTCAACTGGCGGCTAGCATATGCGACTACTTTGTCCCTTTGCATTAGCGCCGCACCAATACCTCAAATAGATAAAAGGATAATATGTTAAAATAAGATTTATCATTTAAAAATGTCATTTCTGACATGTTTGTTTAGAAAAAAGGAACAACTTTCAATAGAAGCATCTGTCCAGACATTCAAATCTTGATTGCCATCTATAATGGTCAACACTGGAGCAGTGGTCAACCTCAATTTCAGCTCTTGGAAAGCTGCCTCACATTCAGGTGCCCAAATGATCTTTGTATGCTTCTTAGTCAGCTTCGTCAATGGATAAGATAAGTTCGAAAAATCTTTAACAAATTTTTGATAATAGCCAGCCAATCCTAAGACACTTCTGACTTCTGTAGGAGTGCTAGGCTGCTTCCAATCTTAGATGGCTGAGATCTTGCCTGGGTCTACTGAGATGCCTTTCTTTGGTACAACATGGCTGAGGAATTTCACCTCTTCTTTCTAGAATATACATTTAGAGAATTTGGATTTCAACACATTCTTTCTTAAGATTTCCAGAACTTCTTTCAGATGCTTTTCATGCTCGACAGTGGTTTTAGAAAATATTAGGATGTCATCGATAAAAATCAGCACGAATTTATTCAGGACATCCCGCAACACTCTGTTCATCAGATCGACAAAGTAGGCTAGAGCGTTACATAAGCCGAAGGGCAATACTAGCCATTCTTAGAATAAGTCTGGCCCTCTAAAAGCGGTCAAAGGAACACATTCTTCGGCAACGCGTAATTGATGGAAACCTGTAGCTAGGTCCAACCTAAAGAATACTTGCGCTCCATTCAAGTGGTCCAACAGATCATCGATACGTGGCAGTGGATATTTATTTTTCAGTGTCTGCTTATTGAGGTCACGGTTGTCTACACATAGTCTGAGGGTACCGTCTGACTTTGGGACAAACCCCACTGCTGCACCCCAATTTGAGAAGCTAGGCCTGATCACACTCTTCCACAAAAGTTGTTTAGTTTGATTTCTCAGCTCCTCTTTTTCTTTCAGTGTCATTCTCCGAATAGAATGCACAACGGGCCTTGCATTCGAAACTAAGTCAATCCTGAAGTCAATTTCTCTGCGCGGAGGTAAGCTATCAACTTCTTCAAACACATCCGAATAATCTTTGATGATAGGAATATCCTCAATAGAAGCAGGAATGACTTCTAGAGAAGACCATAATTATTTCCTACCTTTGGCTGAGCCGTGGCATGGTATAGCAATAATATCTCCGAGTTTGGTTTTAATTCTAACTACTCTTTCAGCGCATAGTAACTCATCCTCATACTTTGTTAGCCAGTCTAGCCCAAGTATGATATCGTATCCAGAAAAAATCATAACGATCAAGTCAAAAGGGAACTGGAAGTAAGAATAAGAAACATGCACTCTACAATACGATCGAGCGAAAGTGAACCTCCTACCGGACTATGGACTCTAATTGATTCTTTAAGTTTTCTTGGTTAGAGTTTTAACTTTTTTATTGTGTCACTAGATATGAAACTCCTCGATGCACCGGTGTCAAACAATACTATAATAGGTATGTTCTTAATGTTAAGAGTACCTCCTAAAACGTCAGGCTTACCTGCTCCTTCGGAAGAAGCTGGTACAGTCGTTCCATCGTAGATATGCGGCACCCGAGAATTCTTTAGCAACGGGAAGTTTGGACTGATGTGCCCCTTCTGGTGACAATTATAGCACACCCTCTTATCCTGAGAACTTTGACTAGGCCCAGACTAATTTCTCCTTGGCCTTTTTGGAGCTCGGCAGTCGTAGTCGAAGTGTCCCAGCTTCTGACATTTGAAGCATCTCACCTTGGATTTGTCTCTTTCCTTTCCTTGGGGCTTGGTGGTAGAAGAATTGCTCACCTCTGATTTCTTGTCAGCTTGCTTCCTTTTGATATTATTCTGATTCTTCTCACGCTCCTGCGGTGAATTCCTCTCATTGTCGTCATAGCGGCAAGTCATCTCGATTACTTCATTAAAGGGGAGCTTAATGTGAGCTGTGACTCTATTCAGATATTTCTTGGAGAGACCATTGATGAATCTTTTATTTTTCTGGACTGATTCCCGAACTAGTTCTGGAGCATAGCATGAGAGTTCTTCGAACTTCCGCACATATTCTGAAATAGTCATATGTCCCTGCTGCAAACTGGCAAATTGATCGTGGAGCCTCTCTACTTCCTACGGAGGAATAGACTTCTCGTTGAAGAGTTCTTTGAATCTGGCCCAAGACATGTTGGCCACATTATTGCCAATTTTGACTGTATCCCACCAATTTTCAGCCTCATCTTTTAATAGCCATGATGCCAAAAACGCTTGCAGTGGTCTTCCAATTCCAGGCCTCCAAATATTTTTTCCCAGTTCTTCAGCCATGCCTATGCCTCAATCACCATCTCTCGCCTAGTAAAGGATACGCCTCTAAATTTCTGAACTTCTTGGCCACTTTATCCAAGTCAAACGACTGTAGGGGTGGAGGTGGTGGTGTCACAGCCTCGAGAATGGGCTGTCTCTGAGCAATGGGGGTCTCATCTCTTACTGGTCCTCTAGCCCCACCTCTGCCTTGGGCTCTAGCTTTCGCTCTAGTGCTCATTTTCTAGTTAGTTCTGTACCATCAAGGAAAGAGTAAAACTAACAGAAATGATAATTTTAAAGGAAAGGTTAAAAGTAGAGACATACGAAAAGATGATAATGTGTAATGACTGATTAATATGTGATATTTTGTTATCCTCATTCTAGGACATTTTTAATCCTATCTCTAATGAGCTACTCGTCTTAGAATACTGCTGATTCTATCTAGACGAATTGTTCTAAAAATGTTATACTCTTTAGCTAAGGTTAACCTTTTAGCTCTGATACCAACAGTGACAACCCCAAACTTGCGTAATACGAAAGCAAGGATAATCATAGGAGCGTAACATAATTACAACAATAGTAGATTTCAGATAACATCATAACACATAAATCATTGTGGTGGAAATAGAAATGTCATCACATTATAACATCAAAGATATCAGAGTACGCAGTTACAGGATACACTTAGCAAATAGAAGTTTCAACAAAAAGGAAATAAGTCTCAACTCCATCAAATACATCATAGATCAATAATGTATAAATGTCTTAAAGTAGCAAAAAAAGATAAAAAGAAAATGTCCTTCATCCTTTTAAGCAAGCTCCAATCCACAATGTATCCATACCTAAACCTATCACTTGGCTACCCGTGTGAAAAGAGGGCACCCGAATTTGCAAAGTAAAACAAACTACGAGTCAGTCATGGGACCGGTATGAGAAATCTTTCCTAACTTATCTAATAATATGGCTAATCACAGAATCACGCTGCTAACATGGAACGGGTTTACTCCATTGGATTTCCAATGCATAAGTTTAATAACTTTTATTCAAAAACAGCGCAATGCTTTTTAGAAAATGAAATCATTATAAGACTCAAGCCCCATCACACAATGCAATGCAAACCGGAGGATAAAGTTTTACCTCATAATGATCAAACATGCTTGATGCATAGAAAATAATATTTTTACTACTATTATTAGTGTCTAATCAGTTTTAAAATACTTCAAATTAAACGTATCAATCCTAGACGGCATAATACCCCATCCTACTTTGTTGCCATATATAGGTTTATAATCAAAACCGTAATGTCGTATTGGAAATTGGGTTTCCATCATGGGTCAAGGCTAGGGACGATCTCCTTACCGATTCAAGACACTATAGCAATGTCTCAGGATCCCCCGCAGTGAACCCTTGGATCCTGCAGGGTCGGTCCACAAATATACCTTAGTGGATTAGCAATTCCTGAACACACGTTTCACGGTCCTATTGAACCTATAATTTGGTCACTATCGTCCAATAAATCCGAGGCGCCTCATAATCCATCAACCACATAAGTAAAATGTCAGGCTTGCAAAAACCTGATACCACTTCTAGCTAGAAAGAAACTTATGCACTTCCTGCATTCCCTTGTCCCGTTTCTGACTCTTACCGGGGTGTGAGGCTCGTGAGGTAATGTTATACACAAAGCTATGCCGAAATAGGCTATGCTTTGATCATCATCCACAAGGCTCTGCTTTTCAACAAAATCCTTGATCAATTGCATCTTGGCATGTCACATTGACAATTCATTCCATGCGATCGATAACTACCAATATATAATCTCTGAGCTCATGCTTCTCAGAGAAGGGTGTCAAGCAAGGGAATGAATTCTCCGCCACCAACAGATATATATTAAATAGAAATCAATTTACGTGGAATGAAATCCAATGTCGCACACACATCCATTTACAAGTCCGTTCTAGGTCTGAACGAAACCTAAGACACCTTATTCCTCGTCCCATATGTCCAATACGGAAGAGAGGGGATCGCTTATCCAGACAATCAACAAGTACGTCCAGATAACTACCACTTTAACCCTTTAATGGGAGCTAATAAATGCACGACATTAGTAGTTGTCCATTCGATGTGAAATTGTCGGTCTTCAAATGCCGTCTTCAATATCTTCGATTTAAATCGTCGTATAATCATTTGAAATGAGAATGAACTCGGCCTTTTCAAATGATTTTCACATATGTATAGTTTAAAACCATTTCATATCGTTAATAGTATTTAATAACGATTTATCGCTATTTTTATTTATATAAAAATAGCTAAATTAATATAACGACGCTTCGGTCAATAGGCGACCCTGGCGCTATTTTTATCAAAATTTGATTTACACTTATCTCAAAATATAACCTTGGATTTTAATAAAATTTATATCTTGGAAAGATCTTCCCAAAGCGGTCCTAACGGTTCCAGTTTTGGGAAAATCCGACGGTTGGATCATTCGGTATAATCGTTTAAAGTTACGATTCTGAAACGCAAACTACCACGTGCGATTTGTTTAATTTTAATTTATATTTATATATAATTTTTTGACAGCAAAAGGTAGTGAATCTAATGATTCACGCCTAGAAATACCATATAAATAGAGTTCAGTACAGTACATGAAACATAGTAGTATATGTACATCATTTACAAGCCAGCAACAAAAAGACAATCATCATAGCCTGACGCAGCAGGTACATAAGTAAACTTAATCATAAGAAGCATCATACATAAACAGCAACATGAAGCTAACCACTAATGCGCCTGCATTTGCGGTCGTGAACTCTTGCAGCGATGGTGTCTACGAACTTCTCCTTGTCTATCCCTGCCCACAATAAAACATATTTAAGAATGATGAAGACAATTTTATCAGGCGATTTCATCTTGAATTTGAACTCTCTAGAGTTTCTCTCATGCCATAATATCCAAGTATAAGCGAAGTTAAGTAGAGTAAAAAGACTCTTCTTATGTGTGTTGTCTAAATTTGGTAAAAAGGGTTAACCAAAAATGTTGCTGGTCTTTGATTGAGTCCCTCCAGCCTAAGTTTAAGTCAAGGTACACGATACACTTCGTCCATACATAAAACGCAAAATCACATCTCCAGAAAACATGTTTGTAGTCTTCATCAGCTTCATCGCAAAAAGCGCAACCGGTATTGACAACAAAACCCTTACGCCTTAGTCTGCAACCGGTGTTCAGTCGATCATGAAGCACAATCCACATATGAATCTTAATTTTTAGTGGCACCTTCTTTGTCTTCCACATTCGATCAAACTCCAGTCTTCTACGAGCCGAAAAGGTAATCAGTTTATAAACACTTCTAACCCGAAACACCTCCTTACTATCATCACCCATCCACACAAACTCATCTTTTCCTTCAGTTAAATGGACATTCGCCAACCACAAATATAGCTGGCAAAGTTGTTGAAGAGCATCACCAAAGACAAGTCGGCAGAAAGATAGTCTCCACTTAAAATCAGTAGCCTCAGAGTTATACATATCTCCAACAGAACAGTGTGTGTTACATGCAATTTCAAATAGCTCCTTCAATTCCTCTTTCAATGGTATAGGCAATAACCAAGAGTCATGCCATAATGTTTTTATTGACATATCATATCTACATATCATATCTACATAATTATATATAAATATAAACCATTTGATGATTCCATTAATGTGCTTAACATGCCAAATAAAATAATGTTTTTATTGACATATCATATCTACATATTCATCATGTCAAACAAAATATATTTCATTTACATGAAATCTGAGTCAAAGACAAATAAAAAGGCAATTTTTTATTTGTATTTCTATTTTTAACTTTAACAAATAAAAAGAGAATATTTTATTGGTATAAAGTTTTAGTGAATGTTTTTATAATAAAAATAATTCATACAGATTCTAATGTACGTATTGTCAATAAAATGATATTTTAACTTTGCATAGAAATTCTAATATATTCATTGTTAAAATAAAAACGATTCCTAGATTTATACATCAATTCTAATGTATATTTGATGTTTTCAATTTGCTAACAATTATATTTTAAACAAAATGTATGAAAGCGATGTTTTCATTTTCCTCTTTTCTAGCATGTTAAAAATAATGTTTTAACATCCAAATATTCTCTAACATATGTTTCCTACTGAATCACTTTTACACTAAAAATAGAATTTCAGTGTTGCAACATTTTTATTCAAACAGTTAATATTTCCAATGAATCAAACTTTACATTAAAAATTATGATTTTAATGTTTCAACACTTTTATTCAAATATGAACAATTTTCATATGAATCATTCTTTTATAAAAATGATATTTTTTATTTTAGCATGCTTTTGTTTTAAAAATGAATATTTTCTAGTGATTCATTCATTTCATTAAAAACAAATTTTTAATGTTACCATGTTCCTATATTTAACATGAACATTTCTCCTAGTTGCTTACATTACATCAAAATGTGAACTTTTAATACTAACATGTTTTATTTTAAAACATGTACATTCTTTTAATATCTAATATTACATTAAAAATGGATTTTTCTTATAAACACGTTTTTATTTTAAACATGCATATTTGTCTAATTCCTATCATTACACTAAAAAGTAAATTTTTAATGTAAACATGTTTTCATTTGTAAACATGAATATGTTCTTAATTCCTATCATTACATTAAAAAGTAAATTTTTAATGTAAGCCTGTTTTCGTTTGTAAACATGAATATTTTTCTATATTTCTATCATTACATTAAAAAGTAAAATTTTAATGTAAACATGTTTTCATTTGTAAACATGAATATTTGTCTAATTCCTATCATTACATTAAAAAGTAAAATTTTAATGTAAACATGTTTTTATTTGTAAATCTGAATATTTCCTTAATTCCTATTTTCATTCAACAAAATGCACAAGAGTCGATATTTCATTTTTGGTGACACTTCTTGTTCAATAAAATGATAAAGTTTGATATCTCATTTTTGTTGAAAACTCTAGTTCAACAAAATGACAAAAAAGTTGATGTTCATATTTGTTGAGAATTCTAGTTCAACAATTTGACAAAAATTGGTGTTTCCTATTTGTTGAAACTTCTAATTCAACAAGTAGACAAAAATTGATGTTTCATATTTGTTGAAAATTCTAATTCAACAAATAGACAAAAATTGGTGTTTGCTATTTGTTGAAAATTCTAATTCAACAAGTAGACAAAAATTGATGTTTCACATTTGTTGAAAATTCTAATTCAACAAATTGACAAAATTTGGTATTTCCTATTTGTTGAAAATTCTAATTCAACAAATGGACAAAATTTGATGTTTCACATTTGTTGAAAATATTAATTCAACAAATTGGCAAAAATTGGTGTTTCCTATTTGTTGAAAATTCTAATTCAACAAATAGACAAAATTTGATGTTTCATATTTTTCCTTTATAACAATTTGATTTAAACAAAAATGTTCATTTTTGTTTTGACCAATTTAATTTAAACAAAAATGACAATTCCAATGCAACTATTCTAATTTTGACAAAAAGTGGTAATTTTTGTCCAATGGTTCCAATTTGACAAAAATGAAAAGTTTTGTCCAACTATTTTAAACAACAAAATAATAATTCTTTAATCAACTATTCTAATAAACCTAAAAAGGATAATTCTTGGTTCCACTATTTTAACTAACAAAATGATGAATTTTGTCCAATAATTCTAATTTGATCATTTTATCTACACAAAAATTATATATTTTTGTTTCACTCAATTTATTGCAATAAAATGATTTATATGTTTTTAACTATTTCATCACAGCACAATATATGTTTTTAACAATTTTATCACCACAAAATATCACCAAAGAACAAGATGTACATACTATATCCAGCACAGATCAAATCATGAATCATAACAAACAACAATTAACTGTAGATTGGTGATAATAAAATTAGGATTATTTCTAATTATTTTAAAAGGAGAAATAAATAGATTTCTCATAATGATTTAAATATGAATGATTCCGATCTGAAATTTGGTCCAAATTTTTATCTGCTCTAAATCTGTTATATTCGGTATGCAGATCTCGGGCTCACGATCGTAACGGATCTGAAATCGTTCAATTCTGATTCAGCATGAGTGAGTTATGATTTAATTTAGGCTAATAATAATTTTTAAATTAAATTAATAAAATATTAAAACATGTTCTTACCCTTCCTCTTCAACTCAGAACCAAGGTCGCAAGTTTTTCCTTCTCGTTCAATTCTAGGTCACCAGTTTTCAATCCAATTGCTCAACTCCGAGACGATCCAACACCGCAGCGTCGAAGAGGGGAGATAGGCGCTTCAAGTGGACCCCACAGAGGCAAGTGCGATCGCACCTATGGGGCTGGGCGGTAGTTGATGCGTTGTCCATTCGGGGGTTCGGTTCTCGAACTACAAGCATTTTCAGGGAGTGTTAACCATATGGATTTCAAGGGGATGAAAATCTCTACTATAAAGTCAAAAGGAGTGGATGATTTCGATGTGTGGATCGAAGGGAATTAGTGGAGGAAGGCTTGAGCATTCATGGCCATGGAATACATAGGTGGCGGCTGTGTACAGTAATGGATTAGGGTTTGTAATGAGATTAATGTGTTTTTATAATATTTAATTACTAGTTTTTACAAATAAACCTGTTATATCTTAGTAGTTTCAACCCCAGTCCAATAGAAGTTGTTTCTGCTTAATTGCCCATGTTCCGGAACCAATGGGCTAGGTCCCATCAGCCCAAACGAATGTTTTTGGCCTGATTTCTTTAATTTAAATTTTAAATCATTTATTTATTAAATTTGATCATACATTTAAATTCACCGGGGCCACATACGAACTCCGAAAATTCCCGAAAAATAAATCTAGCTATGTTTTGACGATACGATCCTAACAAAATTAATTTCGTCGAATTTGGAGACCATTGGAAAAATGGCCTTTTTAACGGTCAATTAAATTCAACAGAAATTAACGAATCACAACTTAATTTACTACGCTCACAAATTAATTCCAAAAATTATGGAAAATTAAACTTAACAATAATTTCACATTCCAGATCCGACAAAAATGGTTTCATCGAAAACGAAGGTCATTTGTATAATGGCCATTTATACGGGCTATAAATTATACTATATTCTACATCGACTATTCAGAATATTCAACTGGCCATAACTTTTTATTCCCGCTATGAAATTTTGATTTTTTGGATTCGTTGGAAAGATATTTTTGGTTTCACTAAAATCCATTTTATTTTAAATCCTATACATTCATTCAAAGTTTAGATTCAACTTTTCAAACTACCGTGCTATTTCTAGTTCCTTTAAAATTAAAATAAATATATTCATTCTAAATTCGATTTAAATAAATTTTAAATCATTGTTATTTAAAATAAATTATTTTAACTATTCAAAATTCATTTATATAGCCAAAATAAATAAAAAATTGGTTTTGATTTTCCGGGTTGTTACATTATTCCTAAGGGGAACGAAGAGATGACGGTATGCACAGATGCCTGTGGTACCGGACTTGGTGCTGTACTGTTGCAATGGGGTAGAGTTGTGGCATATGCTAGTCGGCAATTGAAACCACATGAGAAAAGATATCCTACCCATGATTTGGAATAGGCAGCAATTGTGTTCGCATTAAAGATGTGGAATCATTATCTCTTGGAATCATTAAAGTATCTTTTCTCTTAGAAGGATTTAAATCTTCATCAATAGAGATGGTTAGAGTTTATGGCTTTGTATGATTTCAATATCGCATACACACCCGGGAAGGGCAATGTGGTAGCTGATGCATTGAGTAGGAGACATGCCAATTTGGGGGTTATGATTTTTGAATGGAAGCAACTGGAGTATATCGCGGGATATGATTTCAGGCCTAAATGTGAATTAGATCCAGAGATGTTAGAAAGTTTGACAATTGGACCGACTTTGATTGAGTGGATCGATTCCAGTCAGAGGGATGATCCAAACCTATTGGAAATCATCTCCAAAGTAGAGATGGGTATCGACGGTGATGAAATGAACAAGTATGGACTTAATTGAGAAGGATGGCTTTGAAAGAGTGGGAGACTAGTTAGACCCAGTGTTAATGGATTGGGAGATGAATTGCTTGGGAAGTGTCATCACTCGAAACTGACTATGCATCTCGGTGGTAACAAAATGTATCGAGACATGAAGCAGACCTGCTACTGGGAAGGGATGAAGAGAGACATTAGGAAGTTTATATCCAAGTGCATGAATTGCCAGTCAGTTAAAGTCGAGCAAAAGAATCCTAGTGGTTTGTTACAACCGTTAGAAATTCCCCAATGGAAATGGGAGTAAGTCTCAATGGATTTCATCGATGGTTTACCATGGATTAGATCAGGTCATGATAGTATTTAGGTGAATGTGGATCGATTGACCAAAAATGCAAGGCTTATACCAGTGAAGTGGAATAGAATGGCAGCTAAGTTAGTAGAACTATATATGAAGTGGGCAGTGAGATTTCATGGAGTACCTATATTTATTGTGAGTGACCGAGATCCATTATTTACTAGTGGGTTTTGGAAGAGCTTACAATAGGCTTTAGGGTCAGAATTACATCTCAGTATAGTGTACCATCCCCAAACCAATGGTTAAACAGAGAGGGAGAATCGTGTATTGGAGGATTTCTTGTGAGCTTGTATACTGGATTTTGGAAGGTCATGGGATGACCATTTGATCTGGTTGAGTTTGCATATTATAATAGCTATCATCCTAGTATTGGTATGGCTCCATTTGAAGCTTTCTACGGAAGACCATGCAACTCACCATCATGTTGGTTGGAAACTGGTGTGAAATTTTTGCTTGAGCCAGATGTAATAAGAGAAACTTCAGATAAGATCAAGGTTATTCAACAGCAAATGAAGGCTGCCCAAGATAGGAAAAAGAGTTATGCTGATAAAAGACGAAGAGATTTAAAATTCCCCATTGGAGACTTGGTATTCGTCAATATTTCTTCGTTGACTAGTGTGATTCGGTTTGGTAGAAAGGTTAAATTAGCACCAAGGTTTGTTGGTCCATTTCCAGTTCTCGAACAAGTTGGGAATTTAGCGTATAAAGTTGGATTACCTGACAAGATGGCGGGAGTGCACAATGTATTTCATGTTTCTCAGTTAAGGAAGTTCATGCACGATTTTGATATGACTATTTCATCAGATCAGTTGGATGATATCGAGATATAATCCAAGGCAGTTGGAAACCGCAGACCGGTTTGTATTGTCGGACATGATACAAAGCAACTTCGGAGGAAGACGGTGAAACTAGTTAACGTCCAGTGGGGTGATAATGAGAATAACAATACTTAGGAAACCGAGGAGGGCATAAGGAAGTCGTATCCAGAACTATTTACGTGGTAAGATTTTGATCGAGATATAGTTATTCCCTTGTTGGTAAACTGCATGCTGGGACAGGCTTGTTGTGTCTATTATGTATGTTTGATAGTTTGTAAATGGTTGATAGGCATGCGGGACACCATTGTCTATTTTGCTTGGTTAAGGAATTTCGGGGATGAAATTTCTTAAGGGGGAAAAGTGTAACAACCCGCATTCTACGTATTAGAGGATCATAGAATGTTTATTTTATTTTCATACAAAGTCATTTGATTGTGTAACTTTGGAAAACGACTATTGGGGTCATTTCCCACATTCACGATTTTTGCCGAGTTTTAAATGACCGTTTTTACCTAGCGAATCTTGTTTCGCCTATAATTTTTGATTGGTAAGGAGTTTTGACCTAAAACCACTTCCATTGGATTCTAATGATGGATTTCCATTCCGTAGAGGGTCACATTAATCAAACGAACTTACCATTTGGGAGATATGGCTGAAATAAGATTTGAAGATGGAAAAACAACCTAACTGGGCTTAATTAAGTGATTAGCAGCTAGGCCCATAACTCATTTCAGGATTAGGGTTATGGGAGGGCTGAAAGGAGTTGGAGAATCATCTCCTTTCAATTTTCTAGCCACCACAAACATTTCTCTAACCCTAATCATGGCTTCCATCTTCCAAATCTCTCTCTAATCACTTTCTAATCTCTAATAGACCAAATCTACAATAAGTCAAGACGAATTAGCACCAAATTCAAGGTAGAGCTATTGTACCATATTGGGATCTGAGCCAAATCAGCAAAAAAAATTAGATCTAACATTTATTTTTGGCTAAGATGAGTGATTTACATGTTTATACACTAATTATGGCTAACTAAGGGGTGATTAGTGATAATTAGCGAAATGATACATCTAAAAATCTAGAAAATATGTGAAAATTCTAAAATCATATTTTATGTCATTGGTGTGAATTTGGGTTTATTTGGATTAAGTTTGCTAATCCTATAGTTAGACATGGTTAAGGGAAAAATCATGGCTTTGGATATGTTTGATCTAAATTAATATGTGAAATCATTATTTTGATGTTTCTGGTTGATTCTACATGTTACTTCTGCTGTTTGGTATGTTTTGTGATTGCATGGGATAGTTAGAATGGTTGAAAACACCGTCATTTAGCGAAATTAATTTGCTGGAAAAACTACAGGGTTTCGATTCTTGATGGTGGCCACGGTCACGAACCACCAGGAGGGGAAGGTCACGAACCGCAAAAAGGGGAAGGTCGCGAACTGCCCAAGGGGGAACACGGACTACCCTGGGGGGACCACGAACCGCCCATGGGGAGCACAAACCGCACAAGGAGGACCACGACCTGACCTCGATGATGACCACCAACCGAGACGTGATGGTGACTCCGAACCGAACTGGATCTGATCTTCTACCACATGACGATAATCGTAAACTCTTCTGAAGATTAACTCCAATCTGAACAAAACCCGCGGTGCAAAGGAAGTCCAAATGAGAAGTTATTGCTCAGGATCCAAATGGGAACCAACGAGTTAACTTCTAGAGTTGAGCTTTGCTGCGGGAAATGTGCAAAGGTGCTAGCGATATCTATAAATTTAGTTCACTATTGAGAGAGGGGGTATTTAGACGAAACAGAGCCAGGGGAGTGTGGACTGGTTGGCACGTATCCCAGAGCCAGGGAAGTGTGGACTGGGTAGGGTTATTGACTATAGACCAGAGGGGTATGGTCATAGCAATAGTTGTACAAAGTCCAGTGCGTTATGGGCCCGTCATGGCCCCAATGGATTTGGTGATCAAAGCGGTGGATATCATATGCTTTACGCACTGAGTGAGAAATGTGAGGATGATTGATGTGTTTGATGTTTGCTATCACTATGACACACACACCTCCATTTTTCACTCTATGTTAACGTTTACCTTAGAGTACTGTACATCGTGTTGTGCTAACTCTTTGGTTGCAGGTCCTAGTCAGGTATGATTATTTATACCTGTTATTGCTTTATTTGGTGGTTTTGATTTGTTATCGCTCACACCAGACTTTCGTCTGACCCAGAGTTTTATGTCTCTTCTTATTACTCTGGGTGCTCTTAAATGAGCAGACTAGAGACAGGTGCGATGGTTATGCACGAGTAGCTTTCCGGAGACGAGCAGGACGCTTCCATGTTCTATATATCTATATTCACACTGTGTTGTTGCTGGTCACTACTTTAGGCATTGGTAGTCTACCTCTTTATTTACTTTTGGAGATAGTATTTCGAAGTTGTAATAATAGGATATGAAGCATCATTTTGGTTTCCGCTACTCTGATGGATATGGTTTAGTTTTCAGCTTATATACCGTCTCGCCTATTTTACATCAAGTTATGTTATTATTATATTTTATTCCACGCGCTGTGAGATATACTACAGGTTCTTGGTGATTCATCGTTTCAACCATTTGACGATCGTCCTGTGCTAGCTGGACATTGGTACAGTGCATTTTAAGGAAATGTCGACTGGTACGGGGCGGTTGTCACAAAATCCATCTAGCCAATTGGCACTGTTTTTGCTAAGAGAGATAACGAAAGACCGAATTTCAACTAAAGAGGTAGGAGAGAAAAGAACCTCTCCTTCGTCTGGAAGAACCAAACGAGTGATAAAAGCCAACAGCGATGGGTTCAAGACAAAAATAGAGGGAGCGCCTGTAAAGGATTGAAAGTGGGTAAAGATAGTTTCTTTGACATCCGTGGGAGTGGATTCTAAAGAAGGATCGGAACGAAGAATCTGGCTGGTAGAATGGACCTTATTCTTCTTACGGAAAGAGGAATGGAAGAAATTAGAGTTAGAATAGCCATCGACTACCCACTTAATCCTAGCCTACTGACGCAAGAAATCGTTCATGATGCACAACTTTGGGGAGAAAGCGAGTTGGGCCTAAACCCAAACTTCCTTATTAGCCTCCGAAGGATCTTCATCGTAAGAATACTCCACAAGGATATGAGAATTTTCTACCGAACGAACCCTATTGAAAATATTCTTTAAAACTATCATGTTCTACTCCTTAAGAAACCTTTCAGGCGTTTGAGTTTGCAGGAGAACACAATGAAAGGACAGCCCACAACAGGAACAGCCCAGGAATCCCTCACCACTTGGAAGAAAGAATGATGGGATCTCCACATGGACTAGAATCAAGAAGAAGAAGGGCCCGATAAAACGATGGGGAGCCGAGCAAAATCATCGGAGCTTGGTCTGAGTTAGTGCAGTGGAGATGAGTGACCGAGAAAGAGAAGGGTTGGCTGAAACATCCCTCCAATCTGAAAACCCTCGGTCTAGGAGAGAGAAAATTCGTCTAGGACCTTCTTAGTTATTCCACCAAGTAAAAGGCAAGCCAACAAAAGAAACCTCAGTTAACCTATACTCGATAACAAGTTGAAATTCTGAACTGCTGCATGGTTAATAGAACCCCCCTTCCCAGCCTTGCACGAGACCACATTTGCCACCAATGGTCGATGCCATAAGGCCAAAATCAGAGAGAGAAAGGATATCAGCTCATAAACTCAGCCATTGGATGCGATCACACTTAGTGTAAACTGCAGAGAATAAGAAAGGAGAAGGAAAAGTGGCGATCGAAAATTCCACTGAAAGCAGACAACAGGAGTCGAAGGTGGGATGAATAGAGACATCCTTCCCCCACAAAATACAGACCTTGTTGAAACCTTGGATAGCTCACCTCCAAATCCAAGAGACAAAAAAGTATGGAAAAGCACCAATGGACCCATAAGAGGCTCAAGAAAAGCTACCAGACAGATAGAGCGATCCTTCACTATGCGGCAAAGCTGAGCAAGGGAAGCATCGTTTCCGATCCTACAAATGTTCCAAAACAAAAAAATTACCACATAAAAAGGAAAAAAATTAAAACAAGGAAAATAAAGGCAGCTACCACAACAACAAAAAAATGAAATAGACCCAAGATAGGTAGAGTGTGTGACGAGTAGATCAAACGATCTTCTCGGCCGCCGCTATAGAGTGAGTGTGAATGGTGCGGGGAGTTCAAGGTGCAACCATCGATCTCCAGCACGAAGAGCGGAAGAAGGAACCCATGATCTACTGGGAGGAACTTCCTCAGCAAATTCAAACGAAGAACGATTAGCCATGGAAGCAAAAGAATTAGAAGACCAATCTCTTTTTCTCACAACAATTAAGTTCTTAGTAAGGCGGGATAAACGATCATTGGTGATCGCAATTTCGGTCTTATTGATAAAAGGAAAAGATTGTGAAATAGAAGAAAGCGAGGACGACGCGGCATGCTCATTAACATCCCCCTCTAATGGAAACCAAAACCCAAAGAAAGAGAGGAATGACCGATAGATGTAGAAATGCCAGACTAGCGCGTTCCACCTTGCTGTGTTGACTCTCACGATGTTGGACTGTCATTAGATTGATAGCCTTACAAAAGCGAGATTGTCCTAAAAAAGGTCAATATGAATGTCCAATGAGAAATAAGAACCGAAGGGTCAATCACCTTCTAATAAAACCGAGAGCCAAGCTAGATGGGCAGTTTCCGGTGGTCACCGTATAGTGAACAACAAAGGTGTTCGCTGTAGGGCGATGGCCCAGGAACCCACCAGCACAATGCCAAACAAGAAAAGCACCAAACCTACACAACCATAATGACAAAACCCGTTGGGCCAAATACACGAAAAATGCATTGTTGCGCCAATCCCAACCAACATAAACTAAGTAATTGTTTGATATGTGTTGACTGATGCATGATACCTAAAATGTTATATTTCTTTATTCTCACACTACAAGTTCCTATAGACTTAGGAAAAATCACTATGGGTTGAAATGATACATACTCGAACAATTATATAAATGTTTAGGATTGAAACCGAAATTTATTTTAGAAATTTTAAATCAATATTTTTTATTAAAACTCATATTTTTGATAATTTAATAAAAATTTAAAATAAAATTAGAAGTTATAAAAATTGCAATTTATAAGTTAATATATGTTTTAAGAAATAAATTAAAGATTTTTTTGAACTTCAAAAATGTTTAGTAAAATATATGAAACTTAAATGATTGAAAAAGTAAGTTAATAAAGAATTAAATATATGAACATAAGTATAGATTTTTTTTAAATATGCCATAAATTTCTGAATAATTCAGTTTTGAAGATAAGTTGAGATTGAATTGCAGCTCGGTCTGTGTAAATGAAACGATAATGATAAGAATTTTTTAGAAGTTGACTTACGATGTGGTTTGAAGTTGTTCCAAAAATTTAATATATGTAAATATTCTATAATACGTAATAAATAAAATAATTCTAAGTTAACTTTATATGAACTTACTTCTAAATTCATAATTGCACATAGTGATTAAATTTTTCATTACTTTAATATAAGATTTAAATTTTATAACTTTATATAATAAAAATCCAAGGATTAAATTAAGTTAAAGGTTTTATTAAGTTCATTTTCAAATTAATTAACATATGACATATATATATAGATATATATATATATATAAACTGATTCAAAGTGGAACGTGATAATTTGATTAATAAAGTCAAAATATATCTCTACGGATTGAATTGCTTCATACTAAATCAATTTAAAATGATATTGGAACTTAACAATGTGAAGCTAAAGCATTATTGCATATCAATAGGGAGTAGGTCTCCTGTGATTTTCCGCTGTCGCCTTCCTTTTATACCCCACCTTTGTTTCCCCCTTCATACTCCGTTCCCATTCATTTTCTCTCTAGTTTTCCCTATTGTTGTGCGATCTGTTCTTTTGCTTCACTCCAGTTGACGTTATTAGTGATTTCCCATATATGTTTTTTGGTTACGCCTTGCTCCCCTTTTCGATTTGTGACGTAGATCTGTTCACTTTGCTTGCCAATTCCATGGAGTTTACACACTACTTTTACATTTTTGGGTGTTGTAGTGGTTTGTGTGTTTTGTCTAGGAGTTGTTTTGTTGCTAGAGTGTTTGTGCTTTTGTGTAGCTGCAAGACATAGGGTGTGGTTGTTTTGTTGCTGGTCTGTGGTCATTGTGGTGCTGGTTGGAACTGGTAGCATTTTAGGTCATTGTGTATGTTATATGTGGTATGAGGAGTGTAAATTTGTTGTGAAGTCTTCTTGTTTGGGAAGCCATCATGCCTGTTTTGGGGGTGTTGGTGGTTCGATTGTGTGAGTGTAGGGTAGGATGCTTAGCAACCAAGTGAGGTGGATGTGTTGGTAATGTGCCTTGTTCTCGTCAAGATGTTTTCCAATTTTTCATGCCTAATTGGTGACTGTTTGACACTACAAGCTTCTCTAGTGCGCGTCTTGGTCATTTGGAGTGTGCTTTTGTAGTGCCATGTGATTCTCTCTTTGGTCATCTTATTGAAAGCTTGCGTTACGGTAGTACATTGGGATGGATTGCAATCATTTATTGATAGTTCAGTGTTGTTTAAGCTTATGTCTAACAATGGTGATATGTTATGTATGTTGTAATTTATTTTCCTTTCCAACTTACAATGTATTGGTAATTAATATCTCTTTGCATGATGATTGAATCGGTCTGTTGTAATTTGTAGGTAGGGCTCGAAAATATGTCTGTAGCGGTAGATGATCAGTCTATTTCCTGTATAATTATGTATTCATTACTTATTGCAATGAAAACAGTGTTTCATATCACTTTAAAAATTACTTGGCCTTGCCAAAAAAACAATGTGAAATTGATTTAAATGATACGACCTTAACCAAATTTACCTAGTCAAATTTATTTGTAAAGATATGTGTAAATAAATTGATTGGATATGAATTTAGCATTTTAAAACTTACTAAGCAATGGTAATCTGGAATTTTTTCAAGGAAAACTCAACAGTTTGACGTGGTTAAAAAAACAAATGTTGTTTAAGTCAAACGAATGTCAAATTAATTTGAAGTTAGGGCCTGGTTGTAAAAAAAATACCGAGCTTAATTAAATTGAATATAAAGATATGATATAGACATTAAGTATATAAATGTAAGATGAATTTATTTAGTCTATGATATGTATAAGAACATAAGTGAAGTAGCATACTGAACAAATCTAATCGTGATATGTATATATGATTTACACTGATCCGTTAGGATGGAAACTTTATATCCATTATGTTATTGTGCACTTTTATGAATAATTCTCTTGAGTTAATTTACTTATATGAAAATGTTAGTCCTGACTCGAGTGTATTATTTTACTTTATGCTTGGGGGAGACCGAGCATTATAGCTTGAGATTGCATCTGATGAAGATAGGGATTCGTGAAGGCCTCATCTTTATTCACTTATTCCTATCATTTTATATGAAATGATAAAGTTTATATATTAAAAAAAATCTGTTGGATTCATTTATGTAACTCTGATATAATTGTATTAATTATTCCATTGTAAGATACTGCATAATTATGTGTATATAATTCTATGATTTGATTATGTTAAATCCCATAGCAATAATAATCTTTTTCCGAATGGTTCGAGTTGGTTTTATTGTTGACTTGAGTGGTTGTGAATAGCAGGTCGTTACAGTAGCTACCTTTCAAAACTGGAATATTTATAAGTATCAAGACCAATCCACAACCAAAAGGTTAGAGGTGGAAGCCTTGATACTTCATATACCAGATTTGTTATATTTCAAGCATCCAATGCTATCGCAGAGTGTTTCCGAACTTGTAAGAGGGTACTTTCATCTGGGCAGTGACATTGACTGTAAATACGGAAAAAGTTGACTTATTTCATGTGACGACCGCCCTACGTGAGTATAAACCCAACTAGGTAGTGTGGTTGCGTTCGAGTAATACAAGATGATCATCAAGGTAAGAATGAGAAAGATAGAAGAAATAACCCAAAACCTGTCATATATCTCACAGCTCATGGTACAAAATATAATATAAACATAAGACTGATATAAAATAGGTGAGACAGTATAAGCTATAATAAACCATAATCATTAGAGTAACAGACTCAAATCACAACATAGTATTAAGTAGTCAAATCCAGGTAACTTTATTATCTCTAATCAAATACACTACTAAAGCCAAAGTAGTGGTCATAATGATAAACAGGGATAAGAGTATATATAATACGTGGGAGCCTCATTCTCGTCTCTGGACAGTTACTTGAGCACACCAACCTGTCTCTGGTATGCTCATTTAAGGGCACCTAAAGTAATAAAAAAAGCATAAAAACCCAAGACAAAGTCTAGTGTGAGCGATAAGCATCAAAACTAGTAGATAAACAACATAGGCATGATAGGAATCATATCTGACTTGTCCCTGCATCCAAAAGGTTAGCACGTAATATTAACGTACTTTCACTTTATGGTCTTCATATCACAAGTATGAGTGAAAGGTGTGAGTGAAAAAGTGCTAACAAACATTCAAGCATAACATCCATTCCTTACATCACTTAGTACATTGAGTATACGATACACATTACTTAGGTTACTAATTCTCTAAGGGCCTTTGGTAGTCCCAACTGCAACGAGCTCTACCCAAATGCCTACCCAGTTCATACAACAACTAGCGCTAGGTCCAGGCTGAATCAGTCCATACTGCAACTGGCACTGAATCACTCTCATGCCCTTCTCTCTAAAATATACCAGAGTCATGTTTATCAATAACCCCTTAGCACGCGCATCAGCAGCGAAGCTAACTTTTGAAATCACCACGATGGTTCCCGCTTGGATCCTTAATAGTCAACTTCCATATAGAATTTCTTCGCGTCACGGTCTAGGCTAGTCGTATTAGGATTTTTCCTTCAAAAAATGAATTGGTCGCCAAGAGAAGAAGTCGCCCGTCGTTGCTCGAATTTTCGAAGGTTCTCACTCCACTTACTTGTAACATATGATAGGTCGAGGTCGAATTAGTCTGGGTCAAACTCGGATAAGTAAACGTACTCGAGTGGATTTGATCGACCCAAGCTCGTTTGCTCTTCCCGGGTCGACTTGGTCGACCTGGGCTTAGCTAAGTTGTCTGGGTCAACAAAGTCGACCCAAACACAACTGTTACACCCGGTTCGACTTAGTCAATCTGGGCCATATTCGACCCGAGCCCAACTCCACTTTCAAGCCTCTATGCCTCCTTTCCTTTGTATCAAACGACTTGAAACTTTTTCCTAGAGTTTCTGGGACCTTCCTTATCATCCTCATAAAATGTCATTGATTTCTAATGAAGCTTTCCTAGCTCGATTTGGTCAGACCCACTTTGGTTGACCCGAGACCTGGATCACTTCCAGAATCACTAATGCCATTCTATTTCTTCAGTCGACAATGTTTTCATTCATTCAAATGTTCCTAGACATCACATTAACATAACAAACATATTTATGGAGCATCTAGGCTAATAACACATGAAAAAAACCAAAGGCATGTTAAGGGGAATCATTGTTATTTTGGCTTCCCTAATTTCTTGGAATAACAAAACTTAATCAAATCATCCCAAATTCTTATATGTCCCATAATATATTAATTTATGATTTATATGCAATTTTTTATTATTTTTAGGGGTGATTATCTAATAGTAAACCCGAATTAGTGAGTAATGATGCTAATCTCTCACCTTAGTTTCCCCAAAATAATTAAATCTGTAATTGGTGATGTTTTGGCTCGAATCACAATTCTATGCAGAAGCCCAAGCTTGCCTTGATGTTGAGATGATTAAATCTTCACTAAACTTAGGTTTAGGCTAATTAACGAAAGGATTAGAAGGTGTTTTAGAGGATGAAAGCCATTGGAGGTTGATGAGACCTTTCTTGGAAGTTGTGAAAGTGAGAATGAATGACTCTCCTACCCCATTCAACCATACATAAACCAAATCCCGTAATGGACTTTGGGCCCTTCCAGTAATGACCTTACCCAGCCCGATTAAGCTGCATAAACCTGTCTAGATCTTAATTCAGCCATTCTTCTCAAATGGCTAGTCCGTTTGGCCAATGTGACCACTCTACAGAACAGAAAACCATCATCCGATCCAGCGGAAGTGGTTTCAATTCAAAAACTCCTATCAACCAAAAGTTATGCGTGAAACAAAATTCTCTAGGGGTAAAATGGTCACATTAAAATCATGTAAAAATGGTGAAGGTAGGAAATGGCCCTATTAGACATTTCCCAAAGTTATAAGATTATGAAGCCCCATATGAAACTAAAATAAATATTCTACGTTCCTCTGATACATAGAATACGGGTTTACATTTCCTTTCGAAATGCTACTTTAGACCCACTCCACTATATTTGTCAAATACTCATCGGTTCATAAATTTGAAATACTCTCATATACAGCCTTTTTATGTACTTTTTTACTGGACATGTATAAAATATTGGTACATATATTTTAATCAATATTCCAGCAATTCTAAGCAATTCAACCCTAGAAATTTCATAACAAATCCATTCAATCATGAAAAATCATAAAATCTGAAACCCTTCTCCAAATTTATATAACAAACATCATACTAAAACTTCATGTCAATATAAGATGTCTAACTATAGGTTTCGGCCTATGAACCTTTTCATTTTCATACATTTGAATCATACACATGAAACCGGTCGTGAGTAATACAAAACATTCATATAACATCAAATAAATCGTAAAATAAATCATAAACAACATCACATGTTTCGGCTATAAGAAAATTGCTGAAACCTTAATGGGTAGAAGATACTATTCGACTTGTTTGATACAGGTGATGAGACTTGTTGATGAAGTTCCAAGCTTTAAGATTCCTAACTTTTTCTTTCTTTCTTCTCCAAGATTTGATGGCTAACAACTTTTAGATTTCTTAATTTTTTTAGAAGTGAATGTGGAATCGAAACAATGCGGGAGATATGCTATACATATGGGGTCGAAAGATCCAACTTTCCCCTTCTCATATCCCTCCTTATAAGACAAATTTATTTAGATTATTCATTATATTACCAACCTTCTAATTAACTCATTTAGCATAAATCCCATACCCTAATCCCCCACATTATTCCTATTTATTCGTGCAACCAAATTATTGAATAATGCCTTTCAAGAATCTGGGATGTTACATTTTTGAACCGAAATTCAACTTGTGTTGTAAAATGTAGTTTGTTGAAAAATAACCTATGACATTTAAAGTTGGCAACCCCTTCAATTTTGAGTAGCAAGGATTCATTATTCTATGTTTTTTTTTCATTCATGCATGTATTTTTGATTGGAACCAATTCAAAGGATAAAGATGATATATAAAATTAAAAATAAATTTATTTCATTTTTCATGTTTTGGCAAATAAGAAAAGAATATAAAAGTCTTTTTCCGTCATCTTTCTATCCCCTCTATGATTTCTTAATCATGGTTGTAAAGGTCAAAAATTTCAAATTTCTCATATATTATACATTATTTTAATGTTAACGTTGGAAATGAACAACATAACATGAAAATAAAAAGCGCCTTTATAGTTGTGAAAAAAGGAAACATATGTCTAAAAATATTCCAAAAGCTTAACACACCAGGTTCGAATTTCTGAAGTTGTTACGAGAAAAGTATACGTGCCAATGATTATGTACATTAGTTAATACTTTTTTCAACCAGAGAAAGCAAACTAATTTACATTATTCTTAAAAAAAATCAAAGTTTAAAAAGACAACTAGAGTAGGATCGAGTAATGTGGAACCAAGTGTGTATGCGGAAGCTTAGATAATGTGATATACTATATTTGATATAGTTATGCAAATAAATATTTAATGAGATAAATATTAAGATATCACATATAAACAAAATGTAAATGTAGTAAATAAAAATAAACGACACTAGGAATTCCTATACTGGTTCGGGGAACTGTCATACGTCCAGCTTCAGACACCTTCTGGAGTTTCACTAAGCAATACCTTCACTTCACCGGGATGAATAGGTTAACACACACCTGAGAAATCGAATGGAATTTCTTGCTTGAACAGCAGAATAGGACTTAAACAATACAACAGTAGCTTTGACTATATATGCGTTCTATGTAACACAGATCAATCACACTTTGATTACACCCTTCCTATAATCTTATCGTCAAATATATGAAATGTGTGTGAAGATTTTAAGGGAGCGGAATCGCTTAAGAATATAGAAGTATGAAAATGAAATCAAAGATTCAAGCGATGATAGATGATTTGAGAGCTTTTGAATGCAAAGAATATAGAGATATCAGAATTAGAAATTGGAGCAAGAATTGGTGATTTGGAAAATGATATTGAAGTGTTTAAATAGCACACGAAGAATAGTAATCATTTGTGAAGAGATTCAATCAAAAGAAGCATCCATTTTTCTTGAATATTGATTGAACCTTTTCATGAAAAAAGTGTTTCTTCGCTGAAAAAATCCATTGGTAAAAATCAGTCTACTGATAGAAAATAATCGGTCAATTGGTAAAAATCAATTATATATATATATATGTGTATGTGTGTGTGTGTGCGCACGTGCGCTTAAGTGCACGAAACTATGCATGAATACACCTGCCAGTTGATTGGTCTGTGAATTTTTACACAGTCTTGCCACTTGTGATATATATTATGTTGTGTTAGTGTGTTGTAATATTTGAGGATAGCTTTTAACAGTATATAACACATCTAAGACACAATTAAATAAATAATCATACACTGGTGAGCTTGCATATCACTTATTCTTAATCTTCTCTCTTTTCCTATCATGAATCAAAATGTTGGGAACTAACATTCTCCCCCTTGTTTGATTGATAACCACCTTGCGTAGATTATATTTAGACGCATATTAGCCCCTAAATATGTGATATATATATTCCCCTAAATTATTAGCTATAATTTCCCTGTAAGAACTTGTTATTATATTACTTACCCCTTCCCCTTTGTCCACGATAAAAATAATATAGCAACAAGATAAAAATAGCATACACAACTGATGTCATAGATACATAATAGACGTTCTCAAGCCAAAACAAAATAAGTTCAGAAGCATAAGAGACCATTTAGTACAAGTCTCATAAGAGTCATAGAAATAATTATTATAAACTTACTACCATCTCACTATTTCAAATAGTGTCCAAGCTTGTGCATTCAGAAGTAGACCAAGTAAATGGTAGCACTGGCTTTTTTCCCGAATCTTGAGTTGAGGTTGAGATAAAGGTAGAACAGGAGGTAGCTTCTGTATATTTTCAAGGAATGATTTAATCTTTTCAAACTTCTATTCTACCTTTTTGTCCATTCTTTTGAGACGTTCTTTAAGTAGTATTTGATTTCAGGCAATTACATTAATGGCTTCTCGAGTAGTTTGGGAAGGTGTAGTAAGTCGAACATCTTCGGGACTTGGTTGGATATGAGAAGCGGAGGGTTAGCCTGGAATTTGAGATTTGTCCCTTTTCATCCATTCATCGAAGGACATAATTTGAAGAGACGGTGGAGGTAACTTCATCGTTTTAATGTTTTTCTTGTTTAAAATTTTGACAACCATAGTCTCCGAATCGGGTTGTGGAACAACAATATCGGAAAGCAGTCGCATAATATATTCTCCAAAAAATATGTGTCTCATGCTTCCTTAATTAAAACCTAAAAGATCATCTAAAATCAAACCTTCCCAATTTACTTGAATATTACTATATAAGTGCCCAATTTAAGTTGCTGGAAATATTAGGTTTTGAGTTTGAAAATGAGGATTTTTATAAGTGAGATTGAATGGGTGGTTGGGGGGATTTAAAAAGGCATGGCCAAAATAAAAAAAATTGCACTTGAGCCTGTACCAGTCGGCTGATGGAAATGCACCAATCGATTGGTGCATGTTTTCCCAAAAAAAATAATTGAAGCTCATATGTGTGTATATATATATACGTATATGTATATGTATATGCATTCAATTCAAAAATTTTGATACGTTCATTATATATTGTTCAAAGTCATAATCTATGTGTTTACTCCTTTCAATACTTAAATGATAGAAATCAAAAGAAACATATTTCATTTATTAATAAGCAAAAATTTTAAAACAAATATCTCACAGTGCATTGCTACACAATGCGGTATTATTATGGAAAACAAAACAACAAGAAACTATAACATCATTCATTCGGAATTGGAGGATAAAGATTTCTTTGGAGTTTCCTTCTTAGATTCTTCATTAGCTGCGTAGTTTTTATCCCATGAGCTCAGACTATAAGGATGTCATCTTGGAATATTTTTCCAAGGACTCCATGAAGATGTTGGACGCTCTGTAGTAGAATATAAAGGATAGCGTTTAGGTTCATGGGTATTTTGTTTTCGGCAAACATGTAAAGCCATTTGTTCTAAGAAATTTGAACGTCTCTCTATCACTTTCTATTCAAAATATAATTTTCGTTATAGATTTAATTATTGTTGCTGAATGTGATGAATATCATCTATCTTTTCCTTTGTAGACGGGGAGAGGGATAAAGTGCATTTTTATTTCTTTTATTCCAGTGTGTTACCTATATGATATTCAGACTGCTTGCATTCCGGTTGTTTTTCTAGATTAGGTGATATGAATTGCATTGATAATGATGATTGTTTTGGAGTGGAGTTGTTTGAGGAGTTTGAATTTGCATTTGACATGATTACTTGGCTTTGAATTTTGGGAGGGTTTTTGAGTTATTTAAAAGTTATGTTTGTAAAACCAATATTAAGTCGTTTTATAGAAAAATATGGTTAATGCTTGGACAGAAAACTGAATGGATGTTATGAGAGTTTAAATATAAGACATTTATATTAATAGCAAGTTTGTTAGGAGGTTTTTAAATTTAAAGTTTCCAGAAAACGAAGTATAACATTATTATAGAATTAGTGTTAGACAAGAAATACCGTGTAGCCTAATAGCAAGGCTATGCAACTTCCATAGTGAGCACCAGGGTTTGAGCCTCGGTTGATGCACAAAAATTTTATTCTTCTAATTTTTTTATTTTTGAACTAAAAAACACAAGAAAATTATAAATCTTTAAAAGAAACAATTCCTAGTTCTCTTCGTAGTTTAATAAACGATTTTTCAAGTAATGGTGTAATGAAAATATCGGCTATTTGATTTTCAAAAGCTATAAATTCCAAGTTTATTATTTCTTTTTCTATATTATCACATAAGAAGTGATGTCTAATATCTGTAAGTTTAGTTTGTGAATGATTTACCAGATTCTTAGATAAATTTATTGCACTTGTATTTTCAAAATAAATAGACAAATTTGATAAATTTACATTAAAATCTTTAAGCGTTTGTTGCATGTATATGACTTGAGCATAGGCTAAAGCTGCTGATATATATTCAGCTTCATAAGTAGATAGTGAAAGGCAATTTTTTTTCTTGGTAAACCAAGACGTTAGTGATTTTCCAATAAAATGACAAGTACTACTTATACTTTTTCGATCCGCCCGTGATCCTCCAAAATCGGCATCGTTGTATGATACTAATTCAAAGGAACAACCTTTCGGATAGAAAAGTCCAAAATATTTGGTGTTTCTTAGAGAACATAATATACGTTTAACTGCTCGTAAATGCGATTCTTTAGTATTTGCTTGAAATCATGCACATACACAAATACTCATCGTAATATCTGGTCGACTAGCTGTTAAATATAATAAAGATCCTATCATACTTCGATATAATTTTTTATCAACATTTTTACCATTTTCGACTTTATCTAAATGTGTAGTTGTCCTCATGATGGTTTGTTTGCTTGAAGTATTTTCCATTCCAAACCATTTTATTAGATTATTACAATATTTTTCTTGAATTATAAAAATACCGTTATGTAATTGTTATGTTTGTAAACCAAGAAAACATGAAAACTCTTCCATGTAAGACATTTCAAATTCACTAGTTGTAATTTCTGAAAAAATATGACATAATTTTTCATTAGTAGAACCAAAAATAATATCGTCTACATAAATTTGAATTATTAAAATATCCTTATTTTTTCATTTTATAAATAGTGTTTGATCATCCTTTCTAATTTGAAATCCTAAGTTATTAAATAATTTTTAAGGCATTCATACCAAGCACGAGGTGCTTGTTTTAAACCATATAAAAACTTTTCTAATTTATATACATGATCAGGGTATTTTTCATGTGTAAACAAAGGTGGTTGCACATCATAAACATTTTATTTTATATATCCATTTTAAAATTCACTTTTTACATTCATTTGACATAATTTTAAAGTTATGATAACAAGCATAGTCTAATAAGATACAAATTGTTTCTAATCTAACGACTAGACTAAATGTTTCTTCATAGTCTATTCCTTCTTCCTGATTATATCCTTGAGAAACAAGTCTAGCTTTATTTCTTGTTATATTTCCAAACTCATCAGTTTTAATTTATATAAACCAATTTTGTACCTGTTACACCTTGATCACTAGGTCTCGAAACTAATTCCCAAACTTCATTATGTTCAAACTGATTTAGTTCTTCTTGCATAACAATTACAACGTTTCCATTAGAAGATGCTTCCTTTGGATTTTTGGGTTCTGTATTGGATAAAAAATGCTACGTGACTGTTAGATCCAAAATTGGGTCTAACACCCGAATTATTCTAGTTTGGGGAGATAAATATCAGAAAAAATGCAAGAAAAAGAAGAAAAGACACAAGGTTTATAGTGGTTCGACGTTAATGAGCCTACGTCCTCTTTATATCTGTGATTATACTTAAGATTCGAGTACAACCAAAGATTTATCTCTCAACCTCACTTTTACAATGTTGATTCACTCAGTAAATTCAAGATAACTTTGAGTAGAAATAATGGAGATATGATAATGGTGGAATCAAAGCTCTGAATTGCCAAAAGATCTCCAAAAATACCAAATCTGGGACTATTTATAGGTGATATTTGCAGACGGATCATGGTCACACGTGGCACAAATCCCGAGGATCTCGGATTGGTTCGTAGCTTGATGAAGAAATGGTCAAAATGGCAGTTATGGACAGGTGCCGCAAGATCCTTCATCTTCGGATCGTGAATGACTTGGTCGTGGCCTTCATCGCTCAGCTTCGGGGATCAGATCATGGTAATGACTCAGGTGTAGATGGATCGGATCGCGGTAGGGAGTTGCGATCGGGGGGGTGTAGTAGCATCACGATCCAAGGGAGATAGGAAGATTACGATGAATCTATAATGATTTTGACATGTGTAGATCCATATTATCTTTATATATGAACCTTGGTGGCTTAGTCCAAAAGCTAGCCAACATTTTTCCCCCTCGAAGTAAGTTTTATCAGGGATGGAACATGCTTCGAAATTTCTGAGCTATCTTTTCACGAAGTGATGTGAGTCAGTGGTCGTGTCTGTCTGAAATGTCGTATTGGTTTAGGAAGTTGCGTTCCTTGACTGGTATAAATATTGGGTTGTCTTATTAGTCATTTCTTTGTTCATCGAGTGATTTTCATCTTTTGAATTCCTGGAGATATTGCTATCAAATCGCCAAGTAAGTCCCAAAACTCCCTGTAAGAAATTGCATTTAATAACTTTCGTATTTCTGCAAATATGGAACTATGTCGTTTCCGATCCATTAGTCATGCTAGTGCTTGGATCGTCACTTCAAGTCTCGGACCGGGGTGGACTATCCCGCAACTTCAATTAGAGTCATCCAATAGGCTTCGGACCGTGATCCGGAGGGCCCATGCACGACCCTCAGTGGGCTTTCCGTCTGGTCGTGGCCCATGATGGCCTGGCGAACATATAGGACAAGGAAAGGAATATCAAGGGTCTTCTCTCTAGCTATATAAACGGGTTTACTCTCCTTCTTTCATTTTTCACTTCCTCTTTTACCAGCCGCCACTCTTCTTAACTTTTACCTTCAAAACTCTAATTTGACTTTCAACAAAAATCGAGATTTTCTTTCAATAAAAAGGTAATAATAATGATAATTTTGCATGTATCTCCTCACTTATTTTTGAGTATCAATTCGAGTACGATTTCCTTAGGGTTTTTCTGCTCTTGTTTGATTTCTTTTCTGCGCCTCCTTATTCCCTTTTCACCAACGTAGCGATAGTGAAAAATGAAGGCGACGGGTCTGGAGATAGTGATAGATGGGTTCAGTTTCGTGGGTTCATGAATAGAGAGGAGAAACAAGAGAGTAGGAAAGCAGGCGAGGTCGGATCGTAGGTGAGGTTCGGGTCGTGGAAGCAGGGAGCAAAGGAAGAATAGAAGCATGGTTCTGGACAACGGATTGGGTCGCTGGACTGAGATCGGACCGTGGTGATGGGGATGGATCATGGAGGTCTGTCGCGATCCGTTCAAGTAAAGAACAATGGGTCAAGATGTTCAGCGTTCCACGATCAGTTGTTCTTCCATGAGCTGGTGCTTTTCCACGAGTCTGCTCCTGCTTCGCGAACCAGCGATGCATCATGTTCCGGACCTCATCTCACGATCCGGTCTGATGAGCGATCCAGTGTGCATACTGGCATACAATGTACCTCTAATAAACCAATGGACAGTTAGGTTAGAGCCTTCAAGATGAACTTTTTGGACTGAGCGACTTAACTTGATGGTATATCACGACCAATATTCTGTTCATTTAACTAACTTCATGCTTTTCTTATAAGTACGCACAGGCACACACTTGCACTTACACACACGGGGAACGGGTAACTTGTGTTCTAATTTTTACTCGCCAACACAGCTATGTCTAATAAACAAATGACTGAGACACCAAACGAAGGTACTGAATCAGAGACTTCAGTACATCACGGCCTTGATGTGCTTCCCTCAGATTTAGATATGGAAAAATCCGACCCTGATTACGAGATGGATACCGATATAGGGTCAACGACTTCTGAGAGCACATCCCTTGAAGATGAGGAAGATCGAGCTCCTGACGAAATTCCGGGTGTTAAGGAAATAGAGAAGCTCACCGATTCTCTACCTTCCAGTTAGACGATATAAAACTTAAGAAGATATGCTTAAGACACGGAATTCCCTTGGACGATGTGAAAACTCCAGAAAGCGGAGATAGACCTCATTCTACCCCAGAAGGGTACATGACTGTTAGTCGACTCATGTGCTGGGTAGGAGCTATTCCTCCTTTCCCTCCACTTTCTGCCGATCTCTTAAGAGAATTACACATTGCCCCCATGCAACTCCATCTGAATGCCTATACGGCTCTGTATACTCAGTATATTGCTTATACGGAGATTCTACAGACTGAATTTACCCTTAAAGATCTGATATTCTATTACCATTTCAAGCATCGTTCCGCAGGGGCTCCCAATTTTTCTTTCTTCGAATCAGTTGCCAATAGGAAAGTTGTGACGGATGGATATAGTAATATAGGGGATATCAAATCAGAATGGTTCTATATAAAACATCAAGCTGGATGTGCGAGGAAGTGGCTACAAGCAAGTATGTTTTCAACTTTCCCGTGTTTACTTCGAATGCATAATTTCAGTGCTAACGTGTCATTTTGTTCCATACAGATCACATTTGAGAGAACGGAAGGATCGATATATGAAGACCGAATGTCCCGCCTTCTCAGAAGTAACTCAGATTTCTTAAGGATTAAAAAATGTATTACCGACGAGAATCTTCACAAACACCGTCTTCTAGATATAATATTCGGACTTGGAGTGGGTGGCAAACCTTACAAGTATATGCCTCCGACTGAGGGAGAAGGAACTTCTCAAGCCATAGAGACAACCAATCTTCGCAAGAGTCCTTCGCCGATGATCAATCAAGATGATGAAGATTTAAACGTATACAAAGGAGACGAGGGGCAAGCTGACGAGCCAAAGATGGTCCCGACCTCTGAGGGGCAGTCTCCCTTAAAAACTTCATCACCGGTTGTGTCTGTCGCCCAGGATGAGTTAACGGAGGAGCAGATACTCGGGGAATTGAATAAGATTCCTTTACCAAACGATATCTATACTCAGGAAGACTTCGGAGGGGAACCAATTTTTCCTATCTCTGAGGAGATGAATGCTCCAGTTGGAGAAAAAGGAGTCACACAAACGAGCCTAACTCCGGGCCTTGGTCCGTTAAAGGGGGATTTCACGGGATGCACAAATCACATGCACCATTTATCATAACACTCTTATACCACTGACATTCATAGTTTTAACATGCACATGTTTCTTTTGCAGGGGAAATGTCTCGTAAACGGTCTTATTCTTATCGTTCCTTTCGTGAGGGCACACCAAGCCTCCTTCCAAATCCCGAGCATGTTCATAGTGATAGTCGGGGAAGAGATAGTCATCGGACCTGGGATTCTCATCAATCTTATTCTACACGATCTCGATCTCCATCAAAGCAAGGTTCTGGAAAGCCTCACAGTCGTCCATCGCTACCGGCTGGGGGTAAGCTACTTCCTAGAGATTTGACCCCTCCGAAAAGTATGCCTTCTCATATCCAGTCTTCTAAAAAACACCATGAGCCAGAGGGAAAAAACAAAGATGAGGGCAAGATCATGGAGAAGAGAAAGACATCTCATGTTTCCTCTAGTGAGCACAACTTGGATACCACCGCTGCACAGAATATTGCTCCCAATTCTGAAATTCAGGCCAGGCTAGAGCGCTTGCGAAAGCAATTCCCTAATGTTTTCTTTGAGAGGATGATGTTCGTCCCGGATCTTGAACCGGTCCCCATGGATTGGGACACAGAGGTGATAGGGTACGTATGCCATGTGGCTAAACAATATGGGGTAATGAAGAAGCATGCCGTTCATCTTTCGGATGCCATCCGTCACCTAGAAACGGACGCAGCCAAGTCCTGAGTGAAAATTGAGAATGATGCTAGGGCTAGGAGCAAAATGGAAAAAGAACTAGAGGATGCACAAGCCCAACTGACTTTAGCTCGGCGAGATACAGAGAATTACAGGTCTGAGCTGGAAAGTGCTAGGGAGCGTTTTCGTAGTGAGCTTGATTCAAACAGCCAGGAACGTAACACTGAACTGAAAACAGCATAGGAATGCTTTGATGCTGAGAAAGCTGCCTGGGAGAAAGAGAAGGTGAGCTTAAAAGATGACCTCGCTCTTGCCAAAAAAGAAAAAGGGGTTTTAAATGATCAACTCATCCAAGTTGAGGAGCGTGCAGCTCTCGCTGAAAGTAACGCCAATAATGCTCTTGAATCGGCCTCTGCTGCTGTTGATAAGCTCGCTGAAAAAGGGAAAGAGATAGCTGGTTTTGAGGAACTATTGTTCGACTTCTTTGTTCAAGTCATCAAGACTCGAGACATCTCTTGGATTCTAGACTATCATGTTACTCTGGCCAATGTATGGGATGTAATTGTCGAAGGCAAGAAGCGACGGTTGATGGTCGATGAGATTGATGAAAACCAGCTGATGCAGACCTTTCTCAGAGGTGAAGAACCTGAGGCTTTGAAAAAAGGCAAACGCCTAATCCATGAAGAGATCGAGAGGGAGAAGATTAAGCTCAAGGGCAAGGATAAGATTGATGAAGGCTCTAGCTCGGTGGTGGAGCCCAAAACCTCTGAAGTTGAGGAATATAACCCTGATGATCCATTGAGTCCCTTGGCTCTAACCCCTCCAGTTGTCGGATCCACCATTACAAATCTGGGCGATGAGTCGGCTAAAGGTATCTCCGTATTCTCTCCACAGTACATCAAAGCAGTCGTAGCTTGTCGTCGTCTCACGGGATAGACAACTGATATGGCCACATCTTCTCCCGATTCGTTAACATTTGCTTCTCATGGTGTAGGTATCAAACCGGTCGAGAAAGAAGCAGAGGATAAGGTAGCGGCAGAGAAAGTTGATGTCCCCTCGGGCACTAATGTTGAAGTTTCTGAGATTCCAAAGCAAACCGAGGGTACAGCAAGTGAGAAGGTCACCGTAGCACCCGCGTAATATGGCACCAGCGCTTCTGTGGATGCTGAGGTAATTGCTGCTTTGCAAGACACGGATGGTGGTCACGGAGATGAGGAAGAGGAAGTTGTCATCACAGATGAGGCCAAGGATGATGATAGTGAAACCTTGGCTGACATGCAGGCTATGAAAGAAAAGCAGTTGGTTTTTAAGAAGGGGGAACAGGACCCTGTATACGTGCCCCCTATCTCTGAAGTCGACCCCAAAACTGGGTTGGTTATAAGATTCTCTTCCAAATCAATAACTACTCAGCTTGCTTCCCAACCTTCTAGTTCTCCCCCAAAGTCTCTTGTTGATAACAGAAAGAGGAAGAAGAGTGACCGCTCTGATGTTGGAAAAGTGGAGTTGGAGAAATAGAAGAAGGAAAAAAAGTCAAAGTCGTCTCCCAAGCGTAGATAGAATGCACTTATTGGCTCATATTTTTGCTTTTAGGCTTTCCACTGGCCAAAAAATGTGGTTGTGAGAGTGACCCTCACTTTTGTTTAGCTACTTGTTCTTGTAAACCTGCTTTTAGTGAATGAAAATCTATTTCTTTTACACCATTGTGTACTTGCAAGTTTACCATGTTTGCAGAGTTTATTATCCTGAATCACAAAAATTAAAAATAATCATAATCGAAACAATCGTAACTAAATACTGAAGTCATGAATGATAAACATCGAAAAGTTCGTGTACTAAGTAAACGTGTAGTGTTCACGAATGCAAAGTGTCGTATGCACATGCCCCCAATCAATCATTAATATAGTGCCTGGCCAGGGCTTATTGAGGATTGATTAGAGTCATATATGTGCTGCCCCCCATTCCCGGAAATGAGGGGTTCAGGCCCCCTTTTTCATTCTTGTCCCCACTCATGTGGTGGGATAGGAGCCCTTGAGTGGCATATGTCACTTATACTCTCCCGATTCTTCAGCAGGGTAAGATTTCTTGTGGCGCTAAGTCTCTAGCACATTTATACTCTCCCGATCCTTCAACGAGTTAGATTTCGAGTGGCACTAAGTCTCTAGCACCTTTATACTCTCCCGATCCTTCAGCGGGTTTGAGTTCGAGCTCGATTCTTGGTCTGCTCACTGATCCTTTAGCGGGGCAGAAGTTCTGGGGGAGCTAAGTCTCTAGCGCCTTTATACTCTCCCAATCCTTCAGCGAGTTAGAGTGTTATCAAGGCGGTTTTATCGCGGTGCACCTGAACGCGTTGGGGATGTTATTTTTGCGTCCTTTATATTCTCTCCCTAATCTCGATAGTTAAAGTGCAAGCAGTAGTGTGATTTACCTCGCCGCACCTTTTGGAGCTTTAGTTACCGTTAGTCTTCCGATCTGATAGATGGCGTTTTGAATTAGGTATATTGTGATCGCTGCCTAGCTTAAAACAAATCTCAAAATGGTAATGATCTATTTTAATTAAAATAAAAGAGCAGGCAGGAAACAATGCAGAAAAGGTAAATGACATGCGATATTTTTATAGTGGTTTGGTCGAATTATGACCTACGTCCTCTTTATAATCTTTTGTTCAACTAACCAGACTTTTCTAGGCAAGTCGAGCCTTCTTACATGGTCCTAAAAACAAAAGAGTAAAACTGATAATTTCATATCAGATAAGGCTGCAAATGCTGGGCATTCCACACTCTGGGGATTTCATCTCCATCCACGGTTGCTAGCTTGAAGGTTCCATTATCAAGCCTTCGTAAAATGGAGTACGACCCTTCCCATTTCAGGCCCATATGTACTGGGGGTGGAAAGACGCACTTCAGAACCAAGTCTCTGGGTTCAAAGGTTCGAGCTCAGACTTTCTTGTTGTAATACCGAGCAACTTGTTGCTTGTGCCTCAAGGCGCGTAGATCGGCTTCATCCCTCTTTTCTTCAACCATGTCTAAAGACTCAAGGAGCAGCTCATTGTTGGTCATCGGATCATAATAAGTGGTTCGATGAGATGGTACTTCCAACTCGACCGGAATGACCGTTTCAGCTCCAAAAGCAAGGGAAAGCGGGGTGTGACCTGTCACCGACTTGTACGTTGTCCTATAGGCCCATAGTGCCAAGGGTAATTCATCAACCCACATAGCTTTGGTCCTCTTCAATTTTTACATTAGAATGGATTTAATTACCTTGTTCGCCGCTTCGACTTGTCCGTTCGATTGCGGTTGTGCCATAGAGGTATATCTTTTCTCGATATGATACTTCTGACATAAATCTCAAAACTCAGTACTGTCGAATTGGGTCCCATTATCGGTTACGATGAATTTTGGAATCCGAAACCGACATATAATGTTCTTAACAACAAAATTGATCACTCGCTTGGTTGTGATCGTGGTCAAAGGCTCTGCTTATACCCATTTAGTGAAATAATCCACGGTCACAATAGTGAACTTTTCTCCGCCCTTTGCTATGGGAAGGCTTCCACTAATGTCAATCCCCCACATAGCAAAAGGCCACGGGCTTGTCATTGTCTTCAACTCGCTAGGTGGCGCCCTAGGTATCTTGGAGAATTTATGACAAGCGTCACAACGTCGTGCATACTTGGTTGCATCCTTGTTTATGATAGGCCAGAAATAGCCATACCGCAATATCTTCTTCGCTTGCGTTTTCTTTCCAGTGTGATCGCCACATTCGCATTCGTGGACATCTTTCAGCACACACTTAATGTCATCATGGGCGATGTTCCGGAGGAGGGGCATCGAGAAACCTTGTCTGTATAGGACATTGCCTTGCAACACATATCGGGAAGCTTTTCTTATAACTGCACGCCTCTCACTTTTCTTCGTTGGAAGCATTCCATTTATCAAAAACTTCTTTATAGGAGTCATCCATGACTCCCTCTCAGGTTCAATCTCTAGTACCAGATAAACTTCCATCTGATCTATGCTAGGAGACTGTAGTACTTCAATTGGGACTAGCTCTGAATCCTGAGGATTATCTGAACTAGCCATTTTCTCTAATTTTTCTGCCTTTTGATTCTCCGTTCGGGGAACATGAGATATGCTGTGGTGGTCAAAACCATCCAGCAACTTCTTCACTTTTTCCAAGTATGATATCAGCCTTGGACTCTTGGCCTGAAACTTTTCCAGTGACCTGGTTTACGACTATCTTGGAATCGCTAAAGATGTCTACCTTTGTGATATCCAATTCCTTTGCAAGTTCCAGCTCAGCAATTAGAGCTTCGTACTCGGAGTCGTTATTAGTGGCGTGGAACTCCAGTCTAAGAGCGTAATATATTAACTGTTTCTATGGAGTTTCAAGAACCCCTCCGGCGCCAGATTGTCTGTCATTTTTAGCTCCATCAGTGTATAGTTTCCAGGCATTAGGGTCGAGGAGTAGCTTTGACGGATCATCCTATTCGGTTACTACATCATCTTCTGAGATGGTGAACTCTGCAATAAAATCTGCAAGTGCCTGCCCTCTTATCGACCTTCGGGGTTGGAAGTTCAGGTCGAATTGACTCAACTATATGTTCCATTTCAGCAACCTTCCTGATGCTTCTGGCCTTTGCAGAACTTGCTTTAGTGGGTGATCGGTGTACATAGTATTGGGATGAGCCTGGAAGTAGTGGCGAAGTTTTCTAGATGCAATTAGTAAGCTATACGCCAGCTTTTCTATTTTTGGATAATTCCGTTCTGCGGCCACCAATTTCTTACTCGCATAATACACCGGTCTTCGTACCTTATCCTTTTCTCTTACCAAAGTCGAACTGATTGCGTGAGATGACACTGCGAAGTACACAAATAAATCCTTGTGATCCACAGGCTTAGACATTATCGGGGGTCTTTCCAGATGGTTCAACAGATTCTGGAATCCTTATATACAATCGGGAGTCCATTTAAAGTTGTGCTTGCCTCGCTTTATCAGCTCGAAAAAGGGGATGCATTTATCTGTAGCTTTAGAGATGAACCTACTCAGCGCCGCCACCTTTCCAGCAAGGCTTTGGACATCCTTAATCTGCTTCGGTTCTTGGATATTTCGGATTGCTGTAATTTGATTTGGATTGATTTTGATTCCACGCGAGCTGACCATGAATCCTTGGAATTTTCCGGATGCTACCCCAAATGAACATTTCAAAGCATTCAGTTTCATTCCATACTTCCGTAGAATCCCAAACATCTCTGCTAAATCGGTAGTATCAATGGACGATTGTCTGGACTTTACCAACATGTCGTTAACGTATACTTCCATGTTTTCCCGATTTGGTTGTAGAACATTCTATTCACCAATCGCTGATATGTAGCGCCGGCATTCTTCAAACCGAAAGGCATCACCACATAGCAGTATAATCCTAAATCTGTAATGAAACTGGTATGCTCTTAGTCTGGGACATGCATGGGGATTTGATTGTACCCCGAGTATGCATCCATAAAAGAAAGAAGTTCATGACCCGCGGTTGAATCTACCAACTGATCGATTCGAGGTAACGGAAAGTTGTCCTTTGGGCAGGCTCTGTTTAGATCTGAGAAGTCGATGCATGTATGCCACTTTCCATTGGCCTTTTTTACAAAAACCGGGTTTGAAAATCCAGTCAGGGTATGTTGAACATTAAATAAATCCATTACTCCTCAGCTTTTTGACTTCTTCCTTCAAGGCGGCAGACCTCTCTGGGCCAAGCATTCGCCTTTTCTATTTGACAGGAGGATGTTTCGGGTTGATGCTTAACGAATGACTCATAATCGAGGAAGATATTCAACACATGTCCGCATGGGTCCAGGCGAATACATCCAGGTTAGCTTTCAGGAAATTTGTTAATTCTTTGGCTCGAACAGGATCCAACCGGGATCCAATCTTCAGGACCTTATCTGGGTCACTGTCATCGATTGGTACATCCACAGTCGCTTCATTGGTAGTCGCCATTCTGCCCCCGGGCTTTTCATCCTCTCTGGGATCTATGTCCTTGGGCAACTCTCTAGGAGACCCTCCCGGAGGAATTTTCTTTAGTTGCTATGACGATTCCTCCCTCAGAGGGGAAGAACCACCTTTTGTTTCTACATCTTTCCAATTGCGGAGCAATTTTAACTCTGCAATGTAGCATGCTCGTGCAACAACTTGATCTCCTCTGACTATGCCTATGCCGGCATCCGTCAGGAACTTCAACAACAGGCACTAGGGTGCAATGGAGGCCCTGAATTTGGCTAGGGCTGGCCGACCCAAAAGGGCATTGTACGGCAACTCAATGTCCATGATTACAAAGGGGAGAATTCTCACTCTCTGGCTTTCTCCTTCCCTAAGGGTTGCTGACAATTCCACGTATCCCATTGGAGCGGTTGACGCCCCATTAAATCCACGTATCCAACCCTCGTATGGTTTCAAATGCTTTGGCTCGAGTTTCATTTGGTCGAATGTTTCCTTGAATAGAATGTTGACCGAACTCCCGTTGTCCACTTAAACTTTATGAACTATAGCTGGACCGATGGTGACGGTGATCACTAATGGGTCTTCAGTTGGGGAGTGAACCCCAATACTTTCTCGCTCGCGAAATATGACACCATCCGATATCATCTTTTGTTGCTTAACCGGAGCGTTATCCTCGGGGTTGCTACATTCCCCCACTTCAAAATGCTGTTTAGCTGCATTTACGTACTGATCCATAGCTCTGAAACTGTGCCCTGCAAGATGAAGCCCACCAACTATGGTATTGATAACAATATTTTTTCCTTTTTGCTGAGCAGGTTGGCTTTGGTTTGGGGCTATACGGCTTGCCCCCTGTCCCTAAAAGTCACCTTAAATTCGTCAAGCTTTCCTTCTCAGAGCAGTTTTTCAATCACATCTCTCAAATGGCGACATTCGTTTGTAGAATGAACATGAACCTGATGAAAAAGACAGAATTTCCCAGTTTCATGCTCTTTTTTCGTAGAATCTCTCAGAGGAGGCCTTTTGTATTGGAGGACATTATATGTATCTAGGGAGATGTTTTCCAACGTATCATTAATGGTGTGAAGCTCTCAAACGGTCTGGTCCAGGATCTTCTCTGAGAGTCATTTCCTCGGTTTCTCTTTCGATTATTGTTATTACTATTCCCCGATTGGCGACCATTGCCTTGATTCTTGTTCCCGACATTAACTTCAACTTTTCCTGAGCTATCTCCCGTTTTCTTAATGGCCACATTACTTGGGATATCCTCCTTAACGGCAGACTTCCTCTTTCGGTTGGCGTAAATTTCCTCTCGATGCATTCGGATGTTGGCCTTTTCGTAAAATATCTCTCTGGTTAACGGTGGTTTTCCAGCCAGGTATCTTCCAAATTCAGTATCCTTATCCACTCCGTCAATCAGAGCCATCAAAACAGTTTGTTCATGGGGATCTCTAACCTCCGTGACAGCTAAATTGAAGAGATCTAAATAGGACCTCAAAGATTCGTCCGGACGTTGCTTAATGTGGGACAACTCAGTGACATTCTTAGATCTCTGGGTACGTAATCGGAACTGATTTACAAACTGTTCACTTAGTTCCCTGAAACTGGAGATCGATCGTGCTGGCAAAGGAGTGAACAACATTAACGTCGTATCCTCCAGGAATGTCGGGAACGCCTTACACTTCACGGCATCGGAAGTGGCAGCTGCATTCATGTACCATGAATATCACATCAGGTGCTGAACTGGGTCAGCCTTTCCCACATAACGGTTCCTGGATGGCATGTTAAATTTCCTCGGGAATCGAACCTCTAAAATATCATCTGTAAAAGGCGAATGACTATGGCCTATACACTAATCTTCGGTTCTATGTCCGCGAATTTCCAGCATCATTTGCCTGATCATGGCTTCGACATCCGCATGGGTCAGAGTGGATTCGAGATCAGCACTTCTTGCCCAACGAGCCCCTCCTACATTTCTTTAATGTGTTGTTGCAAGGTCTGGGTCCTAGACAGAACTCCCTTTCCCCTATTGCCGCGATCAGTCGCACGATGAGCAGGAGGAACAGATCGATTCTAAGCAGGATCAATAACGCCTCCATTGCTAGGCGGTAGGATGGGCTCATTTAAGTTACGGTTATTGGTTTCCGGATTAAGGACTTCTATATTCTCAGCCCTTTCCAAGGAAGGCCATCGCCAGTTTCTCCGAGGTTCTTTAGATGAGTATGTATGTTCCGAGGATAAAGGGTGAGCTAGAGGTGGTGAAACCTGCCTTTGAATATCGTCAATTCGTCTGCCCAAGGGAGTAATATTCTGATGCAGCAATGAGCTCTCCTGACTTTGAGCGGCCAATTCATCAGTTTGCCTGTCCAATGCTTCAAGTATCCGAGTCAGATGTGCTTCGGTAACTAGAGCAAAAGGATCGAACTGGTCATCTTCATCTTCTCTTATACGCAAGCAACTCGAACCGGGTTGAGCAGAAGTACCAGCACGAGCGGAACGAGCCATAATTTCCTTCCCAGGTCGGGTAGTAGTCTGATTGTCAGTTCGGATCGTGGTCCTCCTGGGTTGGTGGCTCGTGGTACCCCCTTGACGTCGGGTCATGGTGATAGGTGCAGAAGGGATCGCGGCGTGGTCCTGCGATCGGGTAGTAACTCCTTCAACTGTCTGGTTCGTTACACCATCACCAGATCGGATCGCCCCGACATTACCACAATCCGAGAGCTCTTCTTCGACCTGCTCGGGCATGCTTTCTTCAATTGCTTCGTTTGCATCTTCATTCGCCTGCGAATCTCGTACTTCCTTAGATTTCTTTCCAGCCATGACATCTGAGCTTTACTGATCTTTAAAAATCGAAACAGTGGAGTTTTGGATTGTTTTCTTCAGACTTGACTATCCAAACAATAGAACTACAATCTAGTATGTTGAGACTTCGGTTCTCAGTAAACGCACCAAAATGTTAGATCCGAAATTGGGTCTAACACCCGAATTATTCTAATTTAGGGAGTTAAATATCAGAAAAATGCAAGAAAAAGAAGAAAAGACATAGGGTTTATAGTGGTTCGACATTAATGAGCCTACGTCCGCTTTATATCTATGATTATACTTAAGATTCGAGTACAACCAATGATTTATCTCTCAACCTCACTTTTACAATGTTGATTGACTCAATAAATTAAAGATAACTTTGAGTTGAAATAATGGACATATGATAATGGTGGAATCAGAGCTTTGAATTGCCAAAAAATACCCAAAAATGCCAAATCTGGGACTATTTATAGGAGATATTTGCAGACGGATAGTGGCCACACATGGCACAAATACCGAGGATCTCGGATTGGTTCGTAACTTGATGAAGAAATGGTCAAAATGGCAGTTATGGACAGGTGTCGCAAGATCCTTCATCTTCGGATCGTGAATGACTTGGTCGTGGCCTTCATCTCTCAGCTTCAGGGATCAGATCGTGGTAATGACTCAGGTGTGGATGGATCAGATCGCGGTAGGGAGCTACGATCGGGGGGGGGGGGGGGTGTAGTAAAGTCACGATCCGAGGGAGATAGAAAGACTACGATCGAATCTTTAATGGTTTTAACATGTGTAGATCCATATTATCTTTATATATGAACCTTGGTGGCTTGGTCCAAAAGCTAGCGAACAGTGACTTACTAAATTTAATTGATTTCTAGTTTTAACGGTCGAGTTTATTCCACCAATAGTATTTTGAGCTGGATTATCTCGTAATATCATTGGTGGAAATCTTACTTCATTATTACTATGAATAATGTTTTCACCTTCTCTAGAATGATGAACAATGTTTTCATCTTCTTCAAAATCATGATTTTCTGTTGAATTTTTTCACTTTGATTATTATTACAACAATATCTTGATTTTCGATTATATTTTCATTTATATTATTGTGAATAATGTTTTCATCTTATCTATAAATATAACCAATATTTTTTTCATCATCTTGAGAATTTCTATTTTTCAAAACTTCATTGTTATAAGCATTTTGAATAAAATATTCGTCAAAAGAAACATGAAGTAATTCTTCTATTTTATTTGTTCTTTTATTAAAAATATGATAAGCTTTTCTTCGATCTAAATATCCTAGAAATATACCTTTTTCGGATTTCGAATCAAATTTTCCAATTTGATCTTTAGTAATTAAAATAAAACATCATAAACCGAAAACTTTAAAATATTAAATATTTGGTTTTCTACCATTAAAAAGTTCATTTGGAGTATTTTCTGTAAGAGGTCGAATAGAAACATGATTTAATAATAACAGGCTATCGCAATCGCTTTTGCCTAGAAATGTTTTGGTAATGTGTTTCAGTTCAACAACGTTCTGGCAATCTCTTGTAAAGTTTGATTTTTCTGTTCTACAACTCCATTTTTTTTGTGGAGTCCTAAAAAACTGAAAATTATAAAATAATTACTTTCTTCTTACAATATAGATAAAAATTTCATTTTCGAATTCTCCTCCATGATCACTTCTTATATTTTTTATTTTTAAACCTTTTAAATTTTGAATTTGTTTAACAAACATTTTAAAATGATCAAAATCATCACTTTTATTTTTCAAAATTATTGTCCATAAGTATCTTGAAAAATCATCAACTATTACAAACACATATCTACTGTGATTTATGGATTGAATTTGAATTGGCCCAAATAAATCCATATGCAGCAATTCTAATGGTTGTAAGGTTGAAATGACCTTTTTGGATTTACAAAATGAATTTTTTAATTTTCCTATTTGACAAGCATCACATAAATTTTCTGTTTCAAATTTCATTTTAGGCAAGCCTTTTACAATTTCCTTTTTTCGAGATCTTATTCATAGTATCAAAATTTATGTGACAAATTTTTTGTTCCATAACCAAGGATCATTTTCTTTCGCTAATAAGCACAAATTTGGATTATTATTTATCTTCATATTTAAAATATAAATATTTTTATCTCTAATTCCTTCGAAAATAAGATTTTGATTTTCATATGAAATACTACATTTATTTTCAGAAAAGAGATATTTTGAAACCCTTATCACATAACTGACTAATACTTAGCAAATTATGTTTTAAGTTTGTAATTAGTAAAACATCGGTAATAAGAGGTAAATTAGGAGTACCGTAATTGCTCACATCGCCTTTGTCAATGATATAACCTTTGGAGTTACCTCTAAATATGACAGTTCCTCCTTTTGAGTAGATAATATTCGTTAGCATCTCTTTCTCTCATGTCACATGTTTAGAGCAACCACAGTCAAATATCCATTTTCCACTCTTTTTGAGTGGGTCCTGCAAAAAATATGTAATGATATTGGTACCCACTTCCTCCCTTAGGGTCCTAAGAGTTATGCCTTAGGAAACCAAACCCAAGAGGATTAAGTGTCCCTTTTAAAAATATAATACTTATTATTATGGATAGTTTCTAGGAATGTTTTTATATACTTGTTCCTAATCAAATAATTATTCGTTTTGGGAACCTATATTATAGTTTTAGAAACCTTTTCTTTAACATAGACATTACCGGCTTGCTAGGTTTAGACTTCTTTTTATTTGATTTCTTTGAAATGTCGGTTTTCTGTACATATCTTAGACCTTTCTTGCAAGATGTGGGTTGAGAATTTTCTATAATCTTAGATATGTTCTCCTTTCCTTTATTAAAATTAGTGACATTTTTTAGTAATATTATCCAAATTAATTTTTAGGCTAGAATTATCTCAATCCTAGTATTTAACTCATGATTTTCAGAAGCAAGCAGATTATTCTTTTCTTTCTGAATCTCAATTTCTTTACTCAATAAGAAAAGTTGAGATTTTATATTAGAAAGAGATTCTTGAATTTTTCAAATTTCATCCTCTAAAATCTCTTTTTCATCGTTCAACATATCTCTTACAAATTCTGTCTTTTTCTGATCTTTATTAGCTTGTTTATACTTTCTTTTGAAATTATTTCTAGATTCTAATAATTCCATATTTATTTCTACCATATCTTCAAAAGTAAAACCACTAACCTCAGTTTCTTTGGCCATGAAGCATATGTTAGCTTGTTTGTTATCGCTTTCACTATCACTTTCAGAAGATGAGGAATCTGAGTTATCTTAAGTTACAAGAAAGTCTCATCTTTAGGATTTCTCCTTCTTATTTTTGTTGTGATGCTCCTTCTTTTGTTCTAGACAATCTTTTTGATAGTGTCCTTTCTTATGACAACCAAAGCATTCAACTACTGATGACGAGACTTTGTTGTTATTTTTGAAAATTTTCTTTCCATTGTTCTTGAATCCTTTCTTGTATTTAGAAATTCTGGGCAGTGTAAGCTTGATCTTCTTCGTCTGAGTCTGATTCACCTTTTTTAGCATGCAAAGCTAAGTTCTTTTTATCCTGCGCATGAACTCTTTTTGCCTGCAAATTAATCTCATACATTATTAGATTTCCTATTAACTCTTCAGGTTTCATGGCTGAAAGATCGTTAGCTTCTTCAATAGCATAGATCTTTCTTTCCCATGCTTCCGTTAAAGAGTTTAGGATTTTTGATACTATATCAAAATCAAAGTATTTTTCTCCTAGTCCAGATAATGAATGATAAATGTTTTGAAATCTAGCATACATTTCATTAACTGATCCATTTTCGTTTATTTTAAAATTCCAAAATTAATTTTTAAGCACGAATATCTTGCTTTGTTTTTTACCTTTCTACTTCCTTCATGTGCTACTTTGAGTGTTCACCAAATCTCATATGCAGTATCGCACATACAAATTCGGTTAAACTCATTTCTATCCAAGGCACAATGCACATATTCATTGCTTTAGCATTAGCAGTAGCTTCTTCTTTTTCATTGTTTGATGTAACACCCTGTATTTTCTGAGTATATTAAATTAACAAATTAAAGAATACTTAATTTTAAAAGTAAGAATTAAGGGAAACGGGTTACGCCATTGCGCTTGTCTCGGAATTCTGCTTGATATCGAATCCAAGTTTGCAAGAATCGGACTCCGTATGAAGAAGTTATAGAGTTCAGAAGATTTCATGTTTAAACAGAAAATTAAATAATTAAATAAACAAGAGTGTTCGAATTTCAAAAATCATGCAGATCAGCTGGGCGGGAAAAATCCCACCCATAGGGGTCGACTCCCCCTAGAGGGGGTCGACATAGGTGTCGACCCCCCCAAGAGGGGTGTCGATTGGGGTGTCGACCCCCCTATAGAGGTCGACCCCCTCGCCTAGACCCAGACAGTGATGATTTTTTGACTTGTTGCTGAGTCACTAGGGTATAGGTGGCGATTTCTGTATAACTCTATCTAGTCTGTATGGTTCTGATTGCTCCTAGGTTGATCTAACGGTTCACATAAGTCTAAACCTCTATAAAAGCAACCCTAATCCTTATCCCTTAATCACACAATTTCATTCCAAGGGTCCACCATGTTGTCTATGGTCGACCTAGCCTAGCAACCATTTCTTCTTCAACTAGGAAGCAAACTAGAAAGCAAGTTAGAAGCTACGAATCAAATCTAATTTAGAGAATCGATAGTCTACGTCAAGGGATTGCTTTTCAAATTCAGAAATCGGATTCTAGAATTCAAGACCATTCTGTAATTTGTAAGTTCATGTTACTTTCAGAAGTAAAATTCAATTGTGATTCTGACATTGTAATAAATCTGAATCTGAGATTATGCCTATTTCTATCTGTCTTTCTGTATCCATTGGATCTATCTCATTTGATATTATTATGTCCATTCTTTGTCTCTACTTTCCTTCTTCCCTTTCTGTTTTTTTAGCCAGGCTACTGCGAGCCTGAGCCAAATCTCATAAGAGGTGAACATACGTTGGAAATAAAATTGGGCATAATATATGATTTCAACATGACCAACGCTAAAATTTGGGCATAATATATGATTTGGACATGACCAGCGCTAAAATTGGGAAAGTACTAAATTATGTATAATTGGGCATAACTGATTTGTTACTGATTTGAGGACATAACATACGTTGTATTTTAAAACATAAAGTGTGTCGAACATACGACTTGAGGTTTGAGACATAAAGTTTATTGGACATATGACTTGGGGTTTGGGGCGTAAATTGAACTGTAAACATGTAAGGCATAGTACATGTCGTAGTTTAAGAGCTAAAAATTGGGGGCATATTATATATAATAGTTTTTGACTTGGAAGAAGGAGATTATGCATGAAAACCTATAGTACGATAGGGATAACTGTTAAATGTGAACACGCCTAAATTGGGATTTTTGGGTAAATTGGCAGGCACTATAATTCAAGGCTATAATTTGGCGTAGTTTATACTATGAATCATGATTGGGTGTTTTTAGAGAATATTTTGTACGGTGCAATATGACTAAACCTTTGGGCATGTGTTGTATTGTGGATTATGTCCATGATTTTTGGGCATGTAAGTTTATAAACTTAATTTATTAGGTGAGATATGTTAATGGAACTTTAAGTGAGGTTTAATTTGTTAAACTGACTAATATGCTAAAATCTACTGAAAGTGAATTTGTAGGGGCATAACTTGAAATTAGCTTTATTGAGGTATAACTTGAGAATTGGAACATGACTAGTTTTGTGAATTTGGGATAATTAGCATATAAAATCTAGATTTTGACATGTATGGTAAATATGCTAAAAGATAAACATGCCTAACCCGAGGTTAGATTGAGTTGCGGTGTTAAACTGCCCGGAACCGCCCGGCACATCCAGTAACCGCAACAGCACCTATCTAATGTGAGAGGTTAGTGCATCATTCCTAAGAAAAACCCGAGGTTAGATTGAGTTATGGTGTAAAACTGCGTGGAACCGCCCGACACATCCAGTAACCACAACAACATAAATCTAATGTGAGAGGTTAGTGCATTAATAAATCAATTAATGCTAAAGAACAAGACATGATAAGAATGGTAGGGTTAAGTTAACTAAGGCAACACTTAACCATTATAACATGTTAATTAGACAAGAAGATGGGGTTAAGTAAATTTAAAACACTTAACCGTTATGACATGTTAATCAGACAAGAAGGTGGGGTTAAATAAATTTAGAACACTTAGCCGTTATAACATGTTAATTAGAAAATTGAGAAGGGTTAAGTTTATAAGAAACACTTAACCAATATGACATAATGAATGGGTAGGGTTATGTTAAAACAAGAGAGCAACACTTAACCAATATAACAAGATGCGTGGAAGGGTTAAGTTAACACAAGAAGGCAACACCTAACCAATGAACACGACAAGTGGGTAGGTTAAGTTAACTTGCATTGATTAATGACACTTAACCAATACAACTTGATGAACGCGTGGGGTTAAGTTAATAAGATACACTTAACCAATTTAACCTGATGAACGAATGGGATTAAGTTAATAGGAAATACTTAACCAATATAACATGATGAATGAATGGGGTTAAGTTAATAGGGAACACTTAACCAATCCAACATGACGAGTGATAAGGGTTAATAAGAAACACTTAAACAACATGATATGATGAGTGGGTGGGTTAAATTAACATGAATGGACAACACTTAACCAATATGACATAGTGTTTGGGAGGGTTAAGTACATATCGGGTTGGTGGATAATATTAGTAAATATAGGCCCACAAACTTAACCAATAAGTAAACATGTTTGAATCAGTGGGAGGGTTAAGTACATGTCGAGTTGGTGGGTAATATTAGTAAATATAGGCCCACAAACTTAACCAGTAAGAAACCCTAGTAACGGCGACCCATTTCAGCAGTAACCCACATAGATGTATCAAGGTACCCTGAAACTAGGCGGGGTGGGGCACGATTACTGGATTGATTGTAAGCGGTCAAAATAGCGGCAGGGGGTACACCAGTGTAGATTCCACGGATCACGGGCATGCACGTACTCCGAAGTGGGAAAAAGCAGGCCCTGGGTACCAGTAGTTATACACTGTGCATCTTGAATCGTGTCGGGTCGCTATCATAAGGATTGATACAACTTAAGGTGGGACCAACATAGGGTATCTACACGCAAGAGTGGGCCGATTGACACAGACACAAGGAAAATTAACATGAGTAAGGAGCCGATCGATAGGGTAGTAAGGGTACATCTAACATCTTCATGGCAATTGGGCTGATTGAGGTAAGATCCTCATACTAGAGGTACACCTGAAGGCTACCATAATTACCTGGATTGGGACCACGTTGTAATATTATCATTTTACACAAATTACTAGTTGGGACACTAGTTAGGTGGTGCAGAGATATAGAAATCAGAATAACAAAGGTAGTAGCGAAGCAGAGAAAGAGTAGAAGCGCATTTAGTTTATCTTGCTTTGTCATATCTTGTGCTAATCATATGTTATCTTGTTATCCTTGTTCTCACGGTATTGTCTTATATTCAGTTTATTCATGTCATGATGCTTTTGCCTATTTACATGCTGAAAGTCACTGGACTTTCTAGACTTATGTCTGACCTAGTTTGTTTCGTCTTTTTTCTTCCGTTCCCCTCTCCCCCAGGTTCACAGGGAGGAAATGTTACCACATAGCTCAGTTTTCTTTCCAAGCTCGAAGATAGTCGATGTATTGCTTTGGACTCTCTCTTCCACTGCTATGGATGGTTCATGCTTTATTAGGGAATATCATTATTATTTTTATGCTTCTTTTATACTTGAAATTTTTTGAATCAAGACAGAAGTTTTATGTATTATTTTTAAGTATGATTGAGACAAATTGTTGTAAAAGCTTGATTGAACCACATTGTTTATAAAATGAATTTATTTTCCATTGCTTTATTTGTCTGTCTTGTAATTTATCTGCATCTTTTACCTAAAACGCTCCACCAAGGTTAAGGTATTCCCTTTGTGAGTGACCTTAATGGAGGTGGGGTGTTTCACTTGGTATCAGAGCGGAAAGTTACCGGATCAGATAAAAGATTTGAAAAAATATTTTCAAAACGGTTTTAAAAGAAGCATTTTCTAAAGAAAAGTTTTGTTTTAAAGGCATATTCCCCAAATCCATATGCATTATCTTTTGATCCTCTGTTTGAATCCTTATTTTCCTTCTTTACTGAGTCTCTGGGCTCCTGGCTTTCTGGGAGGTAACCTCATCGCGGCATGGTTCCGTAGGCTTGATGAGACAACGACACCTGTTTAAAGGGCGAAGAAATACCTAACTTCCATATATAGCCGTAGTAGTTTCACCTGCGGCTAATTTTCTTTCAAGCTTTGTAGAGTTTTCCAAGCGAAGGAGGCAGCTTTCAAGAGACTTGTCAACAAGTTACTCAAGGATGGCAAAGATGACAATAAGGGAGTCTGACTAAGGAGCACAACCCAAGGATGAGGAACTCATGGATATAGACTTGGTTCACAAAGGAGGTAAAAAGAAAGATGTGTAAGTAGAAGAATCACAGGACAAGAAGGGAAGAAAGAATAGGAAAATATAAGACAAGAGGAAGTGTCGTTATTATGGTATAACGGGTCATACAATTAAAGACAAGGGCAAGAACAAAGGACAGGATTTTTCCGGAGGGCAAGTGCATACTCTCACCGCCATCATACCTAAGAGGGAGGTAGTAAAGCTTCTGCTGAAAAAGTTTAGTTTTCTTTTTGATCATCCTGTTAGTACTCTTTTGATTTTAGCGCTTCACATTCGTTTATATTTGCTTCCATAGTTGAGTCTCTGCACCCTAGAGCTTGTATAATAGAGCATCCTATTATTGTCTCAAATCCAATTGGTGGTTCGGCTCATTTGTCTTTGGTTTGTAAGGATTTGAGAATAGCTATGTTAAGTATTTAGTTTAAGTATAATGCTTATGTTTTTAGTTTCATGGGTTATGGGTTGATTCTAGGCATGGATTGGTTAGCTAGTAATTGTGAAAGGAGGGTAGTTAGACTTTCAACTTGCCTCGGGAATACCCTCGAGATTTCGTGCGATCCTAAGGGATCAGTTTGTCTTGGCTACCTAGAATCACTTGATGCATCTATCGACGATTTGCGATCCGTAAGTGCGTTCCATGAATACGCAGTTGTTTTTTATCCGTAAGTGCATTCCAATCGTTTTCGTTACAAAGGCGGATGGTTCACTCCGCTTGTGCATATATGATATTTTGGAATGAAGAAGAACACGCTTTGCATCTAAGGAAAGTCTTGGATACCCTCCAAGTGCATCAACTTAAGGCAAAGTTCTCCAAAAATGTCATTTTTGGAGAGAAGAAGTAAGGTTCTTAGGACACATGGTCCCTAAGGAAGGGATAGCAGTGGATCCTGCAAAAGGTAGTAGCATTCCAAGGTTGGAAGGTTCCTAGAAAAGCAACAGAAGTAAGAAGTTTTCTAGGGTTGGCGGGCTGCTATAGGAGGTTCATTAAGGACTTTGTGAAGATATCTGCCATAGTCTTGGCTTTGCTAGATGGGAGCAAACCGTTCGTAATATATACCGGTGCTTGCGGAACCGGGCTTGGAGCAGTTCTCAATGCACGAAGGAAAAAGTGATATGAAAAAGGCGGTAGGTTCACAGTTATGTTAAGCACCGCTTGTCATCCTCTGACAGGAAGGGTGAATAGGATTTTGGAAAACCTTTTGAGGAAATGTCAGCATGACACAACTGAAGTGGTAGTGCCGAGTATAATAGAAGGAGAATATGTGGAACGAGAGGCGACGGTGAAATAAGTCCCAACTTATATTTGGGAAACAGAATTTAAGAAGTTACATAATCGTGAAATTAAGACAGTCATAGCACAATGGAGGGAAGCTCAAGAAGATGCGACTTTGAAGACTAAAGACTGAAGACTAGATACGCGCATCATACCCTTTTGAGGGTATATCCTTGATCTCTCTTTTTCTGTAAAGTTTATTTGCTAGTCTTTATCTTTTAAGTATATTCTCTCGATCCTATCCTCGATCCTTAGGTAGAAGCCAATGGATGTAAACTGTGTTTGAGACATGTTATGTTTGGTGGATGCAAATGGATGTAAGTGTTTGCTAGTGGTTGCTCGTGGATGCATATACACATATTAGGCACTAGATCGGCTCAGTCACTTTCATATTGCATATGCATGGGTGAATTTTTATGGATTGGAACTTGATGTGTTATCATATGGATGTTGCATTTGTATGAATGATTGTGCACTCATGTAGAAGTTATAACGTACGATTAGGAATAATTGCATACATGATGGACTCATGGCACTGACATAATTCGCATTAAGGAGGTTAACTGAATTAGTAGACCGCCTGATTTTGCATTAGATAAGGACATATACACACACTATGCATGTGATCATGAAAGCATTAGAAATCTTTTTAAGGACAATGGACACCTGTGATTGAATGGTTGAGTAGATGGATGTTTGATGTTAGGATACATTCTCCTTGACTTTGATATTTCGGGGATGAAATCCTTTAAAGGAGGGGAGAATGTAACACCCGTAGTTTCTGAGAATATTAAATTAACAAATTAAAGAATACTTAAATTTAAAAATGAGAATTAAGGGAAATCGGTTACGCCATTGCGTTCATCTCGGAATTCTGCTTGAGATATCTTCCGAGTTTGCGTGAATCAGACTCCGTATGAAGAAGTTATGGAGTTCAGAAGATTTCATGTTTAAACAAAAAATTAATTAATTAAATAAACAAAAGTTTTCGAATTTCAAAAATCACGTAGATCAGTTGGGCGGGAAAAATCCCGCCCATAGGTGTCGACCTCCCTATAGGGGTCGACATAGGTGTCGACCTCCCTATAGGGGTCGACCCCCTCTCCCAGATCCGAACAGTGACGATTTTCTGATTTGTTGATGAGTCGCTAGGGCATATGTGGCGATTTCTGGATAACTTTCTCTAGTCTGGACGGTTCTAATAGCTCCTAGGTTGATCTAGTGGTTCACATAAGTCTAAACCTCTATAAAAGAAACCCTAATCCTCAACCCTAAATCACACAATTTCATTCAAGGAGTGACCATGTTGTCCATGGTCAACCTAGCCTAGCCACCATTTCTTCTTCAACTAGGAAGCAAACTAGAAAGCAAGTTAGAAGCTACGAATCAAATCTAATTTAGAGAATCGATAGTCTACGTCAAGGGATTGCTTTTCAAATTCATAAATCAGATCCCAGAATTCAGGACCGTTCTGTAATTTGTAAGTTCATGTTACTTTCAGAAGTAAAATTCAATTGTGATTCTAACATTGTAATAAATCTGAATCTGAGATTATGCCTATTTCTATCTGTCTTTCTGTATCCATTGGATCTATCTCGTTTAATATTATTATCTCCATTCATTGTCTCTACTTTCCTTCTTCCCTTTTTGTTTTTATAGCCAGGCTACTACGAGCCTGAGCCAAATCTGATAATAGATGAACGTACATTGGAAATAAAATTGGGCACAATATATGATTTCAACCAGCGCTAAAATTTGGGCATAATATATGATTTGGACATGACCAACGCTAAAATTGGGAAAAGTATTAAATTATGTATAATTGGGCATAACTGATTTGTAAGTGATTTGAGGACATAACATACCGTTGTATTTTAAAACATAAAGTGTATCGAACAAATGACTTGAGGTTTGAAACATAAAGTATATTGGACATATGACTTAAGGTTTGGGGCGTAAATTGAACTATAAACATGTAAGGCATAGTACATGTCGTGGTTGAAGACCTAAAAATTGGGGGCATATTATATATAATAGTTTATGACTTGGAAGAAGGAGACCACGCATGAAAACCTACAGTAAGATAGGGATAACTGTTAAATGTGAACATGTCTAAATTGGGATTTTTGGGTAAATTGGCAGGCACTGCAATTTAAGGCTATAATTTGGCGTAGTTTATACTATGAATCATGATAGGGGGTTTTTGGAGAATATTTTGTACTGTGCAATTTGACTAAACCTTAGGGTATGTGTTGTATTGTGGATTATGACCATGATTTTTGGGCATGTAAATTTATAAGCTTAATTTATTAGGCGAGATGTGTTAATGGAACTTTAAGTGAGGTTTAATTTGTTAAACTAACTAATATGCTGAAATCTGTTGAAAGTGAATTTGTGGGGGCATATCTTGAAATTAGCTTTGTTGAGGTATAACTTGAGAATTAGAACATGACTAGTTTTGTGAATTTGGGATAATTAGCATATAAAATCTAGATTTGGACATGTATGTTAAATATGCTAAAAGATAAACTTGCCTAATCCAAGGTTAAATTGAGTTGCGGTGTAAAACTGCCCAGAACCGCCCGGCAAATTCAATAACCACAACAACACCTATCTAATGTGAGAGTTTAGTGCATCATGCCCAAGGAAAACCCGAGTTAAGATTGAGTTGTGGTATAAAACTGCCCAGAACCGCCCGACACATCCAATAACCGCAACAACATAGATCAAATATGAGAGGTTGGTGCATTGATAAATCAGTTAATGCTAATGAACAAGACATGTTAAGAATGGTAGGGTTAAGTTAACTAAGGCTACACTTAACCATTATAACATGTTAATTATACAAGAAGATGGGGTTAAGTAAATTTAAAACACTTAACCGTTATAACATGTTAATTAGATAAGAAGGCGGGGTTAAGTAAATTTAGAACACTTCGTTATAACATGTTAATTAGAAAAGCGAGAAGGGTTAAGTTAATAAGAAACACTCAACCATTATGACATGATGAATGGGTAGGGTTAAGTTAAAACAAGAGAACAACACTTAACCAATATAACAGGATGGTGGAAGGCTTAAGTTAACACAAGAAGGCAACACCTAACCAATGAACACGACAAGTGGGTGGGTTAAGTTAACTTGAATAGATTGATGACACTTAACTAATACAACATGATGAACGCGTGGGGTTAAGTTAATAAGATACACTTAACCAATGTAACCTGATGAATGAATGGGGTTAAGTTAATGGGAAATACTTAACCAATATAACATGATGAATGAATGGGGTTAAGTTAATAAGGAACACTTAACCAATCCAACATGACGAGTGAGAAGGGTTAATAAGAAACACTTAACCAACATGACATGATGAGTGGGTGGGTTAAGTTAACATGAATGGACAACACTTAACCAATATGACTATGTGTGTGAGGGTTAAGTACATATCGGGTTGGTGGGTAGTATTAGTAAATACAGGCCCATAAACTTAAACATTTAGTAAACATGTTTGAATCAGTGGGAGGGTTAAGTACATATCGGGTTGGTAGGAAATATTAGTAAATATAGGCCCACAAACTTAACCTATAAGAAACCATTGTAATGGGGGCCCATTCAGTAGTAACCCATACAGATGTATCAAGGTACCCTGAAACTAGGCAGGGTAGGGCACGAGTACTGGGCTGATTATAAGCGGTCAAAATAGCGGCAGGGGGTACGCCAGTGTAGGTTCCGACGGATTACGAGCGTGCACGTACTCCGGAGTAGGAAAAAACAGGCACTGGGTACCAGCAGTTATACACTGTGCATCTTGAATCACGTCGGGTCGCTATCATAAGGATTGACACGCCTTATGGTGGGACCAGCACAGGGTATCTACACACAAGTGAGGGCCGATTGACACAGACACAAGGAAAATTAACATGAGTAAGGAGCTGATCGGTAGGATAATAAGAGTACATCTAACATCTTCATGGCAATTGGGCTGATTGAGGTAAGATCCTCATGCTAGATCTACACCTGAAGGCTACCATAATTGCGGGGATTGGGACCACAATGTAATATTATCATTTTACACAGATTACTAGTTGGGACACTAGTTAGGCGGTGCAGAGATATAGATATCAGAATAACAAGGTAGTAGCGAAGCAGAGAAAGAGTACAAGCGCATTTAGTTTGTCTTTCCTTGTCATATCTTGTGCTAATCATATGTTATCTTGTTATCCTTGTTCTCACGGTATTGTCTTATATTCAGCTGATTCATGTAATGATGCTTTTGCCTATTTACATGCTGAAAGTCACTGTACTTACCAGACTTATGTGTGACATAGTTTGTTTCGCCACTTTTCTTCCGTCCCCCCCTCCCGGTTCACAGGGAGGAAATGTTACCACTTAACTCAGTTTTCTTTCCAAGCTCGGAGATAGTCGATGCATTGCTTTGGACTCTCTCTTCCATTGCTATCGCTGGTTCATGCTTTATTGGGGAATATCATTGTTATTTTTATGCTTCTTTTATACTTGGAAGTTTTTGAATCAAGACATAAGTTCTATGTATTATTTTTAAGTATGATTGAGACAAATTGTGGTAAAAGCTTCACTGAACCACATTGTTTATAAAATGACTTTATTTTCTACTGCTTTATTTGTTTGTCTTGTAATTTATCTGCATCTTTTACCTAAAATGCTCCACCAAAGTTAAGGCATTCCCGTTGTGAGTGACCTTAATGGAGGTGGGGCGTTTCAGTTGACCACTCGGAATAATTAGTAGTAGTAGGTGTATATTCTTTTTGGGTTATATTCCAACAATCAAAACCATTTGCTTGCATATAAATTCTCATACATGTAGCCCAATAATTATAGTTTATGCCATTAAAAAGTGGGGGTCGTGCAGTAGATTGACCTTCTGTGAAGTTTGTGTTTGTGCTGGTGTTAGTGTTCATGTTATTTACCATACTAACGAAATATCAAATAACTGTTTTACGGTAATAAGATATTGATGTCAAAAGTTGGTCTAGTGACGATCAATGTAACATACCGCCTATTTTGACGCTTCAAATTGATAATTAAACCAATCCTAAACATCCAAACTGACAGATCGTTATTTAGCTTATAGGGTTTAAAAAACAGAATCAGCACAGAAACGCAGAATAAATAAGGAACGCTGTATTGGACAGCAGAATAAAGCTTCTTTATTCTAATCAGAAATTTTGAATACAAGATATTTTATATATAGAGGCATGTAAAAATAATTTGAATACAAGGAAAAATCTTTACTGGTTTAAAACTTCAGAGTTCGCATGTCTTCGGATCCCCAACTTCACCAGTCTTTGAATCCTGAGTTGTAATCTTTAAATTTATACTGCTCGGGTCTGACCGGAGCGTTCCATGCAAAAACATAAAACACTCGAGTCAGGATTAATCATAGTTCAAGTAAATTAATTTCAATATAAACTGTAATATAATAGTTCATCCTAACATCGAACACACCGTACTTAAAATGTCGAATATACACAGGCATGGTATATGTCCAGTACAAAGTATAATATCTATGCTTATCAATTTCATTTTAAAGGGCAAAAATATCAAGTTGACATAATCAGGTGAAGCCTGGCAACATTTCCATGTTTCAAGTATCCATGAACACTCACATGGCAATATGCAAAAGAAGTTGGCCATGGAAGCCTGCACATACACACGTGTATAGGTACACGTGTGCACTACCCCCAGCATCCCGAACCAAGGTATATCGAATGCGAGTACTGGGATGCAACGCCGCCTTGGTTAGGAAACACTAGGTCATATCATAGAAGTGGAAAACATATAAAGCCCATGCATTGAACCATATACAGGGAACAATCCCAACTATTCAAATATGGACTCAACATATGTGACCAGGTGTAACACCCCGTATTTTCTGTGAACTTAAGAATTACAAATCTGAGTATAATTAAAATATAAAATCAGAATCAAGGGAAACGAGCTGTGCCATTGCGTTCGTCTCGGAAAAATACGCGAAATAGAGTCCAAAATTTCGTAAATCGGAGTCTATATGACCAAGTTATGGCCTTCCAAAGTTCAGAAAAAAATTAAACAGCACAGACCAGGTCGACTGGGGAGTCGACCCTAGAGTCGACCTGCCCCCAGGGGGTCGACCCTAGAGTCGACCTGCCCCCAGGGGGTCGGCCCTAGAGTCAACCCTAGTGTCGACCTGGGGGTCGACCTGCCTTCCGAATATGCTTTTCTGCCTGGGTGCGTTCTGATGTATCTGGTCTCGTTTTCTGTCTAGATTCGTCTGCCTAAACCTATTTAAACAGCCCCAAACCCAGCCTTCTCTGCACACAATTCTATACTGCTTCTACTCTGCCTCTGTTCTAAATTAAAAATAAAAGTTGCGTTGGTACTCTGCTGAAATCAAAACTAGAAGACCATCAACATCAACCTAAATTCAATTAGAGATTAGAGCTTCTGCAACGGTTCTACAACAACTAGAGTTCTTTCTTTAATCCAATTAAGGCAAGTACAGTTATTCTCCGCTATAAACGTTAATTCTGATTGTGACATGAATTATAAATCTAAATCTGAGGTTATATCTGTTCTGTTATGTTCGGATCTATCTTATTTTGTATCTCTTTCCTCTTTTTGTTTTATAGCCAGGCTACCACGAGCCTAAGCCAATCTCATAAGAGATTAACATACGCTAAAATGTTTGGGACAATAAAATGAATGATGCATGAATTGGGCATGACCAATAGGTGACTGATTTGAGGAAAGAACATGGACTGTAGCTAGAACAAAATCTAAGACATATGACTGGACATGTTATATTTATAATATAAATTGTATTGAACGTATGATTTGAGATAAAGAGAATATGGCTTAGGCATAAAGATTTACATGAGAGTAGGGTATATATTAATGTAAATAAACACCTAAGTAAGAGATCTTTGGGATATATGATATGCATAGTAATCAATGGCTATATTTGGTATAATTTATATAGGGATCTTCTGTACTATGCAAGTTTAATAAAAATTGAAACATATGATAAATGGTTAATTTAGGACCATAATCTGTGTTATGAAAATTTAATGCAAACATAGGGTATATGATAATATTGTGAATCAAGAACATTATTTATGCATGTGAACTAAGGCAAGATTTATAATTGGGCAAGATATGTTTGTGAAACTTTAAGAAATGATTAAATCTGTTATAATTGCCTAATTTGCTAGTTTTGTTACATTGCCTAATTTGCTAGTTCTGTTATATTGCTTAATCTGCTAAGTCGCCTAGTCTGAGAAATCTGTTATCTGCTATATCTGTTGAGTTAATATAATTAGTCCGCTATTGACATAATCTGAATTGGCTATAGTTATGAATAATTGACATGTATATTAGGCATGGGTATAAATGGGAAATCATTAATTAATTGGCCGTAAAGATAAACATGGCTAACTCGAGGTTAGAATGAGTTTGCGGCGTAATTCTGCCCGGAACCGCCCGGCATATTCTAGTGGTCGCAAACAATAGGTTCTAATGTGAGAAGTTAGTCATAACGTGCTTGAAACCCGAGGTTAGACTCAGTTTGCGACAGAAACCAGCCCGGAACCAACCGGCCTAACCAGTAGCCGCAAACTGTCAGTCTAATGTGAGAGGTTTGGGCATTAATATTTAATTGATGAAAATCTGAGATAATTATAATATCTAAAACGTGTTGGGTAAGGTTAAACCAATTGGACCAATAAATCTGATAAACCCGTTTCGTGAATCCGTAGGCCCAATACAAAGTTAGATAATCTGTAACCAGTTAATCTGTAAGTCTGTTAATCTGAAACCAGATAATCTGTAAGCCCGTTAACCCGGACATCTGATCCGTTAGTCTGAAAACCTGTTAACTTGATTGTCTGATCTGTGAACTAGTTAATCTAAATTTTGTATGTCTGAAACTTGTAGACAAGTTAAACTGAAATCTGTTAGTCTGGGGACACAAGGTTAGGAGGGGAATTACTTGTGTCATCTGTTGTTTGGGACCCATATTAGTCAGTAACCCTTTCTGGTATCAAAACTTTGACCCAACAGTAAGTAGGGTCCGGGCACGCTTACTGAACTAATTATAAGCGATTCATTCTGATAATGGCGAGGGGTGTTGATGGTGCGTTCCAACCGGGTCATGTGCGTGCATGGATCCCGGTCTGCCTCTGAGGATGTAAGACGCCGTGACATCTGTAAATAGGTCTGTGCCAATTGGTTGTCACTTTAGGGAGTGATACACCCTACTGTGGGGCCGACACAGGATATTTATGTATTAGGGAGCCGATCGCTTGGGGTAGGGTTTTAGGGTACACTTAGTTATGTCTGTTTCTGTTGGTACCGTCTGTTTCTGTTGGGTGGTAACACCTGTCTGTTTCTGTGTGCTACCGTCTGTTCGGGTGGTAAAGGCCCATTACTAGTGTACACCTAATTCTACATTTTGTTTCCGTAGGGATTAATCTGTTTCTGCTTCTGTCTGTTTCTGATCGGGTAGTAAAGGCCCATTATTAGCATTTTGTTTCTGTTAAATTATTCTGTACCCGTTCCTGCTTCAGTTTAGACATTAGGGTGACACCTAATTCTGTTATACTAGTATTAGTGCAGAGAAGTGTAAAGCAATAGTTTATGTCATTCTGTTCTTCTGTTATATCTGCTACACCTGTTACAGTTATCCCTCATCCAGTTTTATGTTCATGTCATATTATTATTATTATCTGTTCATATGCTGAAAGTCACTGGACTTGCCAGACTTTTTGTCTGACCGTTGTTATTTCGCCTCCTTTCTTCCGTTTCCCCCCCAGGTTATCCAAGGAGGGAATACTTTAGCTTGATCCGGATTTCTCTTTGCTTGAAGTGCTTAAAGTATGGCTTGGCTCTGTATAGCTTCCGTTCCATGGGGATTATGATTTTAAACCATGCATTTTGAAGGCTTTTGTACAAGACTGATATTTTGTACTTGAATTCTGAGATTTGAAAGGATGTAACCATACTGATTTCTGTTTCCGCTGTAATAAAGTTAAAAATTTTCAAGTACTGTTTTATCTGTCTTGTAAGTTTCTGTTCTATTTACTAAAACGCTCCACCAAAGTTAAGGCATTCCCATTGTGAGTGACCTTAACGGAGGTCGGGTGTTACACTTGGTATCAGAGCTAAAGGTTACCAGATTAGATAAAAGTTTTTGAAAGCTATTTCCAAAAAGGTTTTAAAAGGAAGTATTTTCAAAAATAAAGCTTATTTTGAAAAACATAATCCCTGAGAGCCAAATATCTTTCTTTCAGTCCTTTTTGTATTGAACCTTTCCTTTTTCGTTTCAGCATGTCTGAAGCATCTGAGATACCAGAGGGTGTTCATGTACTCGGTTGGTTTCGTCAATATCTTGAGGCTAGGACCGCCGCTGCAGGTCCAGCAAATGATCCCCCTCCCCCACCCCCTCCTCGTGCAATTGCTTTCTCAAAGATCTGTAGAGATTTTAGGGCCATGGGTGGGAAGGATTTCAAAGGAACTGAATCATTCGTAGAAGCGAGGAATTGGCTCAAAGAAACTGAGGATCTATTCGTTATCTTCGAGGTGGACGATAGGCAGAAGGTACAGTTAGCGGTATGGCTGCTCAAAGACGAAGCTTCCTACTGGTGGGAAGTCACTAACGCCGAGAGGCTGGTTGAGACATGGATGGATTTCAGAACAAGGTTTGAGACAAAATTTCTCTCGCAAGCTGAACGGAGTTTACAACTGGAGAAGTTCTTATCTCTTAAGCAAGGAAGTATGACGGTCAAGGAATACGTCAACCAGTTCAACCAACTAGCTAGGTTCGGATTGGATTTAGGCAACACTCAGCATAAAAAGGCTCTCCGTTTTGTTAAAGGATTGAACGAGCCACTGCACAGCCTAGCCATGACCCATGTACCCATGGGAGCGACTTACGAGAAATTGGTGGACATGGCACTACTGCACGAGGAAGACAAGGGCCCGAAAGAGACAAAGAAGGAAGAACCACAGAATAAGAAAGCGGGGCCCAAAAAGGAAACACAAAAGAAGGATGAAAAGACTGAAGATAAGAAGGGGAAAAAGTGCTTTACTTGTGGGAGCTCGACTCATCTGAACAAGGATTGCAGAAAAAGGAAAGGCACTTGCTTCAACTGTGGAGAGATGGGGCACTTCCCTATGGACTGCCCGAAGAGACGAGGGCAAGGAGGGAAGGCAAACACTCTCGAGGCTAGTGGCTAGGATAGAAATAGGAAAATTTCTATAGTAGGTTTAATTTCTTTATATGATTTTGGAGTTAAGACTTTTTCTGATTCTGGTATTTTGATTTTGTAATCGATACTCTGCACTTTAATACTAGTATTATTTCTGAATTCCGCTGTAGAGTCAGACCCATAAGGGTTATGGCTCATCTGTTTGAGATTGGGGTTTGAGGGATATTTGTGTTAGACGTCAAGTATGATGCATACATTCTGAGTTTTTGTGGGATATGATTTTTATCATGCTTAGCTTCGGAAGAATAATTAGGGAACCTGATCTGTACCAGTAGTCTGTAAATATCTGAATACTTCTGATAAGATTTCCAGTTTTGACATTGTCTAAAGAGGGTAACCCTCTGGGTGTCAATCTGATGTTGATTTCGGTCTTCGGGGTTGACACTTAGGGGAATTATTTTCTCAACCAATGTCTGATAGGAATCAAGTTTTTGTTTTACCTGTACTCGCTTCCTCGACTGTATACTATCGATCGAGTGTTCAACTTATAGATAGGAATCCTAATGGGTGTAAACATGTGTTCGAGACATGTTATGTTTGATGGTTGCAAGTGGATGCAAGTGGTTGCTCGTGGACGCATATATAAACACTAGGCACTAGATCGGCTCGAAAACACTCTCATACTACATATGGATGTGTGAGCATTTTAATTTTTTTATGGATGCAAAATGGTTGAATCAGCACATGGATGTTGCATATGAGTGGATGGTTGTGCACCCATATAGAAATGATATGTATCAAATAGGAAAATTGCATACATATTGGACTCATGGCACTGACATAATTCGCATTAAGGAGGTCAACTGAATCAGTAGACTGCCTGATCTTTGCATTAGATAAGGAAAATATACACACACTTTTGCAAATGTTCATACAGCACTAGAAATTTCTAAGGACAATGGATGCTTGTGGATGATGACTGAGTAGATGAGTGATTGGATGGTAGGACACATTCTTCTTAACTTGAAGATTTCGAGGGACGAAATCCTTTAAGGAGGGGAGAATGTAACACCCCGTATTTTCTGTAAACTTAAGAATTACAAATCTGAGTATAATTAAAATATAAAATCAGAATCAAGGGAAACAGGCTATGCCATTGCGTTCGTCTCGGAAAAATATGCGAAATAGAGTCCGAAATTTCGTAAATCGGAGTCCATATGACCAAGTTATGGCCTTCCAAAGTTCAGAAAAAAATTAAACAGCATAGACCAGGTCGACTAGGGAGTCAACCTGCCCCCAGGGGGTCGACCCTAGAGTCGACCTGCCCCCAGGGGGTCGACCCTAGAGTCGACCCTAGTGTCGACCTGGGGGTCGACCTGCCTTCCGAATCTGCTTTTCTGCCTGGGTGCGTTCTGATGTATCTGGTCTCGTTTTCTGTCTAGATTCGTCTGCCTAAACCTATTTAAACAGCCCCAAACCCAGCCTTCTCTGCACACAATTCTACTCTGCTTCTACTCTGCCTCTGTTCTAAAGTAAAAATAAAAATGGCGTTGCTACTCTGCTGAAATCAAAACTAGAAGACCATCAACATCAACCTAAATTTAATTAGAGATTAGAGCTTCTGCAACGGTTCTACAACAAATAGAGTTCTTTCTTTAATCCAATTAAGGCAAGTACAGTTATTCTCCACTATAAACGTTAATTCTGATTGTGACATGAATTATAAATCTGAATCTGAGGTTATATCTGTTCTGTTCTATTCGGATCTATCTTATTTTGTATCTCTTTCCTCTTTCTGTTTTATAGCCAGGCTACCACGAGCCTGAGCCAATCTCATAGATTAACATACGATAAAATGTTTGGGACAATAAAATGAATGATGCATGAATTGGGCATGACCAATAGGTGACTGATTTGAGGAAAGAACATGGACTGTAGCTAGAACAAAATCTGAGACATATGACTGGACATGTTATATTTATAATATAAATTGTATTGAACGTATGATTTGAGATAAAGAGAATATGGCTTAGGCATAAAGATTTACATGAGAGTAGGGTATATATTAATGTAAATAAACACCTAAGTAAGAGATCTTTGGGATATATGATATGCATAGTAATCAATGGCTATATTTGGTATAATTTATATAGGGATCTTCTGTACTATGCAAGTTTAATAAAAATTGAAACATATGATAAATGGTTAATTTAGGACCATAATCTGTGTTATGAAAATTTAATGCAAACATAGGGTATATAATAATATTGTGAATCAAGAACATTATTTATGCATGTGAACTTAGGCAAGATTTATAATTGGGCAAGATATGTTTGTGAAACTTTAAGAAATGATTAAATCTGTTATAATTGCCTAATTTGCTAGTTTTGTTACATTGCCTAATCTGCTAGTTCTGTTATATTGCTTAATCTGCTAAGTCGCCTAGTCTGAGAAATCTGTTATCTGCTATATCTGTTGAGTTGATATAATTAGTCCGCTATTGACATAATCTGAATTGGCTATAGTTATGAATAATTGACATGTATATTAGGCATGGGTATAAATGGGAAATCACTAATTAATTGGCCGCAAAGATAAACATGGCTAACTCGAGGTTAGAATGAGTTTGTGGCGTAATTCTGCCCAGAACCGCCCGGCATATTCCAGTGGTCGCAAACAATAGGTTCTAATGTGAGAAGTTAGTCATAACGTGCTTGAAACCCGAGGTTAGACTCAGTTTGCGACAGAAACCTGCCCGGAACCAACCGGCCTAACCAGTAGCCGCAAACTGTCAGTCTAATGTGAGAGGTTTGGGCATTAATACTTAATTAATGAAAATCTGAGATAATTATAATATCTAAAACGTGTTGGGTAAGGTTAAACCAATTGGACCAATGAATCTGATAAACCCGTTTCGTGAATCCGTAGGCCCAATACAAAGTTAGATAATCTGTAACCAGTTAATCTGTAAGTCTGTTAATCTGAAACCAAATAATCTGTAAGCCCGTTAACCCGGACATCTGATCCGTTAGTCTGAAAACCTGTTAACTTGATTGTCTGATCTGTGAACTAGTTAATCTAAATTTTGTATGTCTGAAACTTGTAGACAAGTTAAACTGAAATCTGTTAGTCTGGGGACACAAGGTTAGGAGGGGAATTACTTGTGTCATATGTTGTTTGGGACCCATATTAGTCAGTAACCCTTTCTGGTATCAAAACTTTGACCCAACAGTAAGTAGGGTCCGGGCACGCTTACTGAACTAATTATAAGCGGTTCATTCTGATAATGGCGAGGGGTGTTGATGGTGCGTTCCAACCGGGTCATGTGCGTGCATGGATCCCAGTCTGCCTCTGAGGATGTAAGACGCCGTGACATCTGTAAATAGGTCTGTGCCAATTGCTTGTCACTTTAGGGAGTGATACACCCTACTGTGGGGCCGACACAGGATATTTATGTATTAGGGAGCCGATCGCTTGGGGTAGGGTTTTAGGGTACACTTAGTTCTGTCTGTTTCTGTTGGTACCGTCTGTTTCTGTTGGGTGGTAACACCTGTCTGTTTCTGTGTGGTACCGTCTGTTCGGGTGGTAAAGGCCCATTACTAGTGTACACCTAATTCTACATTCTGTTTCCGTAGGGATTAATCTGTTTCTGCTTCTGTCTGTTTCTGATCGGGTAGTAAAGGCCCATTATTAGCATTCTGTTTCTGTTAAATTATTCTGTACCCGTTCCTGCTTCAGTTTAGACATTAGGGTGACACCTAATTCTGTTATACTAGTATTAGTGCAGAGAAGTGTAAAGCAATAGTTTATGTCATTCTGTTCTTCTGTTATATCTGCTACACCTGTTACAGTTATCCCTCATCCAGTTTTATGTTCATGTCATATTATTATTATTATATGTTCATATGCTGAAAGTCACTGGACTTGCCAGACTTTTTGTCTGACCCTTGTTGTTTCGCCTCCTTTCTTCCGTTTCCCCCCAGGTTATCCAAGGAGGGAATACTTTAGCTTGATCCGCATTTCTCTTTGCTTGAAGTCCTTAAAGTATGCCTTGGCTCTGTATAGCTTCCGTTCCATGGGGATTATGATTTTAAACCATGCATTTTGAAGGCTTTTGTACAAGACTGATATTTTGTACTTGAATTCTGAGATTTGAAAGGATGTAACCATATTGATTTCTGTTTCCGCTGTAATAAAGTTAAAAAATTTCAAGTACTATTATATCTGTCTTGTAAGTTTCTGTTCTGTTTACTAAAATGCTCCACCAAAGTTAAGGCATTCCCTTTGTGAGTGACCTTAACGGAGGTGGGGTGTTACACCAGGTTTTAGCATATCAACCATAAAAATGGTGCATTAATATATATAAGGTTATGAACTCAACATATGTGAAAAGGTTTTAGCATCTCAACCACAAAAAATAAATTATACAAAGTCCACATGTCCATACAGTAGTTCAGAACAAAAATAGGGGGTTATGTCTATCACTTGTTCAACGTGTTAGAGCTACAATGTGAAAAACTGACAACAGTGAGACTCATACATTGCAGTAAAACAAGAAATCCACTAAATCTAAAAAATAAGAGTCACGCCTTATATATATATAGTAGAATGATAATACTATTAAGTTTAACAAGTTAGTTGACTTAATTCACCCAAAACGGTATAACAGGTAATACCACCATACTATTGAGTTTAAGGCATATATACATACACTGTGTGATTTTATTCATATTACCGTACTACGAAACCATGTACTATAATGGAGTTTCTATACTACTGTATTGATGCATAGGTGAATACCCAGTTATTTGATGTTGAATGTAATAGTACTTGATCAATATCATGGTCCATAATCTTCTATCGTTATCATGCTTCATGTTATACTAGGACAAAAGTTAAGCCTACCAACCATTTATCAGTGATTTAATGCGGGCCATTTTATAATAGGAGATCATATTGATGTTCAATTTGAGGTCAATACTGCATAAAGTTATAATTTTGGAAAGCTAGAAATAGAATTATGATGATAGCACAAAAGTAGTCTAATTAGAAGAAATGAAAATGGGGATGACGTGCGAGACGTGAATACTGATTTAATATTTAAATGTATGATCCCAGAAATACAAATGGGTAGACACCAAAAGTAAGACATTAGTTTAATATTTAAACATATGATTTCAAATTCCTAAGCTATTATCTTATCTATAAAACTAAATCAGGTGTACCTTCCTTTATGTATGAGCATATCATTTGGTTGTGCTTTTTGCAGTATATTTCCTGTATATTTGGTGTTGAATGTAAGGATCATGTAGTACTAAAATAGTGTGACTCAATGTCATAGTATTCACAATTCGCTCCAAACAAACTGGGTTACTAATACAAGCAATATACCGTATTACTGTAAATTCACAATTATCTATTATAGCCATCTCTGCATTACTACCAAGGCCTTTGCAAAAGACTACATATTAATGATCAACAGCTCAGGTACGACATGTATATGTGTACATGTTACTTACCTGAGTTTGAAAGCAACAGGTCAAGCATTAGTGATAAAAACAACAGGGTACAAGAAAACATGTGTACTAACAGAAAGGCATTTTTGGTCAAGGTAAATCACATACGTTAACCAAACAGAGATAAACAACTTAACACAGTCGGACTATGTTTGGCATAATATGAAGGTTAAATTTGATATATATGTTTCTCTTCAAGTTAACAAAGGGTATGCTAATTACATGTGCACCTGTACAGGGTACAATTGCTATATATGTACTTATTTCAGGTTAAGTTAAATAACCCAGTATGTGTATAAAATCAAATTCCTTCCTAGCATGACAGGTGATGACAAATTTCAAGTAACATATGTTCAGTCAGTGTTTCGAAAATGTTCACCAGTAAGCATATTGGGTCTAACTTATATGTAAGGCTAAGGGTATTAAATTCTGAATATATGTCCAAACATATCAAAGCAACATTTATTCTAGCCTTTAGAACAGGGCAACACTATTCAGTATTAATGTTTGAGAATGAAAATCCAAAATGAAAAGGGGATCTGGTAAGATGAATATGCTCAGGTTCAAATTTTTCATGCTAGACAAAGGAATGCTCAAGTTCCCCCCTTTTTTTTATAGGATAAGGTACCCAATATATGATTAAATCTAAGCCGGAAAACACCAGCAAGCAACCATCACGATTTTAACACCAAGGTATGAAATAAGTCGACCATGGTAAATTGCAAAGTTTATTTATGAATATATGTGTGTCATGTATATACAGAGATACATATGTGATCATTCAACATCCTACAAGCAGGTTCAACACAAGGTATAGTAGCGACAAAACAACCAATGCACCCGTCCCCAAAATTAACTATTATACCCTAGTTTAAAATTGAAATAAAATTACTTGAAATAAGTTGAATCATGAGTCTGGTTCTCACCTGTATACCGATGAGAAGGGATAGTGGAGATGGTCATTGCAAGCTTCGGTTGAAAGGCCCCGACTTTGCCGTGTTTGCGGTGGTGGCCTCTTTGAAATATGAAAAGGAGCGATGGAGCAGGGCTAGTCTGCCGAAGGTTGATGGTGCGAAGGGGAAGAAGGAGGAACGGGTTCCGATTGACGCCGACAGTGAAGGGTTGTCTGCGGTGGCTCTCACAGTCGAGTTCATCGATTTGCTTCAGCGGCGAAGGGAAGAAGCTGGCGATGGCTTTGGATTTGGGGAAAAAAGGCTTGGTTTTGATTTAAGGACCACGGTGGCCATTATTTCGTTGATTTGGGAAAAGAAAGGTTGATTTAACTGAAAGGATTTTTGGGAAGAAAAATGGATTTTTCTTGCTAGAGGAATTTGGGCGAGGCACTACTTTTATACAAGAAAAATGTGAGGATAAGAACACCATCAATGTCACTAGGTTTAGGTTAACTGCGAAATTCGACCTGTAGGTCTGCGTAATAATTTCTGTGGTAGGTTACATCTGTTATTAATTTAATACTAATTTCTACCCCAAATACCACAGTATGCTCCAAATTCGCACAGCGAACACATTCTCTAGATGCGACAAATTTATATGTATCTTCTTGTTTTCGCGTTCTGCATCCAATAAAATTATTCTGGCTGCAAACCAACTCTATCTGTATACAATGTTATTTTAAATTAATTATCGATTCACCGATTTGATTCTGTTTGTCTATAAAACAACTCTGTTCGATTTGAAATTTGAAATGCTATATTCCAATTTTTTATATTCATGAATACACACATATCAAGCGAATTTTCATATATTTTAGCAAATAAAATCTCTAATTTTATTTAACGTTAATAACGTTTATTTTTAAATTCTGCCATTTTATTTTATTTCTTCAAATCCAATTAACATATCAAACTATTTCAATTCAAATACACAACACCATTCAATTCAATTATTCAACAATGAATATTTAATTAGTTGATAGTACTATTAAGTTTAACAAGTTAGTTGACTATTAAGTTTAACAAGTTGGTCTAATGATAGTACTATTAAGTTTAACAAGTTAGTTGACTATTAAGTTTAACAAGTTGGTCTAATGATAGTACTATTAAGTTTAACAAGTTAGTTGACTTAATTCACCCAAAGCGGTATAACAGGTAATTGAGTTTAAGGCATATATACATACACTGTGTGATTTCATTCATATTACCGTATCTACGAAACCACATACTATAATGGAATTTCTGTACTACCATATTACTGCATAGGTGAATATCTAGTTATTTGATGTTGAATGTAATAGTACATGATCATTATCACGATCCATAATCTTCTATCGTTATCATGCTCCACGTTATACTAGGACAAAAGTTAAGCCTACTAACCATTTACAATTGATTTAATGTGGTCCATTTTATAAAAGAATATCATATTGATGTTCAACTTTAGGTCAATACTGCATAAAGTTAAAATTTGGAAAGCTATAAATAGAATTATGATGATAGCATAAAAGTAGTCTAATTAGCAGAAATGCAAATGGGGATGACATGCGAGAAGTAAGATACTGATTTAATATTTAAATGTATGATCCTAGAAATACAAATGGGATAAACACTAAGAGTAAATATATGATTCCAAATTCCTAAGCTACTATCTTATCTATAAAACTAAATCAGGTGTACCTTCCTCTATGTATGAGTGTATCATTTGGTTGTGTTTTTTGCAGTATATTTCCAGTATATTTGATGTTGAATGTAAGGATCATGTAGTACTAAAATAGTGTGACTCAATGTCAAAGTATTCACAATTTGGTCCAAACAAACTGGGTTACTAATATAAGCAATATATTGTATTACTGTAAGTTCACAATTATCTATTGTAGCCATCTGTATTACTACAAAGGCCTTCGCAATAGACTATGGGTTAATGATCAACAACTCAGGTACAACATGTATATGTGTACATGTTACTTACCTGAGTTTGAAAGCAACAGGTCAAGCATTAGTGATAGAAACAACAGGGTTCAAGAATACAGGTGTACTAAAAGATAGGCGTTTTCAGTCAAGGTAAATCATGTATGTTAACTGAATAGAGATGAACAACTTAACACAGTCAGACCATGGTTGGCATAACATGCATGTTAAATTTGATATATATGTTTCTCTTCGAGTTAACAAAGGGTATTTTAAATACATGTGCATCTATACAGGGTACAATTGCTATATATATACTTATTTCAGGTTAAGTTAAATAACCCAGTATGTATATAAAACCCTTCCTAGCGTGACAGGTGATGACAAATTTCAAGTAACATATGTTCAGTCAGTGTTTCGAAAAATGTTCACCAGTAAGCATATTGGGTCTAACTTGTATGTAAGACTAAGGGTATTAAATTCTGAATATATGTCCAAACATATCACAACAACATTTATTCTAGCCTTTAGAACAAGGCAGCACTATTCAGTAGTAACGTTTGAGAATGAAAATCCAAAATGAAATGGGGATCTGGTAAGATGAGTATGCTCAGGTTCAGATTTTTCATGCCAGACAAAAGAATGCTCAAGTCCCCCCCCCCCCACTTTTTTACGATTAGGTACCTAATATATAATTAAATCTAAGACGACAAACACCAGCAAGCAACCATCACGATTTTAACATCAAGGTACGAAACAGGTCGACTATGGTAAATTGCAAAGTTGATTTATGAATATATGCGTGTCAGTTATATATATAGATACATATGTGATCATCCAACATCCCACAAGCAGGTTCAACACAAGGTGTAGTAGCGACAAAACAACCAACGCACCCATCCCCAAAATCAACTGTTATACCCTAGTTTAAAATTGAAATAAAATTACTTGAAATAAGGTGAATCGTGAGTCTGGTACTCACCTGTATACCGATGAGAAGGGACAGTGGAGATGGTCATTGCAAGCTTCAGTTGAAAGGCCCCGACTTTGCCGTGTTTGCGGTGGTGGCCTATTTTAAATCTGAAAAGGAGCGATGGAGTAGGGCTAGTCTGCCGAAGGTTGATGGTGCGATGGGGAAGAAGGAAAAACGGGTTCCGATTGACACCGACAGTAAAGGGTTGTCTACGGTGGCTCTCACGGTCGAATTCATCGATTTGCTTCAGCGGCGAAGGGAAGAAGCAGGTGATGGCTTTGGATTTGGGGAAAAAGGCTTGGTTTTGATTTATAGACCATGGTGGCCATTATTTCCTTGATTTGGGAAAATAAAGATTGATTTAACTGAAAGGATTTTTGGGAAGAAGAATGGATTTTTCTTGCTGGAGGAATTTGGGCAAGGCACTACTTTTATATAAGAAAAATGTGACGATAAGAACAACATCAACATCACTAGGTTTAGGTTAACTGCGAAATTCGACCTGTAGGTCTACGTAATAATTTCTCGGTAGGTTACATATGTTATTAATTTAATATCAATTTCTACCACGAATACCACAGTATGCTCCAAATTCGAATAGCCAACACTATCTCTGGATGCGACAAATTTATATGTATCTTCTTGTTTTCACGTTCTACATCCAATAAAATTATTCTGGTTGTAAACCGACTCTGTCTGTATACAATGTTATTTTAAATTATTTATCGATTTGATTTTTTTGTCTATAAAACAACTCTGTTCAATTCGAAATTTGAAACGTTAAATTCCAATTTTTTATATTCACTAATACACATATATCAAGCTAATTTTCATATATTTTAGCAAATAAAATCTCTAATTTTATTTAACATCAATAACTTTTATTTTTGTATTCCGCCATTTTATTTTATTTTTTCAAATACAATTCGCATATCCAACTAATTCAATTCAAATACTCAACAACATTCAATTCAATTATTCAATAATGAATACTTAATTTCCACCAATCACTCTAAATTAAATATTAAATTCAATTCATAAACGAACAATATATTTGATTTTAAATTTTTAACTCCAGTATCAACATAAAAATGATCATTAATAATTAAATCTTCAACTGATTTCACATTCCAGTCGTTGAAATTTTTGGGACGTTACAATCAACCCACAACGTGTGTTAACCGCACATGAGAATATTCGTAGAAATGCGAGAAAAATGAAAACACGTGCAGAAGACACAATATTTTATAGTGATCTGACTTAATCCAAGCCTACGTCCACTTATAAACATTTTTTATACTATCGATTACAAGTTACAGTGATTTTTCAGTAGAAGAAAGTAGAGAAAGAAGTGATTTCTACACAAAATGTGTGTATGACATGCTATTTTTAGATGCCGAATAGAAGACTTTGAGTAGTCGATTCAAGATGTCTTTCCATTTTGGGGAAGGGCTGTATATATAGGCGAGCTGGTCCGCTGAGGTGATATGCAGCGTGGCATATCTCTTTTTCAGGCTTGGAATGTGCGGCTCGATCCAGTAAAGTAGTTGTAAGCGGTGGGACCCGGTCTACTGCTAATGAACAGTTCTTCTCAGAAGTCATGGTCTATGTAGAGCTTGAAACTTGGCGCATGAAAAACTATGTTTAATTAAAGCTGACCGGTTCTGTAGCCTTTGGAGTAGGACTTTGTATTTTAGCAAATAAGTTTGAGATGGAATTCTCAGTCCGATATTCTAGGTTTGACCCGACTCTTCAAGAATGGCCTGACCGATCGGTTGATGACTCGATCGATTGACTTGTCTTCTGTCTTTGGAAGAATTCCGACTTTGGAGGGTGAGCGTTTAATTATTGTGACGTAGTTTCGGGTCAACCCACTATTCATCGACCTAAAATGGAAATAATTCTTGAAGGTCTGGAACGGGCCGATATCTGGTAGCAAGCTTCGACTTTGAGTTTGGACGGTTTTTTTCCAAAAAGTTGGTCAACACTTTTTCCTCAAGAACACATCTTTTTGGTAAAGAAATGTGTGTGCTAGGTCTTTCAGAGAATATTGAAAAGGAGTCTTGGATGCCATGGCTGTCCCGAACCATATTATGAAAAGACCAGAAAACCGATGACCGCTGGGATCATATTAAGTCCGAAAAACTGATCATCATCATTGATCGTATTAAGGTCGGGTCTTCAAGAGTGACAAAGAATTAATCTACCATGCCAAATGAACTTTAGAGAAGTGCAGTAGAACCAGGATCCTGCTGAGTAAAAGAGTTCCAGTAAAGGGTTTTAACATGCCAAATCCTGACAATGTCGTTCGAGGTGTTCAAGCATAAGCCATGCTTGGATGTGTGTTAGCCGTATAAACTATACTAAGCTTATAATTGAAGAGAATATAATCCATACCTAGAATTTCCAAGGGAGACGAGCATAAACCATGCTCGGCTTTTGTAACACCCCACGCCCGCTATGGTCACTCACTAAGGGAATGCCATAGCGTCGGTGGAGTATTTTAGTGAATATAGAACAGAAAAATTACAACAAGACAGATATAATTAGTACTTGAAATTTAAAAATATCATCTCACAACAGCGGAAATAAACATGTCTGGTTACATCATAAAACCACGATAAAAGTCAAGTACAATATCCATCAAAATAAAGAGGTACATAATCCCACTCTCTCATACAATAGCCATAACAAAAGAAAAGATAACTGGATAACTGGAGCTTTACATCTACCCAAGCTCCTAAAGACTGGAACAGCAATCCGATCAAGCTCTACTACTGCTAGGATCCACCGTAGGACCTGAGGGTTGGGAAAAAGATAAAAACAACGGGGTCAGACATAAGTCTGAGTGAGTCCTATAACTTTAACAATACAATCATTAAAGTAACCAGAGAAGACATAAACTTGACCTACGGTAATATCTGGGGATGAATGGCTACACTAAGCAGCTTGGTAGACTTAGGATAAACTAAGATAACCGTCAGGACGCATCTACCCACCCAAGGATATTTACTAACTGCACCACACCAGTCATTCCTACTTAAAGGTTGATCCCTTACAAGGACTTAGAAAATTTCCCCAGTAGTTTCGTGTACTCCTAGCCCACTACATAGGTGCCGTCTGCCCCTATCTCCACTAGGTGTACTCAGTAATTCTTATCCAGTAGTTTCGTGTACCCCTACATAGGTGCCGTCTGCCCCTATCTTCATTAGGTGTACCCACTACCCCCATTGATCGGCTCCCTACCGTAGATACCCGTGCTGGTCCCACAGTGGGGTGTATCACTCCCCTAAAGTGGCTACCCAATACTAACGGTGCACGGCTTTATATCTACACGATGCAACAACGGCTTATCTACCAGCCCGGGCCCACACACGCATATGAAACCCGTTGGACTTGCGTTGCCACCGCTAACCCGTTTTGGCCTCTTATAATCAAGCCCAATATGCGTGTCCCGTCACTCGACATGGGTCGAGCCCACAAAGATACGTTTGGGATATTGGTTGAAATGGGCCCCCAACAAGCTACCCACCTAAGCTTGTCACATATCTAGTGTATCCCACTTAACCCTTTAATCATGTTTAATTACATGTTTCTCTTGGTTAAGTATTCTAATCGTATTTTCTATTGCCACCCAAGGCAACCCACTAGATTCCACATGCCACCCAAGGCAACCATTAAATTTCCACATGCCACCCAAGGCATCCACTTAACCCCTCATGTCCCACTACATGCTACTATGGTTAAGTGTTTCTTAATTAATTAAGACCGTGATCTCCCATAAAGACCTCCCATATTAGACTGGCTGTTATGACCGCCTGGTTAAGCCGGTAGAATCCGGGCAGTCTTACGTCATAACAGAGTCTAACCTCGTGTCTTTACCTTAATCACGTATTTAATTTATGGCTAAGACCTCTCACATTGGGCTGACATTTGTAGCAACTGGTTAAGCCGGTCGGGTCCGGGCAGTTTTACACTACAAATGAGTCCAACCTCGTGTCTTAGTCGATTAATTACACCTAATTAATCACCCCCATATTAATTATCCCTAATTAATATCAAGTTTTCCATAACATGGGTAGACCTATCTCAATAGGTAAATTCCCATGGGGTAGACCTAACTCAATAGGTAAATTCCCTACTTATGGTAATTTATTTTTATGGTATGCTTAATCATACCCAATCATTCATTTATTAACATATTTACCAACCCCATCGTTCCCCACGTAAATCGTTCTCATTTCATGACATAATAAAGGGGAAGATCCATCACAAATATCATGGGTTTAGCATATAACTTTGTCATGGGTTAAGAGGATGTCAACTTGCATATATGAACACATATTAACCCAACCACATTTAACCCAAACTTGCATATTATCATACACATGATTTGCATAACATGTTGCATATGAGCTTGCATATTATCATACACATATCTTGCATAACATGTTGAACTTGCATATAAGCATTCTCATAACTTGCATAACATGTTAAACATGCATTTAGGCATACACATAACTTGCATAAGCATTCACATACTTGCATAAGCATTCACATACTTGCATAAGCATACATAACTTGCATAAACATGCATAACTTGCATATCATGTCATTTAAGCATATACATATCTTGCATAAGCATTCATATACTCGCATAAGCATGCATAACTTGCATATCACATAAATCTTGCATTTAAACATATACATGACTTGCATAAGCATCCATATACTTGCATAAGCATGCATAACTTGCATATCACATTAAACTTGCATTTAAACATATACTTAACTTGCATAACTCACTTTGTTAAACATGCATAATTCCACTCATTAAATATGCATAAATCCACTTGTTAAGCATGCATAAACCAACTTGTTAAACATGCATAAACCAACTTGTTAAACATGCATAAACCAACTTATCAAATATGCATAACCATAGAACAACATAGAGTAACATATCATTATAAATGATTCAAACTCACTAATCCGCATTTAGGACCATAAGTATCATTACACCCAATCTACTTACTTTAACAATTGATGTTAAAGTGATAGAAACTCACCAAACCCAAAATTAACCAACTTATGAAGAGGAATTAGTTGCTAAATATGAAGATGGTGATGATTAGAGAATGATATGAGAGGGATTAGCTTGAAACTTCCTTCTTAGATTAATGGAGACTCCTTCTAGGATTTAATTTGGCGGCATGAGGCCTTCATTTCTATTTTTAGTATGGATTAAGGTAGGTTTAGGGTGTATTTATAGATTAAGAGAGTGTTTTAGGCCCTTAGATTAACCCTAGATTAGATTAGGTCCGTTAGATTTAGGAAATCTCTAGAACCAAGCCCAGCCCTAGCCAGAAAACCAGATCTGGTGCACCCAAGAACCCTGGTTCGACACGCCGTGTCGACAGGCAAGTCGACAGGCAAGTCGACACCCCTGTCGACATGCTTAGGGCGGGAATCTTCCTGCCTGGCCCCGCTGGTTCTAATTTAAAATCTAAATTTAAATTCCTAAATCTGTTTTTAGCTCTAATTTTTCTGCAAACTTCTTTGGGCCATAACCGGGCCATACGGACTCCGATTCTCGAAAACTCGGACTCTATTTCGCGTATTTTTCCGAGACGAACGCAATAACGCAGCCCGTTACCCCCAATTCCCACATCTGAGATTATTTATCCTGTAATTAGTGAATTTTAGTATTGACTAAAATTCGGGGTGTTACAGCTTTTGTAAAGGGGAGTATGAACCATACTCGGCAAAATTTAGGTTTTGAGCATCAGCCATGCTCGTGTCTTTTATTATGAGGACAAATATCAGCCATACTCTATTTTGTAAAGTTGGCAAGTATTAACCATACTTGTCTTAAACGAAGTGGCGAGTACTAACCATACAGGGCTTAAAAGAGGTGGCGAACATTAACCATACTCGGCTTAAAGAGGTTGACAAGCATTAACCATACTCGGCTTAAGAAAGTTGTTTAGGTATGGTGGCGGGAGTTGACCATGCTCGGTTTAGAGGCGGTGGCTAGCACCAACCATACTCGGCTTGGCGGGCATTAATCATGCTTGGCTTTGATTGAGGATCTAGCTAGATTCTGATAAGATGCTTGAATCGATCAAACGTAATTCATAATTGAGAAATAAAGTTTATTGCTGCTAAGGAGCTATTACATAAATTAAAACAAATACTAACAGGTTGATAGTTGAATCCAGAGCACGCCTAGGATTAAATCCTAACCTCATACGTGTGTACTTCAACATAACGGCAATATTTGAAATAAAATAAGAAAACAAATGTACATTTCTTATATCCTAAGAAATGAAGTGTATCCATAATGATCTCAACCAGATCAGTTGATAATAATGTCGTTATTGCTAGGCTTAGGGTCCTTTCCGTTTTGAGGAGCTCGGGGGCCGACCTGAGGAGCTTGGGCAGAAGGTTGTGGTGGCACGGCCAGTGCGGGTTTCTTAATATACTCGGGTAGCTCTCCACTTCTAACCCTATCCTCGATGAGATCGCGTAAATGCCTACATTCATTGGTGTCGTAACCGGCTATGTTATGATACATGCAATGCTTTCCTGATTCAAGTTCTTTTTCGCTCTGTTACCTTCTAGGAGGCTTTGGGAAAGGAAGATATCCGTGCACATCAAGGTAGATGTCCAGTAGGGAGTAGTTGACCTCGGTGTATCGATCATACTTGTCTTCTCTCCGGGATTGCACGTTCAAATCGTTCTTTTTCAAGATTTTTCCTTTTTCTTTGTTCTGGTCAGTGGTATTGGACGGACCTCCATCCTCGGTAGCAAGTACCTCAAGACTCTCCATCTAGATGCTATCATCATCTTGCTAAAGGAATCTATTTGATTCAGCGTAAAAGTCTTCAATATCCTTGGAGGGTCTCTGGTTAAAGAGATCCTGAATTCGGATCGGTTATGAACGCCAGCTATGGCTGCCATGAGCAACATCGATAGCTCGGGTCGATTGACTGATGTTGCGGCCATGTTGAATCTTTCTAAAAAGGAGCATAGAGTCTCGCCGGACTGTTGCTTGATGGATGTAAGGATCATGACGCTCTTCGGTCAGGAGATATGAACTATGAACAACTCGATGAAGCGGGTGACCAACATGTTCCGGCTGTTGATCGACTCGGTTGTTAGCTGCCGGAACCACATGTCAGCTATGTCAGTGAGAAAGAGAGGGAAGAACTTGGCCATGACATTTTTTGATGCGGGCAGCACTCCCATGTGACACATGTACACATGAGGTGTATGGTCGGGTCGGTCCTGCCGTTGTAGGGCTCCAAGACTAGAAGCTTGAAAACTGGAGGGTTCGGGAGTTCCTGATCTCCCCTGTGAATGGACTACGATGGATGTTATCTGCACGTTGTTAAGAAGGCGTTCCTCTGTTGAAGCATTTGATGATACTTGCAATTTGACTCCCATCCCAAGGAGTTGTTTCCACGAATCCAATTACCCCAGTACTAAGATTGGGTGAAATCATGCCTTGAGGTCTTGAGGTAGGCAGGTTTTGACCTACGAGAGTTGGATGAAGGTGGCCCTCTGCCTAAGGCCTTGGTTCTGATGCATTTAAAGTCGCTTGGTTAGTGTTGGACCGAACTATGTCCTTCCGATTGGAAGGGAACTGTCCAGGTGAGTAGTATCCATCTGAGGCTCGGTATTGCCCCCGCTCGGAGCGATGTTAGAGTGGTTTACCATAGCATTTCCCTCCATCACATCGGGGACTGGTATGGTAGAGTGGTCTTGGTAACATGGAGGGTTACTACCCCAGCCCTTCTTGGGTCGACAAGCTAGGAAGGATGTGGGGGAGGATGCATAAGACGGGTTTGTAGTAAGATGTTGGGTCGAACTGGAGGTTGCCCTGATCCATGTCCTGGTTGACCTAGAACTTGCTTTGGTTCAGGAGCAGTTTGTCCAGGGAGCTAAGTCGAACCCTAGACTGGAGGCAAAATAGGCGACTGGTCTGGGACTTGGCCACAATCGACTTGAGAATCTGCCGCAACCTGAGCTCCGATAATTGCCAGAAGTAATGGCATTAGATCTAGCCAATCAGGTTGTGAAGTAGAACCAGGAGGAAGCAAAGGTGTAGACAACAGACATAAGATCAGTTGTTGCCCCAGCCTTTCCTAGTGTAAGAAATGATACTGGAATGTGAGGTCCCTTTTCTATCCGAGCAATGAAGTTGTTCATCATTCCCTAAAGTTATTTGAGAAGTCCATCCTATTGTTCCATCTGATTTTTGAACTCAGCCAAGACTTTATCCATCTCGTCGCTGGGGAGGTATTAGGATGATTCTTCATGGGAGGAAGCCTGCTGGCTTGCCCCGCTGCTATTGTTCATGCTGCATTGGCAGGTCAAGATTGATCATGAGATGGTGTTGAAACCTTCTTCCATTTTTTCATTGCTTAGTTAAGAGAAGATGAAGGTCGTAGGGTATATTCGTACTCCCCTACCTGGTGCACCAAAGTGTTGACAACAAAATTTAGTCTAGTGATGATCAACCCCCAACGTGTGTTAACCTGACACAAGAATATTCATAGAAATGCGAGAAAAATGTAAACATGTGCCGAAGACACAATATTTTATAGTGGTTAGGCTTAATCCAAGCCTACGTCCACTTATAATCTTTGTTTATACTGTCGATTACAGGTTACAGTGATTTTTCAGCAGAAGAAAGTAGAGAAAGAAGTGATTTCTACACAAAATCCTTGTGTACATGACATGTTATTTTTAGATGCGAATAGGAGACTTTGCGTAGTCGATTCAGGATGTCTTTCCATTTCGTGGAAGGGTTGTATATATAGGTGAGCTGGTCCGCTGAGGTGGTATGCAGCGTGGCATATCTCTTTTTCAGGCTCGGACACGTGCAGCTAAATCTAGTAAAGTAGTTGAAGGTGGTAGGTCCCGGTCATTAGTTAATGAATAGTTCTTCTCGGAAATCGTGGTTTATGTGGAGCTTAAAACTTTTCACTTGAAAACCTGTGTTTGACCGATTATGTTGCCTTGGAAGTAGGACTCCATCTTTTAGCAAATAAGTTTGAGATGGTATTCTCAATCCGATATCCTAGGTTTCACCCAATTCTTCAAGAACATCTCGACCGGTCGATTGATGACCCGATTGATTGACTTATCTTTTGTCTTTGGAAGAATGCCGACTTTTGAGGGAGAGCCTTTACTTGTTGCGATGTAGTTTCGGGTCGACCCATGATCGGTCGACCTAAAATGGAAATCATTCCTGAAGGTCTGGAACGGGCTGATATCTGGTAGTAAGCTACGATTTTGGGTCGGGACGACTTTTTGCCAAAAAGCTAGTCAACATAAGATGTCCTGCTCTGATACCAAATGAAAAGACAACTTAAGTAGGATCAAGTAATATGAAATCAAGTGTATATGCGGATGCTTATATAATGTGATATACTATATTTGATACAGTTATGCAAATAAATATTTAATTAGATAAATATTAAGATATCAAAGATAAGCAACATGTAAATGCAGTAAATAAAAATAAACGACGCTAGGAATTTTATACTGGTTCGGAGCACTGCCATACGTCCAGCCCAGGACTCCTTCTGCATTTTCACTAAGAAATACCTTCACTTCACCAGGAGGAATAGGTTCACATACACATCCTAGCAGTCGAATATGATTTCTTGCTTGAGAAGCAGAACAGGACTTAACAAAAACAATAGTAGCTTTGACTATATATGTGTTCTATGTAACAACAGATCGATCATACTTTGATTACACCCTTCTTATAATCTTATCCTCAAATATATGAAGTGTATGTGAAGATTTTAAGGAAGTGGAATCGCTTTAGAATCTAGAAGTATGAATATGAAATCAAAGATTCCAGCGATGATAGATGAGTTGAGAGCTCTTGAATAAAAAGAATATAGAGATATTAGGATTAGAAATTAGAGCAAGAATTGGTGATTTGGGAACTAATATTGAAGTGTTTAAATAGTACACGAAGAATAGTAATCATTTTTGAAGAGATTCAATCAAAAGAAGCATTCATTTCTCTTGAATTTTGATTGAACCTTTTCATGAAAAAAAATGTCTCTTCGTTGAAAATGACAGTTGGTAAAAATCAGTTGATCAGTAGAAAATAATTAGTCAACAGGTAGAAATCAATTATATATGTGTGTGTGAGCATGCGCACACGCACAAGTGCACAAAACTGTGCATGAATACACATACCAGTCGATTGGTAGAAAACAGACCAGTCGATTGGTTTGGGTATGTTTACACGTCATGGCACTTGTGCCAATATGTGATATATATTCTGTTGTGTTTATGTGTTGTAATATTTGAGGATAGATTTTAATAGTATATAACACATCTAAGACACAATTAAATAAATAATCATATACTTATGAGCTTGCGTATTACTTCTTCTCGATCTTCTCTCTTTTCTTGTCATGAATCAAAAACTCGCGAATTAACAAAGTTAACTTTCATTTTAAAATATATTTTTCAAAATTTGCAAAAACGGTTTTTTATAATAATATTAATAATTTTTATTTAAATATAATTTCAATAAATAACTATAGCCTTTGATCGTTATTAACTTTTATAGAATTTTATTACTTTAACTAAAACTTTAAGTTTTGTTGCATTTTATGTAAGAAAATTATAACATAACTTGCATTTTCCATTATTTCTACGGGGATTTTTTATTACAGTAACCTTAAAATCACGGACCTATAATTTTTCTTGAATATTTTATTTGGATTGATTAGGTAAAATGAACTGTATTACGGGTCAATTTACGCTTACAAAACTTCTACATTGAAAATGCATATACAGTTGACTCAAACATATATAAAGTTATAGTTGCATGATGATTATATTACTTTTGGCAATACAAAGTTTTATGGAAGTGGCAAGCCTGGGTATGATGGTCCCTATATATTGTGATCTTTATGGGGAAGAACCAGAAAATGTTGCATATTTTTTATTTGAATACAAAGTTGCCAGCTTGTTACGGTGTGACATAAAGCACTTGTTGGGGAGAACAAGTGTCCATCAAGATAGTTTATTGGAATGGGAACACATATATAAAGAAATTACTAGTGGAGATGATAGAGCAAGATAATTTTCTTATGTACTCAAAAAGACTCTGCACTTGATATGAAAAGGTAGAAATGTAACACCTGAATTTTAACGACACTAAAAGAGGATAAATTAGATAATAATTAATTAATATTCAGAATTAAGGAAAACGGACTACGCCATGAGGAAGTTGTGAGGGTTTTAAGTTTGTATACGCGCAAAAAGAACATATGTACACACATGAGTCAGACCCTTTCCAGAACAGTTCAAAAATCAAAATTTCGTCAAGGCGGCAAATTTCCCGCTCTAGGGGGTCGACCCCCCTAGAGGGGTGTCGACACAAGGGTCGACCCCCCTTAAAGGGTATGGACCTATGGGTCGACCCACCCACATGGGTGTCGACACCCGTAGGGCTGACGTGGCAGTCGGTTTCAGAGGGTTTTGCTGCTATATATATGTGTCCAATTCTCCTGTATCTCGATTGGAAATTATGGGAGCCAAAAGCTTCCGGTGTGCGAACTGAATCAAATCCGTTTTCTTCAAACAACTATCAGTTTTGCAAGTCAAATTCTGAGATTCAAGCATAGATTCAACACCAACTTCTTTTCTATCATCTTAACAAACACAGTGAGTTTCTAGTTGCTTTTAGGTTAAAATGAATAAAAGTAAATTGTGAAAGACTGTGAACTGGATATGTTGTAAATTATGAATCTATGATATTGTTAAATCTTATACTATGCCATTATAGATCTACACCTTTAGATCTAATGCAATTGTGGTTATTCTGTTATGTTGCCTATATGGATCTTGACTTGTAAATATATTGTTGCGAATGTAAATATTTAATTTGGACAGTTGCAACATTAGTTAGATCTAATTCTTTTTTTATATCACCTTTCACCTATCATATTGCGATCAACTTAGATATGTTGTAAATTGAACATTTGAACCCATATTTAGATCTAAACCTGCTATTATGTCATCCTAATGGTGTTAGATCTATTTTAACCTTTGGATCAGAATTATGTGATCTAATCTATCACCTTATGTTTATTATGCTAGATCTAAACCAATTGGACATCTAAATTGCTAATTTTAGATCTTACTATGCTTATTGTGACATCGTAGTTATGTTAGAATCAGTTGACTGCCACAAGTTCATGAGTTTTATGTCCATCTTATTATGATGTTAATTACGTGTCCATGCCAGTATGTATGTTCACCTTATCATAATGCTAGTTTATGTTTGTGCCAAGTTATGTTACAATTATAACTATGGTTATATTCCCATTATTTTCCCTATTAGCGTTTATGACTAGGCTATCGTCTAGCCTAGGCATGCCGCCAATTTATGAGTGCGCTAGTTAGGGAACAAGGGGAAAAAGGGTTAATATTGGCACAATTTAAATATGAACATTTTGGACATATAATTCAAATTATTGGGTAGAGTGGGCATTAACACCTATAAAGGGAAAGGATTAATTAATTGATTAATTAATTAATAATGGAATGTCTAGTAATTACAATTAGGAATTGTAATGGTACTTATGACACGAGGTTAGGTTGAATTAATGGTGGAAATCTGCCCGGACCCGACCGACATATCCAACATCCACTAATGTTGAACCTAATGTGGAGGTCTAAGTACGCAAATACGAATCGGGATAAGACATGAGGTTAGGCCCAATATTGGAATAAGACTGCCTGGACCCGAACCGGCATATCCAGCATCCACACGTTGCAGGCCTAATATGGGAGGTCTAGCCTATTATAAACCATAAATGGACATGGTAATAATTGGACTACTTAACCTAATCTAATCCATAGGCATTGTATGATTATGAACTAAGGTTAGGGTTAAGTAAATTGATTGGATAGTGGATGGTTTAAACAAATCTAGAGGGGGTGGGTAATATTTACATATAGGCCCACAAACTTAACCCGATAAGGTTATGTAATTAAAGAAACCTAATGGTATGCATAACCAGAGGAAAATATAAAAGTTATGTAATTAAAGACACCTTTTACGGTAAGCATAACTGAATAGGGCTATGTAATTAAAGACACTTGACGGCATACTTAGTCAGTGAAAACCTAGTGGGGGATACAAGACAAAGGGGAGAGCTTGTATCGTATTGTGTGGGACCCATTTCAATCAGTAACCCGAAGTAGGTATCAAATAAAAGTACTTTGTATTAGGCGGAGAGGGGACATGCTTACAGACTAATTGCAAGAGATACAAACATGGAGGATGGTGTGGGCGGTGCAAACCGACCGGGCCATGTGCGTGCATGAGCCGGGCAGAGGGGGATAAGACGACCGTGGCACCAGTAGATATGGTTGTGCACATCTTGGGAAATGAAGGGTTGTCACTTTAGGAAGTGATACCTCCTACTATGGGTCCAGCTTAGGGTATCTACGGTGTAGGGAGCCAATCAATTAGGGTAGTGGCTAGGGTACACTTGGACGTATGCCCTAAGTCTACCAACATATAATGTAACGGATCATCTCATTCTGGTTATACTAGTAATAGTGCAGAGTAATCATTAGGGAAGTGTATACACCTTATCCTATCTACCTTGTCACACCTGCCATTTATGTAGTAATATCTCTTATCCACTTTATATGCTTATCATGTTTCTTTTATCTATTTACTGGCTAAAAGTAACTAGACTCGACAGACTTTACGTCTGACCCTTTTATTTCTCCTTCTTTCTTCCATTCTCCCCTCAAGGTTCTCAAGGAGGAAACACTCAAGCGTAGTCAGGACTCAGATATCATCTAGCTAGGAGCTACTTCTGAAGTATGGCTCAAGTTCTTGTCTCTACTATGGGTTAACTCTTTTAATTGGGGAATTATGTTTTTTTATATACTTACGTACTCTGAGGGTGCAAGGCAGAAGTTATTTTATTGTAACGGTTTTTGTCACTTATGGTATTGTGGACCGCGATATTATGATTTATGTTTGAAATAAAAATTTAAATTTCTGCTGCCATCTTATTTATATCTGTCTTGTAATTATTCCGTGTCTGTTTACCTATAATGCTTCATGAAACTTAATGCATTCCCTTAGTGAGTGACATTAACAGACGTGGGTTGTCACACTTGGTATTAGAGCTGGAGGTTACCAGATTAGATAAAAGTTTTTGGAAATTATTTTCAAAAAGGTTTTAAAGAAAGCATTTTCAAAAAAGAAGTCTTTTTTGAAAAACATTCCCTAAAAAGCCATATGTAGTATCCTTCGGTCCTTTATCTATATTTCTTCCTTTTTCCTTTTTCAGCATGTCTGGGGAACATAACATTCCTAATATCCCAGAGGGCGTCACAATACCCGGTTGTTTCGTAGATATTTGGAGGCGACGATGCCTGCCAAAGGCTAAGGAAATGTTCCTCCCCTAGCTGCACCAGTCATTCCTTCTCCTTCTCCCCCTCATAGAGCAGATAACTTCGCCAAGATCTGCATGGACTTCCGTGCTATAGGAGGGAAGCCATTCCATGGGAACTAGACACTCGTAGAAGCTCGGAATTGGCTCAAGGAAATCGAGGACTTCTTCATAATCTTTGAAGTAGAGGATAGAAGGAAGGTTCATTTAGCTGCCTGGCTACTGAAGGATGAAGCCTCATTTTGGTGGAAGTCACTCAAGCTGGACGTCCGGTGGAAAATTGGGAAGGTTTTAAATAGAGGTTCGAATTAAAATTTCTTTCCCAAGCCAAAAGAATCATGCAGATGGAGAGATTCTTAAAACTCAAACAAGGAAACTTGACGGTAAAAGAGTATGTGAATTAATTCAACCAGCTAGCGAAGTTCCGTTTAGAGTTGGTGGATACACCGTACAAAAGGGTTTGCTCAAGGGTTGAATGAGCCTCTGCATGGGTTAGCTATGTCCTATATTCCAATGGGGGCCACTTTTGAAAAGCTTGTCGATATGGCCCTAATGCATGAGGAAGACAAGGGAGAAAAGAAGATTGAGGAGACAACGCAAAATAGGAAGGTGTGGCCCAAGAAGGGGCAACAACAACAACTGTAACAACCCGGGTTTTCCGATCCTGGATATCGGCATACAACACTATGTCGACTATTCAAGCATCGGAAATACCGGATAGTCCATGAAAGAAATTAGAGCGTGAGAATAGATAAGATAGAAACTTAGAATAGAAAAAGAAGACGAACCTACAACATCAGTGTAATGACCCGCATTTACAGAGGTATTATAATTAATTTATTTAATTATTTAAATAAGTGATTAAAGGATTTAATGGTCGTGGAATTAAATAATGGCGAATAGTTAATTAAGATAATAAATTAAATAATATATTTAATTCTGAAATAATCAGAATTGGCGATATGGTGTGAACTGGATCATCTGTGATATCAAATTCAGTTTGGAATTGTATTAGAATTAGAATAACAAATATATTGTATAAACGAAGTTTGAACGTATAATTATATTATAATTATAATTCGAGCTCGAAATGGCACTGCAGTTCGTAAATTGGCAATTCGAACTTCAAACGAATATACAGAAGCCGTTTTAAGCCAGATTTCTGTGAAACAAGAAACGTTGGGAGCTAGTGGAGTATATCTTTCTAGTGGAAGAGAAAAATTAGGATTTCGTCGTGTAGATATTGAGATATGCCCAATTCGAATTTTAGAAAAGTCGCTGTGGATTTCCTTTATAATTTATAAAGGAATTAATTATATTTTAAAAAGGAATTTCATTTTTAAATCGAATATCGATTTAATCGGGATTTGAAATATCAAGTTATAAATCCCAGTGGAACTATGTGATATTCTGTTGTGAATGTATACGATAATATTAATTTATTAATATTTTATTTAAATATATTTATATATTTAAATGGGTCATCCAGAGCTTTAAAAATAGCCACTTTTGCAAACGAAGTCGGAATTCGACGAAACTAATTTTGTTGGATCCGCAATGTCAAATAGTTGTTAGATTTCCAGTTTCATGATTTTTAGAGTCACTGTGTGGCCGTACGGATTTTTAGAGTGAAAAACAGTCAGTATTTTAACAGTTAAAAATACGCTGTGTGAGCAGAGGGAGTCGGAATTCGACGAAACCAGTTTTGTTGGGACCGTAATGTCGAAATGTAGCTGCATGTCCAGTTTGGTGATTCTTGGGTATCGTATGCAATCACGAGAATTTTTAGAAAAGCAAAATGAATATAGAAATGAGAATATATCGGGAATATTCCTTATATAAAATATCTAGATATTATTTCTCCCAATAAATAGGCCTTAACTACTTCTCCTTAAGACCTAAAGAAAAACCGCCGTCGGTTCTTTGTATTTTCTACAGCAAAGTTTTAAATTGAAAATCAAATGAAAATCAAAACAAACTTTATAAATCAAGTTATATATATATTGAGTTGTTAATCGAGTGCTCTTCCTTTTTATACCGTTTTGGTGAGACTCGAACACGATTTTGTTCGCTGTTATCTTACCAGCGAGAGGTTACGTCGACGGGTGCATCGATTGCGGGGTTTTGAGCTCGACTGAGAGTTGTTTTTGGGGTCAGGAAGTAATTCCGCAGCTAGTAGGTGGGTTTGAGGTGATTCGGTTACAAAAACCGTCGATCCCTTTTTCTGAGCAGTAGCAAAATCCAAAGATCGGACACGCGAGCAGTGATGCGAGGTAGAGGAAGACAGATGGTTGTTGAGGCTAGGAGGAAGAGGAGAGTCATGGTTAGCTTGGTTTGAATTTCGGTAGAAGAATGAGGGAGAACGAGATGAACGATCGGTCTTGGTTTGTACAGGGGAGCGACGGGTAGCAGGTTTTGGGGAAGAAGCTTTTTATGGTGGTGGTCTTTTTGAAGTGATGATGGGCCGGGGAATTTAAGAGGGGTGAGCCCAATTGAAAAGAATTTAAAGTTTTATTTTATTTTAAATAGTACTTTAACTTGTAAACTGAATATTTCGTTCATACGGAGTCAGAATTACGAACCGTCAGTCATGTTGGAATCATATGGACGAGGGCTACAGCCTGGAACTGACTAGGAGTGGATTTGAGCTCGTTTGAATTTATGGCAAATTAAATTTATTGATTCAAATCAAACAAACAGTTTATCGTTCTTTAACGATGAACTGCCAATGTGAGTAAATCTCGCTAACTCTAAACAGTTTATATTTCATGTTGTATTCTTAGAACTGTTAAATATTGGTTGATGACTGTGTGTTGACTGTTTGATTGAACTGCTAGTCAGTTAGTTGAATTTCTATATTGATTCTGTTTAACAGAATATATTATATGGAACTAAAAGTGATGTTGATTTTATTGTGTAACATTTGTGGATGCAGGGAAACAGGTTGGAGGAATCCGATTGGATTCCTCAACAGTTATTTTATTGTTTTTAATATATTTTGATATATGATGTGAATTATAAACTGTTGTTGATTGTGTGTGTATGGACGATATTGGACATCGTAATTTGATATGTTAAACACCATAACATACCGGGATTTGGAGGAAAGGGGAATTTGTCAAAGTGATATTGAAAACAGAATATGTATAAATTGGAATATTTATAAATAAGGAATATTTATAAATTGGAATAATTATAAGGTGAATTATTTATTTAGGATAAATAAATAAGATGTTATAAAATGGACTATTTACTTAGAAAATAAATAGGAGATAATAAGTGAGATATTTATTTGTTAAATAAATAGGATAAGATAATGGATTTATTTATTTGTTAAATAAATAGAATAAGGAAAGGACATATTTATTTGTTAAATAAATCGGGTTATTAAAGGAAACATTTAGAATAAATAAATAGGATATTAAACGGATTATTTATTTAGGAAATGAATAAGTTATGATAAAGGGATATTGACTTAGAAATTGAAAAGTTATAAAAGAGATGTTAAGAAAAATAAATGGAATAAAAGATTTTCTATTCAGAAAATAAATAGAAGAGTTAATCAATCAAGTTAACCGAACAAAGTAAAAGAAATAGAGCTAAACAAGATTAGAAACTGACTAGAGATTAGTTAAGTTGAATAGTTTTCTGAGTATCGATCTGATGTTAGTTTCGGCCTTTGGGGTTTATACTTAGAGAATTGTTCTCCTACTAGTTTACAGTCAGGGACTGATAGTTGTGAAATGATAGTGATATGTAAATAAACAATGGAAATGTTTTCCATTGTTAATAACGTATATTTTCTAAACATAGAAAATAAGGATATATATATATATATATGATTGATGATTGATTGATAGAATTTCCATTTGGAAATAATATCGTTGTTTGCACACCTGTTTTTCTTTGATGGTTAAATCACAGACTATCGAAGTTTTGACCATTTTAACGTTGTTAATATGGAGAGACCGGTTGGATTATTATCCAAAGAACCACTCTGTATTGGCATAAGTGTTGCGAATCATATATGCCAAAGAAAATTGAAGACGGGGTAAAGTGCAAGGGCTGTTGTATAAATCTTAGATAACAGTGCCTAAGATGGATATACTGAATAGTGCCTTTGGTTCATCCTGTTCCTATATGACTTGTATGGACGGATGTCTGACAGTATTTCCAGACGATCACGTATATTGATTTCTCCAACCGTACCAAGAGTGGAAGCAGAGAAGGAAACTTCTTTTAGCTAACACATAATGTATTGTTGAGGACGTCAATCGGTGATTTGATGGATTTGACAATGTGGCATTCGAAGTGAATCTGGTGTGATGATAAAGCGTAGCTTCTAGCCTCACATCCGGTAAATGACAGAAATCGGGCAGACAACATGGCTAAGTCAGTCGCTCTGAAGTAGGTTGTATAATCACTTGATCTAGAGTTTCATTTACTTCTAAAAATCTATTATAGATGCTATCCCATTCGGGAAACGGTTGCTGATCCCAACCGTTGGTGATATGCATTCGATACACTCAAGCGAAATGAGTGGTCGGTCATGTCTGGCCGGGTTGCAAGATGTTCTTGTTGAACCCAGTGTATTCCTTTCTAGAGGTACACTAGCGAATGGTGGTTCCATACCTTGTCATAGTTGGAAATCCATTACCCAATACGTGCTTGAGGTTTATATATGTAGAACGTGAGATGAAAGCGTTTCTGCTAGATGATTATTATATTGTGGTTGATAGACATTATTATAATATCAAAAGGTTTTTGATATAAAGATAATTTGGATTCTCATAGGAGGAAAACCCGTTCCGTTATACGGTGTGGACTTATGAGATATCATTTACCTGCTTAAACTGTTTTACTCATACCAGTCCCATGACTGACCCAAAGTTTATTTTGTTTTGTTTTCCCTAAACTCTTGGGTGCCCAATTTTGTACGGGCAGTCAAGTAGTCAGGATTTACAGATACTTGAAGAGCTGGAGCAGGAGGCTTCAGGATCATATAGCTATAGTTTATTTCTGCTGTGTTGTAAGTGCTGTATTTTGAAAATGATATGTATATTCAAGTACAAATTTATATTTCAAAGATATGTTATCTATTATATGTTATTCGTTCTGCTGTGAGATTCGTGTTACTCTGATGTTGTGTTCTTCTTCTTCTTCTATTCTCAGTTTCTATCTTATCTTTCCTGACCCTCTAATTTCTTTCATTAATCATCCGGTATTTTTCGATGTTTGGTTAGTCATCATTGAGTTTATGGCGATAACCAAGGTCGACAAAAACACGGGTCATTACAATCAGAGTAACACGAATCTCACAGCGGAACGAACAATATATAATAGATACTTAACTTTGAAATAAAACCAGTATATGTATACAGTAGCATTATCAGAGTACAACACTTACAATACGATGGAAATAACTATAGCTATGTAATCCTGAAGCCTCCAGCTCCAAGCTCTCCAAGTATATCTGTAAAATCCTGACTACTTGACTGCCCATACAAAATTGGGCACCCAAGAGTTTAGGGAAAACAAATCAAAACAAACTCTGGGTCAGTCATGGCACTGGTGTGAGTAAAACATTTTAAAACAGTTTGAGCAATTAAACGATATCTCATAAGACCACGCTGTATAACGGAACGGGTTTTTCCCTTATGAGAATCCAAAGCATTTGATTTAACATCAAAAATCCTTTTGAATGAAATGATAAACTTTATATCAAAACTCTTTTAATATTATAATAACGTCTATCAACCATAACTAAATAATCATCTAGCATACGCTTTCATCTCACGTTCCATATATATAGTATATAATCAAAACCGGGAGCACTTATTGGGTAATGGAATTCCAACTATGACAAGGTATGGAACCACCTTTCGATAGTGTACCTCTAGAGAGGAATACACTGGGTTCAACAAGAACATCTTGCAACCCGACCATACATGACCGACCACTCGTTTCGCTTGAGTGTATCGAATGTATATCACCAACGGTTGGGATCAGCAACCGTTTCCCGAATGGGATAGCATCGAATAGATTAAAGAATGAAATGAGTATCTCTAGATAGGTGATAATACACCCTACTTGGCAGCCAACCACTTAGCCATGCTGCCTGCCCGATTTCTGTCATTTCCCGGTTGGGAGGCTAGAGGCCACGCTTATCTCTGACAGATCACACATTTATTCACTTTGAATGTCACATCGTCATACCCGCCAAATCACAAATTGATTTCCCTAAAAATACAACGGGTATACAGCTAAGAGAAATGAATTCCTCTGCCACCAAACGTAAATACGTTTGAAGAGATCAACTTACGCGATCTATTAAATATACTCTGTCAGACATTCTTCCATACAGGTCGTCCTGGGACTGGACAAACCGAAGGCACTACTCTTTAAACAAGACAGCCCTTGCATAACTTCGTCTTCAATTATCTTCATCATATTTGATCGCAACGCTAATGCCCATACGGAGTGGTTTTTAGATAATGAATCTGATCCCGGTCTCTCCGTATTGACAACAGAAAAATGGTCAAAAACTTCGATAGTCATTGAGTTAACTATCAAAGAAAAAAACATGTGCAAACAACGATATTATTTCCAGATGGAAATTCTATCGATCAAACATCATTTAACATTTATCTCTTTAGTTCATTTTTCATCTCCTATTTCCATATATCAACAGTTCCTATTTTCTAAATTTAGAAAATATACGTTATTAACATTGGGAAACATTTCCATTTCTTGTTTTCTATATTAGAAAACATTTCTGATTCTTATTTGGAAAACATTTCCAAAACTCATACATTTGGATTTTAAACAGATGTTTAAATAAAACATCGTTATGCCACTCAAAACATTACACTGATTAACTAATTTCACTTAACCAACCTTCACTATCGAACCTTAACCATTCCTTTGTTAAAAACGAAGCCAATCAAGCTGGGGTATAACTACCTCTCAGACCTTAACCGAACAACATTTCTAACTTCGAAATAGACAAGATTCACCTTCTAAATCTTTAACAAACTTCCTTACGTAACTCTCTTTCGAATAAATCTCTATTCAATTACTCTTTCCCTCGAATAAACTATACTCGATAATCAATCTTCGAATAGCTATATTCGATTAACTCTATTCAATTAACACTATTAGATTAACTCTAATCGATTAACTCTTATCAATTAGCTCTATTTGATTAACTCTATTCTATTAACTCTATTTGATTAACTCTATTCTATTAACTCTATTTGATTAAATCTATTGGATTAACACTATTTGATTAACCTTAATCGATTAACTCTATTGGATTAAATCTAATCAATTAACTCTTATCAATTAACTCCTTTCGAATAAACTATATTTGATTAAGTCTAATTCGATTAACTCTAATCGATTAACTCTATTTGATGAACTCTACTGGATTAATTCTATTCGAATAGACTATATTCAATTAACTCCATTAACTCTATTCGAATAAACCATATTCGATTAACTAATATTCGACTAACTCCTATTCGAATAACTAATATTCGACTAACTCTTATTCGAATAACTAATATTCGATTAATTCTCTTCAAATAACTAATATTCGATTAACTCTCTTTTGAATAACCAATATTCGATAAATCTCTTTCGAATAACCAATATTCGATAACTCTCTTCGAATAACTAATATTCGATTAACTCTCTTTCGAGTAACCAATATTTGATAACTCTCTTTGAATAACTAATATTCGATTAACTCTCTTTCGAATAACCAATATTCGATAACTCTTTTTCGAATAACCAATGTTCGATAACTCTCTTCAAATAACCAATATTCGATTAACTCTCTTTCGAATAACTAATATTCGTTAACTCTTTTTCGAATAACTAATATTCGATAACCCCTTTAACTCTATTTGAATAAACTATATTCGATTAACTCCTTTAACTCTATTCATTTTTATCATGTGTTTCCTTTTATAATCTATTTATTTTCGAAATAAATATTTCCTTTATAATTCTATTTATTTTCTAAGTAAATATTTCTTTTTATAACTCTATCTATTTCATAAATAAATATTTCCATTTGTAATTTTTTTGTAAATGTTTTACAAATATTTCCTTTTCAATTCTATTTGCAAATGTTTTACAAATACTTCCTTTTCAATTCTATTTCACAAATATTTCCCTTTATAACTTTATTTATTTTCTAAATAATTAATTAATTTTATAATTCTATTTATTATCCCAATAAATATTCCTTATATGTTTTTATTTATTATCCCAATAAATATTCCTCTTTATAAAATCCTTTGATTTTATAAATTAATTCCCTTTTAAAAAATCCCTTAATTTTATAAATATTTTCTCTTTAGTAAACTCTAATTCATTTTATAAAAAAATGTCCCTTTTATAAAATCCTTTGATTTTATAAATAATTTTCCTTTTTATAAAACCCTTTGATTTTATAAATATTTTATTTTCAATAAACACTTTGAAAATTCCTTTTTTACATTCCGGTATTTCTTATGGAATTTTAAAAATAAAATAACAATACAATTGTCATCACTGTCAATCACAGATTATATATCACGTCATATCACAGTATACGAAATCAAAGAGTATTAAATATTGAGGAACTCAGTTGGATCCCTGCAACATGTTTCCCTGCATCCACAGATGTTACATAATATAATTATCATCAATTTCAGATCAAAATATTCTGATAACAGAATTAATATGTATTTAACGATTTATATACATATATATATATATATATATATAATTTCAACCAACTGACTAGCAGTTCATCCAAACAGTCAACACACAGCAATCAACCAATATTTAACAGTTATAAAAATACGTTATAAAAATATAAACTGTTTAGATTTAGTGAGATTTACTCACATTGGACGATCATCTTTAATAACGATAACCATCGCTTGATTCAGACGGACAATTTATCTTGCTATAAATTGTAACGAGCTCCAATTCACTCCTAGTCAGTCCCATTGTGGAACCACCATCCTTACGATCATTACGGATCCAACCGTTCAAAATTATGACCATGTATGAGCGAGATACAACATTTACAAACTTGTATAGATATTCAAATTAAATTAAACTCAAACTTTTATTTTAATTTGGGCTTTACATTCCCAAAACAGACCCAACATTTCTTGTTTAAAAAACACGATCTATTGTCTTTAAGACCACTGAGATTCGCACCTTCTTCCCCGATAGTCCACAAATCCCGTGCTCCTTCACTAGTGTCATTTCCAGTCTTCCATCCGCCCATTGCTTGCTCTCCTCTTCACGATTAAATCTCCAAAAATCACCAAAATTCTTATCTTCAACTCCTCTTTCCCTCCATCTCCTCAAAGTGAAACTCAAACCCCTTGTCATCAGTGCATCGTTCGCTCAGCAACATGCTGCTACAGTGGAAATCGCGACCCAAAAACTCACGGTATCCTCCAATTTTTTCTGAGAGCTTGCTATTTGATATCGCGATCCCAAAACAACATTAACTACTTGATCGATGCCTCAAACCTCGAGTATTCCTTAACCCTAGCCTACAGTACTTGAAAACCAGCGAATGTTTTTGGGTTCGAACCCAAAAAAAGTACATAAAAATGACGAGTAGGTTATGAGGATAACAAATAGATCTACTTTGCGATTTATTGTTTTCTTTTTGAATTTAGTTTTATTTTTAAACTTCACGGTTTGCTCAGGTTTTTCAGAATAGGATGTCGGCAGCTGTATTCGACTGTGGAGAAAAAATGAGTTAGGTTTTAGAAGCATAAGGGTATTATATAGTATATATATTAGCTTAGAAAGTAAGCTAGTTATTCTAATGTTATTTATTTTTATCATTTTTCTATTTGTTTTTGCCTTCTAAAATTTTGTGCGATCACAAACGATAACCAAAAATCATGAAAACGGTCATGTAGCTACAATTTGACATTATGGACCCAACGAAACAAGTTTCGTCGAATTCCGACTCCGTTTGCTCACACAGCGTATTTTTAAAGGTCAAATTATCAACTATTTTTTACATTAAAAATCTGTATGGCCACACACTGCCTTCAAAAACCACAGAAAATCTAATAATAATTTAATATTGCGGATCCAACAAAATTAGTTTCGTCGAAAATGGAGGTCGTTTGCAAAACTGGCTATTTTTAAAGCTCTAAATAACCCATTTAAATATATAAATATTTTAAAAACAATTAAATTAAATATTTAAAAACAAGTATTATCGTATATATATATATTCATACTAGAATATCATACAGCTCCAGAATAATCCTGTATGGATTTCTAACTCGATATTCAAAACCCCAGTTGAATCGATATTCAATTTATGTTGAAATTCCTTTTATAAATTGTTATAAATTATAAAGGAATTTCATGGTGACTTTTCGAAAATTTGATTTGGACATAAATCAAAATCTACATGACGAAATCTCGATTTTTCTCTTTCATTAGAAAAATATACTTCACCAGCTCCAAAGATTTCTTGTTTCACAGAAATCCGATTTAAAATGGATTATGTATATTCATTTGAAGTTCGAATCGCCAAATAGCGAACTGCATCACCATTTCGAGCTCGATTATAATTATACGTTCAACTGTGTTTATATAATCCAACTCCAAACTGAACTATATATTATAAATGATCCAATTCACATAATATTGCCATTTCAGCTAATTCTGATTATTTCAAAATTAAATATATTATTTTATTAATTAAATATTCAAAGTTATTTAATTAAACAACCATTATATTCTCTATATCACTATTTATATAATTAAATTAATTAATTATAATACCGTAGAAATACGGGTCATTACATTCTTCCCTCCTTAAAATAATTTCGTCCTCGAAATTGCTAAGCTAGAAAACTAACCCTATTGACTGGTTAAAAATATTTTTTTACTTCTTCAATTTCAATTTTACTGAACCAATTAATTTTAATTATAATATTAGTTAATTCTTATAAACCAAAATTTCCAAAAATCATGAAAATTTTCTAACACCCGAAATTTTTGAAAAATTTCACCAACCCCTCCTTTGTACTGGTCAATCGGTACAACTACAACTCGCCTCTCTAAGCCTTCTCCAACCCAAAAGAAAATCAAATAGCCAAGCGGCTTGCCAATTCGGCTCATCAAAATCTCATACCTAATTAGAATATAAACTTGTACCTTTTTGTCGGGCATATCATTCTATCTTTCATATCTACTACTAATTCAACATATACAAATGTTATTCCAATTAAACTCAAATCACTTTTATCTCCAACACAACCATTCGCTTATCTAAGCCTTCGAATTACATTCTCGATTTCAAACTCTAACTCACCAATCCAATACCATTTCAGATTCATATCTCACAATTCAAAATCTAGTTCTACTTGATGTACTATATTGCAATTCAATTTGCCACTTAACTGGCTTTAATCCAATTCCAATTTGCTTTCACAATTTCTATTTAATTTGTTTTAAATTAAACCATCTCTCCTGGGAATTTTAAACAAGTAAACCCTTTCAAAAATCAAATATTCATTTTGGAATATCAAAACAACTCTTTTTCCCAAAATAATTCGAAAACAATCTCCTTTGTAGTAATCCATCACTTAGAAACCCGAAAATGAACACTAATGATGCTGCGCAGTCATCATCAGAATTTATTTTCCGACGATCTAAGTGAGTTCAATACTACATCATTTTTGAACACCATTTTTAAACATTTCCATTTTGAAATCAATTCAAAATACCATTTTCAATGCTTTAAAATAATTTAAAATCTCCTAGGATTTTAATATTCACGTATATTTAATCCAAATCTATTTACAATCACTTTTTCAAATTTCCAGAGTTTTAATTTCAATTCTGATTTAAATTTCAGATTTAATTCACTTCATAATACTTATTCGAATTTTATTTGGTTATATATATATATATAACCTTCTCAATTATACGATTGTAATAACAACCAACACGTCCAATATACTATACTCATTCCAATATAAATCCTTTATATCAAAATATCATTTGGGTAAAATTATTTCGTTTACCCTCTTTTCAAAACATACAGTGTTGGTTCATCGTATTTGAGTGTTTATAAATCCCTACCGATACAGTGGATCAAACTGATCGACCAAAATTCATAAACTACTCAACCATTGAATCTTCACGATATAAAACAATTTTTATATCAATAACAAATACGTTCACTTGTATATATACAACCAAACTCAATCTAGGGTATTACTAACCCTATATCTATTGAGTCACGCCACAGGGCCAAGGTAATAACTTAACCTTCAGCTCTGATAGCACTGTAATGACCCGGGTTTTCGCGATCCTGGATATTGGCATACAACACTATGTCGACTATTCAAGCATCGGAAATACCGGATAGTCCATAAAGAAATTAGAGGGTAAGAATAGATAAGATAGAAACTTAGTATAGAAGAAGAAGAACCTACAACATCAGAGTGACACGAGTCTCACAATGGAATGAACAATATATAATAGATACATAACTTTGAAATAAAACCAGCATATGTATACAGTAACATTATCAGAGTACAACACTTACAACACAACGAAAATAACTATAGCTATATAATCCTGAAGCCTCCCGCTCCAAACTCTTCAAGTATATCTGTAAAATCCTGACTACTTGACTGCCCGTACAAAATTGGGCACCCAAGAGTTTAGGGAAAACAAAACAAAACAAACTCTGGGTCAGTCATGGGACTGGTGTGAGTAAAAAAGTTTAAACAGTTTGAGCAATTAAATGATATCTCATAAGACCACGCCGTATAAGGGAACGGGTTTTTCCCTTATGAGAATCCAAAGCATTTGATTTAACATCAAAAATCCTTTTGAACTAAATGATAAACTTTATATCAAAACTCTTTTGATATAGTAATAATGTCTATCAACCACAACAAAATATTCATCTAGCAGGACGCTTTCATCTCACTTTCCACATACATAGTATATAATCAAAATCGGGAACACGTATTGGGTAATGGATTTCCAACTATGACAAGGTATGGAACCACCTTTCGATAATGTACCTCTAGAGAGGAATACACTGGGTTCAACAAGAACATCTTGCAACCCGGCCACACATGACCGACCACTCATTTCGCTTGAGTGTATCGAATGTATATCACCAACGGTTGGGATCAGCAACCGTTTCTTGAATGGGACAACATCGAATAGATTATAGAATGAAACGAATATCTCTAGATAGGTGATAATACATCCTGCTTGGCAGCCAACCACTTAGCCATGCTGCCTGCCCGATTTCTGTCATTTCCCGGTTGTGAAGCTAGATGCCAAGCTTGTCTCTGACAGATCACACATTTATTCACTTTGAATGTCACATCGTCATACCCGCCAAATCACAAATTGATTTCCCCAAAAATATAATGGGTATACAGCTGTTAGATCGAAATTTGGACCTAACACCCAAATTGTTCTGAATGTTAAAGAATTTCAAATGAAGAACGAGGAAAAAGAAAATAACACTCAGAATTTATAGTGGTTCGGCGTTAACGAGCCTACGTCCACTTTATATACTATTGATTATGCTTTGAAATCTAATACAACAAGGATTTCTCTCAATATTTCAGTAGTTTGACAACAATGGCGGATTCGGTACTCAATATTGCCAAAAAACTCCCAAAAAATGCCAAGCTCTGGGCTATTTATAGCTGATTTTGTCAGGCGGGTCGTGATAACACGTGGCACAGATCCCGAGAACATCGGATCGCATCGCCACCGTTGAGGAAATAGTCAAATTAGCCGTTGTGGACAGGTGTCGCGATCTGCTTGAAAATCGGATCGTGCAGATGGGGAGAACTGGTCCAGATGACGGTTAGGGACACGTGTCGCCAGATCCGTGCGATTCGGATCGCTGAAGACTAGCTCGCGCTTGAATGGGTCAGAGGGTTCGCCATGCACCAAGGGATCGGATCGGTTCGCTCTGGGCAAAAATATAAGTTTGGATCGGATCGTCTGGATGTGTCGTTCGCTGATGAGATGGGGGCGATCCGTCGAGACGCGATCCTCGGTGGGCGATCCGTCGAGACGCGATCCTCGGTGGGTGATCCGTCGAGACGCGATCCTTCGAGGGCGAGTCGATAGAGTGCGATTCGTTCCTTCATATTCTTGGGGAACGTGGTTTCCTGCTTTCCTCTTACGAATGATCCTGGGTGGCTTGGTCAAAAAGCGAGCCAACATTTTGCCCCCTCGAAGTATGTTTTATCGATGATGGAACATGCTTCGAAGATTCTGATCTACCTTTTCCTGAAGGGACGCAAATCAACAGTCGCATTGGTTCAAATCAACGTATGCATGAATCGGATCGCAATAGAGCGCCACGGTCCGAGTGGTCACGTGCTCGTCTCGAGCTGAGTATCTAGGCTTTTGTGCGAGACGCGGCGGACTTTTCTTCGAGCCGTGTCGGGCTTCGAGCTTGGTGGGCCATCGTTTGAGGCGGTCTGTGGGCTTCTATGCGACACAAGCTTTGGATCGTGGTCTGTATGGTGTTTCGTGGACCGAATAGGACAAAGAAAGGGAGACAAACGGTCGCCCTCTTTGCCTATATAAGCCGACCCTCTCCTCTTCATTCTCCTTCTTCTTTCTTTCTGCCGAATCGTTTCGCCTGCACTATCGAAGAACGAACCCAAGTTTTTCAAACCTTCGAAAATCCGAGCATTCTCTCAATTTTTAGAAAGGTAACTCCACAATAAGTATTCTTATTCGTGAACGCCGCTCTTTCATGAACTTTCTCGACTAGAAACGATGGAAATTTGTTCTTTTTTGACGAAATCATCAAAATGCCATGGCTAACTGACGTAGAGCTCGGAGTTCGAGGATGGAAAGGAGAGGAGGAAAACGAAGGAGGAAGGAGAAGAGGGAAGGCCGGTTCGGGTCGTGGTCAAGAAGAGAAGACGAAAGAGAGTGGCGAGACGAAAGATCGTGGTGGCAGCAAAGGGTCGTATTGTGGGGGTCGCAACGGTTCGTGAAGGAGCGATCCCTTCGCCCGGCGATTCGATGGGGGGGCGATTCTTCTGCCCTGCGATCCGAAAGGGGCGATCCCTCTGCCATGCGATCCGAAAGGGGCGATCCCTCTGCTTTGCGATCCGACTCATAGCTGACAATACGAAGAAATTTCAGACTTTAATCAACGCTTTGTCACCATAAAACTCTGAACAGTTAGGCTAGAGCCTTGACGTTGGACTTTCTAGACTAAATGACCTCATAATTTGACTGCATATGACGACTAATGTTTTGATGATCTTGATTGCTTTCACGCTTTATTTTTAATGCACACACGAGTACACACACCAGTACTTGCACACACGGGGGACGGGTAGTGTTAATCTTATTGTTCATATTTTCTCGTCCTAGCAGCAATGTCGAATGATCACTCTTCTTCAAGATCCGCGACAGAAGCGGAATCCGATGTTCCTGAGTAGTATAACCCAGAAGTTCCCCCAACTAATCCGGGAGGTGGAGATTCTGGATCTGAGTACGAGGCCACGGAATCAAATCCTTCCGAAAATACTTCATCTAGCGGTGATTCTGAGACTGATGAGCAAGCCCCTGACGAGATCCCAGGCGCACTCGGGATAGATAAATTTTCCGATTCTTTAGCATCCAATCTTGACGAGATAAAACTTAAAAGAATCTGCTTAAGACACGAAATTCGTTGGGACGATGTCTTGACGCCTGGAAGCGAAGATAGACCCCACCTAGCTCCGGAAGGGTATATGGCGATCAGTCGAACAATGTGTCTAGTAGGAGCTATTCCTCCGTTTCCTCTGATCGCCATCGAAACTTTAAGACGACTAGGTATTGCTCTGATGCAGCTTCATCCAAATGCCTACGCATCTCTATACTCTCTATATGTTGCATATGCGGAGATCCTACACGCCGAACTTAAATTCAGAGATCTGGTGTTCTTCTTTCTTTTCAAGCACCGTTCTTCGGCAACTCCAAATTTCTCTTTCTTTGAATCGGTGGCGAATAGGAAAGTTATGTACGACGGATACAGCAACATTGGGGATCCTAAGTCTGATTGGTTTTATATAAGGAAACAGGCTGGATGCTCACGAAGATGGCTCAAATCAAGTAAACTCTGACCACCTAATCGAATATCTTGCTCAAGGAGTCTAAGTATTAACATTCTTCGGCCTTTTCCTTTGTCATAAACAGATCATATCTTCCCGAAAATGGAGGGTCCGTTATATAACCATCGATTATCCATTCTTTCACAGAGCAGATCCGACTTTCTAAGGATCAAAAAATGCATTACTGATGACAATCTTCACAAACATCGTCTTCTAGACAGAAGATTTGGACTTGGCACTGGCGGCAAACCTTATAAGTACGTGCCCCCAACAGAGGTAGAGGGAACTTCACAAGCAATAGAAACTACTAAATTTCGCAAAAGTCCTTCTCCGATAGTCATCCAAGACGACGAAGACTTGAACATATACAGAGGGGATGAGGTCCACGGGGACGTGTCCAAGGAAATTCCTATCTCTGCTCCAATCGAAACCGTTGCTCCCGATGACTTGACAGAAGAGCAGTTATTTGACGAGCTGAATAAAATCCCTCTACCCGATGTTGTATATACAGAAAAAGACTTTGAAGAGGGGCCTTTCTTCCTTGCTCCTGAAGAGATCAGTGTTCTAACTAGAGGACGAGAAACTGGTCAGACGAGCCTGTCTTCGGGCCCGGGTCTGTTAGGGGGGATTATATGGGATGCACACATCACTCACACTATCTGACCCAGCACTCTTATATCGTGGGTATTCAAAGTTTTAATATGCTCTTCTCTTTTTTTACAGGAACGATGTCCCGCAGGAAATCTTATTCGTATCGTTCTCTTCGTGAGGGCACACCCAGCCTTCGCCCGGATACTGAGCGCTCTCGCGGTCCTTCTCATAGGCCGAGTTCCTCGCAACCACGATCTCCACCAAAATCAACCTCTACCAGGCCTTCGAGTCATCCGACAATTCCGACAGGGGGAAAGAAACTTCCAAAAGAGTTGACTCCTCCAAAGAGTGCACCTTCCCACAGTCGGTCGTCCAAAAGGCATCACGAATCTAAAGATAGGGACAAAGATTCATCCAAAGAGACTGAGAAGGAGAGAAGTGACATTGTCCCCACCAGCCAACCAGAGTTAGCTGCCCCCGGGTCACGGGATTACGTCCATGGTCCCGAGATCCAAGGTAGGCTGGAAAAGCTGCGGGAACAATTTCCAGGCATATTCTTTGATAGGATGGTATTTGTTCCTGCCTTGGAACCGGTCCCTAAAAATTGGGATAATGAAGTTATCAGGGCACATCCAACACGCAGCCAGGCAATATGAGATGATGAAAAAACACGCAGTTAACCTTTCGGAAGTCATCCGAACACTCGAAATAGAAGCACACAGATCTAAAGCAAAACTTGAAAATAACGAACGGGCTAGGACAAAATTGGAGAAGGACCTGGAAGATGCTCAGTCCCAGCTTGCTTTAGCACGGAGGGACGCTGAAAATTATAAGACTGAATTAGAGAATGCCAAGCAGCGCTTTCATTCAGAACTGGACTCCAATAGCCAAGAGAAAATGGCCTTAAAGAAGGAGGTTGAAGATCTCAAAATGGCCAACATCGAGTTGAAAACAGCACAAGGCCATTTTGAAGCTGAGAAGGCTGCTTGGGAGGCAGAAAAAGCGAGTTTAAAAGAAAGTTTGGCTCTGGCTAAAGCAGAAAAGGTGATTTTGAATGACCAGGTCTCGGATGCGGAGAGAAGGGCAGCCCTTGCCGAAAAGAACGCTGAAAGTGCCATTGAGTTGGCCACTGCTTCTAACAACAAGCTCCTCGAAAGAGAGAAAGAAATCGAGGGGTTTGAAGAAATGATTTTTGACTTCCTTGGTCAGGTTCTCAAGACTCGCAACATTTCATGGATCCCGGATTACCATGTTACTTTGGCCAACTTATGGGATGCCATCGTGGAGGGTGAAAAACATAGATTGGGGGTCGAAGAAATCGATGAGGATGAACTGATGAAGAGCATCCTAAGAGACAATGAGCCTGAGGACCTGGCAGAGGGCCGTCGCTTGATTCTGGCGGAGATGGAAAAGGAGAGGACCTTGGCTAAAGGTAAAAGCAAAATTGACGAAGGTTCCAGTTCCGCCGCGGAGCCTAAAACCTCCGGAGTTGAGGAATACCATCCTGATGATCCGCTAATCCCTTTGGGCCTAACTCTCGTGGTTGTTGGAGCCTCTGGAACTACTCAAGGGGGAGCATCTGCTGAAGGTATCTCTCTCTTTTCCCCGCAATTTGTTAACGCAATTGTGAATTGTCGTCGTCTGGCAGAACAACCAATTGAATTAGTAATGTGTGTTTTTCGTAATACAGGTGGCGCGCCCGTCGACAAGGGTGCTGAAAAAGAGAAAGAAGCGGAGAAGGAGGCTGTCTCACAGGGTGCCGGTGCTGATATATCAAGACAGGCTGAGGTCACAACAACAGAAAGAAGCATCCCGGCCCCCAGCACTGATGTACCCATGTAACACCCCACTCCCGCTATGATCACTCACTAAGGGAATGCCATAGCATCGGTGGAGTATTTTAGTGAATATAGAACAGAAAAATTACAACAAGACAGATATATATAGTACTTGAAATTTAAAACATCATCTCATAACAGCGGAAGTAAAACATGTCTGGTTACATCATAAAACCACAATAAAAGTCAAGTACAATATCCATCAAAATAAAGAAGTACATAATCCCACTCTCATATAATAGCCATGACAAAAGAAAAGATAACTGGGTAACTGGAGCTTTACATCTATCCAAGCTCCTAAAGACTGGAACAGCAATCCGATCAAGCTCCACTACTGCTAGGATCCACCGTAGGACCTGAGGGTTGGGAAAAAGATAAAAACAACGGGGTCAGACATAAGTCTAAGCGAGTCCTATAACTTTAACAATACAATTGTTAAAGTAACCAGAGAAGACATAAACTGATATACGATAACTAATGGGGATGAATGGCTACACTATGTAGTCAACTAAACTTAGAAAAAAGATAAAGACGCATCTACCCTTCCAAAGGTAAATTACTAAACTGCACCACACCAGTCATTCCTAACTTAAAGGTTGATCCCACCCATGGACTTATAAAATTAACTTAATAGTTCTCGCGTACCCCTAGGTGACTAAGTAGACGCCACGGGGCCCTACAATCCACTAGGTGTACACACTACTCCCCATTCGATCGGCTCCCTAACGTAGATACCCGTGCTGGCCCCACCGTGGGGTGTACCATTCCCCAACGTGGCAACCTGATAAAATTAACGGTGCACGGCTTATATCTACACGATGCAACAACGTCTTATTTACCAGCACGGGTCCACACACGCATATGAAACCCGTTGGTCATGCGTTGCCACCGCTAACCCATTTTGGCCTCTTATAGTCAAGCCCAATATGCGTGTCCCGTCACTCGACTAGAGTCGAGCCCACTATGATACGTTTGGGATATTGGTTGAAATGGGCCCCCACAAGCTACCACCTAAGCTTGTTATTTCTAGTGAATCCCGCTTAACCCATTAACCATGTCCACTTACATGTTATAAATTCTGGTTAAGTCATTAATCATATTTTAATTGTCATTCAAGGCACCCACTAGATTTCCACATGCCACCCAAAGCACTTACTTAACCCTTTAACCATGTTTTAATTACATGTTCCACTTTGGTTAAGTATTCTAATCGTATTTTCTATTGCCACCCAAGGCCCCCACTTAACCCCTCGTGTCCCTCTACATGCTAATATGGTTAAGTGTTTCTTAATTAATTAATTAAGATCATGACCTCATAAAGACCTCTCACATTAGACCGTCTTTTTTGACTGCTGGATATGCCGGTTGGGTCCGGGAAGCCTTACGTCATAAAAAGGGTCTAACCTCGTGTCTTTACTTTAATCACGTATTTAATTTGTGCCTAAGACCTCTCACATTGGGCTAACATTTGTAGCAACTGGTTAAGCCGGTTGGGTCCGGGCAGTTTAATGCCTCAACTGAGTCCAACCTCGTATCTTAGTCGATTAATTACACCTAATTAATCACCCTTATAATTTATATTAATTATCCCTAATTAATTAATCATGTTTTCCAGAATATGGGTAGACCTAACTCAATAGGTAAATTCCCAACTCCGTAGTATGGGTAGACCTATCTCAATAGGTAAATTCCCAACTCCATAATATGGGTAGACCTAACTCAATAGGTAAATTCCCAATTATGTCCATTTAATTTATGTTACTCTTAAGCATACCCATTCCACATCATTTTATTAACATGCATATTAACCCCATCGTTCCCCACGTAATTCGTTCTTGTAACGTGACATAATAAAAGGGAAGATTCATCACAAATGTCATGGGTTTAACCAACATAGCTTATAACTTTATCATGGGTTCAAAAGGTGTCAACTTGCATATATGAGCATACATTAAACCCAACTAGCATTTAACCCAAACTTGCATTATGCATGTCATAAAAAGAGACAAACTTGCATATGAACTTGCACATAAACTTGCATATGAACTTGCACATAAACTTGCATGTGAACTTGCATAACATGTCATACATAGAGGCAAACTCGCATATGTTATGCATATCATAAAAAGTGACAAACTTGCATATGAACTTGCATCATAATAGGGTAAACATGCATATGTATGCATAACATACAAAGGTGTCATCTTGCATATGTATGCATCTTATTTAGAAAAAGGGTAAACTTGCATGTCATAATGTATGCATAAAACCAAACACTTAGCATGTATAAAATCAAATACTTAGCATGCATAAAACCAAACACTTAGCATGCATAAAATCAAATACTTAGCATGCATAAAATCAAATACTTAGCATGCATAAAACCAAACACTTAGCATGCATAAAATCAAATACTTAGCATGCATAAAATCAAATACTTAGCATGCATAAAATCAAATACTTAGCATGCATAAAACCAAACACTTAGCATGCATAAAATCAAATACTTAGCATGCATAAAACCCAATGCTTAGCATGCATGAAACCCATCACTTAACTTGCATAAACCCATATACTTAACTTGCATAAACATAGGGTTAACATTAAACATAGATTAGCAAACTAACATCATATCATATGACTTAAAACCCACAAATCCGCATACAAAACCGCATGATCTCATCATATCTCATCTACTTAATTTAGCAATTGGTTATTAAAGTGATAGAAACTCACCAAAACCAAGATTAGCAAACTTATGTAGTAGAACTAGTTGCTATACAAGAAGAAGATGATGATTAGAGGTTGATTAGCTTGCAACTTTCTTCATAAACTAGTGGAGGTTCCTCTCAAGTTTGATTTTGGCGGCATGGTGGCATCATTTCTATTTTTAGTATGAATTAGGGTAGTATTAGGGTGTATTTATAGATTAGGTGAGTGTTTTAGGCCCTTAGATTAACCCTAAATTAGATTAGGACCCTTAGATTTCGGAACCTTCCAGAAACCAGCCCTAAGACCAAGCCCAAACCCCAAACTGGTGCACCCAACCACAGAACTCTCTAGAAAGTGTGCAGGTTTCATTTCCCGACATGGGCACACTTCCCAAGTGCGCCAGTGTATTTTTGTGCTGGCGCACTTCACAAGTGCGCCAGTGTATTTCTGGCCTGTTTCGGGTTTTTCTGCCTAACTTCGTTCGTCCATATCTCTTTCATACGGTACCCGTTTTACGCAAACTCGGACTCTATTTCGCGTATTTTTCCGAGACGAACGCAATGACGCAGCCCGTTTCCCCTGATTCTCACATCTGAGATTAATTATACTTTAATTACTAACCATTAGTGTTAATTGAAATTCGGGGTGTTACATTCTCCCCTACTTAAAGGATTTCGTCCTCGAAATCTCTAAGTCAAGAAGAACGTATCCTACCAACCAAACAACCATCTACTAAACCATCAACCACAAGCAACCATTATCCTTAGAAACTTCTAATGATGTATGAACATATGCAGAAAGTGTGTGTATATGTCCGTATACTAATGCAAAATCAGGCGGTCTACTGATTCAGTCGACCTCCTTAATGCAAACCATGATAGTGCCATGCATCCAATATGTATGCGAAACCCTATTGACACATACAATTTCTATATGCGTGCACAACCATACACAAAAATGCATCATCCACATGATAACACAGCCATGATACATCCATCAATCTAACTACCACATCCATTTATGCGATATGCAACATGAAGTGACTGAGCCGATCTAGTGCCTAATGTGTGTGTATATGCATCCACGAGCAACCACTAGCAAACAATTGCATCCACATGCATCCATCAACCATAACATGTTTCAAACACATGTTTCAACCATAGGTTTTACCCTATCTAAAGGTCATAGGTACTAGCGAGAGGATATACTAAAGATAAGATAAGTACTAGACAAGCGATAAAGGGGAAGTTAAAAGACATACTCTCAAAAAGAAATGGGTACAAAGAACGCATCTTTGCTTCCGTCTCCCAAGTAGCATTGCCCTCGTCTTCTCCCCATTGCACTTTAACTAGCTGAACTTCTCTGTTCCTCAACTTCCTAGTTTCTGACCCAAGGATGCGAGTAGGAGCTCGTCGAATCGTCGCATCACGCTCTACCTCTACATCTCTAAGCAAGCTCGGCTCTACCACCTCTGTGGTCTCATGTAAGCACTTCCTCAAATGTGATACATGGAATACATCATGAACACCACTAAGTCTGTCGGGCAACTCCACCCTATATGCCATCCGTCCAATCCTTTACTTAATAAGAAACGGCCCAACAAACCTCGGTGCTAACTTCCCAACGGACCCAAAGCGAACAACATTTCTCAACGGAGATACTTTGACAAAAACCATGTCCCCAACCTCAAACTCAAGATCCGTCCTTCTCCGATCCGCATAAGATTTCTGTCTGTCTTGCGCTGCCTTCATCCTTCTTCGAATCAAATCAATCTTCTCTGAAGTCTCTCTAACCATATCTGGCCCAAGCAAGATCTTATCCGTAGATTCCCACCAACATGTAGGAGATCGACAAGGCCTTCCATAAAGAGCTTCGAAAGGTGCCATGCCAATACTAGACTGAAAGTTGTTATTGTATGTGAACTCCACCAAAGGAAGATGTTCTTCCCATGTACCTCCAAAATCCAAGATACAAAGCCTCAAGAGATCTTCTAAGATACGGTTCACCCTCTCGGTCTGACCGTCCGTCTGAGGATGATATGCGGTGCTCAAACACAACTGAGTCCCTACCGCCTCTTGCAAACTTCTCCAAAACTCACTAGTGAAGATAGGATCTCGATCACTCACAATGCTGGATGGTACGCCATGCAATCTAACAATCTCTCTAACATAGACTGAAGCAAGCCATGGAGCGGTCCTCTTACTCTTCACGGGTATAAAATGGGCACTCTTGGTAAGTCTGTCTACCACAACCCAAATTCCCGTATTGCCCTTCCTCGATCTTGGTAACCCATCGATGAAATCCATCGAGACACTATCCCACTTCCATTGCGGAACTTCCAATGGGTTTAGCAACCCACCGGGTTTCCTTTGCTCCGCTTTAACTTGTTGGCACACTAAGCATCTAGCCACATACTCGGCCACATCTTTCTTCATACCGGCCCAGAAGAAAACTCTCTTCATGTCTTGGTACATCTTGTCCCTACCAGGATGAATGGTCATCTTTGACCGATGTGCATCATCAAGTATAGCCTTCCTCAGACCCTCGTCTTGCGGTACACAAAGTCTACCGTCTCTACGCAACCACCCCTTACCATCTAGGGTGTACCTACTCAAATGGTTGGACGACTCCCCCCTTATGAGCTTCTCTACTAACTCAACCAACTGTGGGTCGTCTCGCTGTGCCTCGCCAATCCGCCCAAAAAGAGTAGTCCTAACCTCCAAGGAGGCTAGCAAACTGGGTACAAAGTCAACAGAAGGTCTAAAGTCAATCATAGAATTAAACTCCAAGCTTCGCCATTCCACGAACAATGGACTCAAAGACAGCCTTTTTCTGCTCAAGGCGTCTGCCACCACGTTACCCTTGCCAGGGGTATACGCTATCTCAAACTCATAGGATGCTAAGAATTCCATCCACCTTTGTTGTCTTAAGACAATGCGCTCAAAGAGTCTCCAACACTTCCCTAAGATGTAGGGCATGCTTTTCTCCACTTCTAGAGAAAATCAGGATATTCTCCCATGCAAAATCGTCACAACTATCCATCTCTCACGCAGACCACCTTAGTCGAACTCGACATCCCCCAAATGCAAGCCCCAAAGGCCTAAACCAATATCAGTCAAACACCCAAGGGATACCTCCTTCGAATTCAGACGACCTACGTGAGATGATACTAGTAAAAACGGCTAAATAATTAAGCCCTTGTCCAACTCTGGATGTCCTTGCCAGTCTCGCTCCAAAACCACCGTTTATCCCATAACTGGCTTTGCTCAACCTATTGAGCACATACGAAAACTTATTTCGCTCCTAGAAAAGACCAAGATGTCATCCACCAAGATCATCACGAACTTATTTAGGTACTCCCTGAACACCCTTCTCATCAAATCAACAAAGTATGCGGAGGCGTTCGTCTAACCAAATGGCATCGCCAGCCACTCATAAAACCATCCGGAGTCCTAAAGGCAATCTTCTCTATACTATCCTCAGCCACTCTCAACTGACGAAACCCCGGGGCTGAGTCCAACTGCGAAAATACTGAGGCGCCAACCAACTGATCAAAGAGATCATCAATCCTCGGCAATGGGTGTCTATTCTTCTTTGTGAGTTTATTTAGTTCTCTTTAGCCTACACAAAGTCTGAGGGACCCATCCGCCTTCGTAGCAAAAACTACTGGAGCACCCCACTCCGATATACTTTGTCTTATGGACCCCTTCTCAAGCAACTCCCCTACTTGCTTATGGAGTTCCCTCCTCTCGCGAGGAGCCATGTGGCGCACTGGTAAAGATACAGGTTTAGCATTGTCTACCAGATATATTCGGAAGTCAATCTCCCGCTCCGGAGGTAAGCCCTTCACCTCCTCAAACACATCCGTGTATTCCCGGACCACTCTAACAGATCGCAAACTCTCGACCGACGTGTTAAGTGATTCTAGATAACTTAGCAGAACAGATTCCATGGGATTACAAGAGATCTCGAGAGTGTTACCCAAGCGGGTCATAAGCCTAACAACTCTCCCTTCAAAATCAAGAACGGCACCCCTACTGGATAACCAGTCCATGCCCAAAACTAACCCATAGCTCGTGAAGCCCAAAAAGCATCACATCTACTCTCAACGCTAAGTATAGCAACTTTCAAACCCAAACACTTCATGGAGCCCCAATTGGGTTTGAAACAACTAAGGGATCATCTACTAACTGGTGTCTAAGTGCAGTGACTCAACTAACAATGATGAGATAAACGAACTCGATGCGTCAGAATTAAATAAAGTTCGAATCGGATAATAAAGAAATCCAAATTCCAACCTAGACGGTCTATCCCCATTTGGTACCCTAGTCGTGAGGGAATACAACTACCCTCTAGGAGATTCCGTACCTTGCCCTTGCCTCTTTGGACAATCCTAATAAGGTGTCCTATTCCTCCCAATAGGATAACTACTTGCCTTCTTCATCCCATTCTCCACTCGTAACCTCCCACCAATGAGGTTTCATCCTTCATTAACCAAACAACTATTTGAGCCTTCCTCCCTTCGTCTATCTAATAGATACCTACCAGTCCTCCTCCTTCTTGAAACAACTTCTAATCTGACTAACGTCTAAGTCCCTTGAAGTGGTTTTCCATTCTTATCTATCTTAGAAAGGTCATCTATACGCGGAGGGGAAACTCAAAACGAGAGAGGAAGAGATTCAAAACGGAGAATTCGAAAGATATAGATATGGCTATTGGGGATTATGCTTTTCTTTCAAAAACTTTTCTTTTAAAAGACATGTTTTTGAAAATACTCCTTTCAAAAATATTCTTAGAAAATAGTTTTTCTAAAAAATTTATCTGTTCTGGTAACCTTAAGCTCTGATACCACGTGTAACACCCCACTCCCGCTATGATCACTCACTAAGGGAATGCCATAGCATCGGTGGAGTATTTTAGTGAATATAGAACAGAAAAATTACAACAAGACAGATATAAATAGTACTTGAAATTTAAAACATCATCTCATAACAGCGGAAGTAAAACATGTCTGGTTACATCATAAAACCACAATAAAAGTCAAGTACAATATCCATCAAAATAAAGAAGTACATAATCCCACTCTCATACAATAGCCATGACAAAAGAAAAGATAACTGGGTAACTGGAGCTTTACATCTATCCAAGCTCCTAAAGACTGGAACAGCAATCCGATCAAGCTCCACTACTGCTAGGATCCACCGTAGGACCTGAGGGTTGGGAAAAAGATAAAAACAACGGGGTCAGACATAAGTCTGAGCGAGTCCTATAACTTTAACAATACAATCGTTAAAGTAACCAGAGAAGACATAAACTGATATACGGTAACTAATGGGGATGAATGGCTACACTAAGCAGTCAACTAAACTAAGATAAAAGATAAAGACGCATCTACCCTTCCAAAGGTAAATTACTAAACTGCACCACACCAGTCATTCCTAACTTAAAGGTTGATCCCACCCATGGACTTATAAAATTAACTTAATAGTTCTCGCGTACCCCTAGGTGACTAAGTAGACGCCACGGGGCCCTACAATCCACTAGGTGTACACACTACTCCCCATTCGATCGGCTCCCTAACGTAGATACCCGTGCTGGCCCCACCGTGGAGTGTACCATTCCCCAACGTGGCAACCAGATAAAATTAACGGTGCACGGCTTATATCTACACGATGCAACAACGTCTTATTTACCAGCCCGGGTCCACACACGCATATGAAACCCGTTGGTCATGCGTTGCCACCGCTAACCCATTTTGGCCTCTTATAGTCAAGCCCAATATGCGTGTCCCGTCACTCGACTAGAGTCGAGCCCACTAAGATACGTTTGGGATATTGGTTGAAATGGGCCCCCACAAGCTACCACCTAAGCTTGTTATTTCTAGTGAATCCCGCTTAACCCTTTAACCATGTCCACTTACATGTTATAAATTCTGGTTAAGTCATTAATCATATTTTAATTGCCATTCAAGGCACCCACTAGATTTCCACATGCCACCCAAAGCACTTACTTAACCCTTTAACCATGTTTTAATTACATGTTCCACTTTGGTTAAGTATTCTAATCGTATTTTCTATTGCCACCCAAGGCCCCCACTTAACCCCTCGTGTCCCTCTACATGCTAATATGGTTAAGTGTTTCTTAATTAATTAATTAAGATCATGACCTCATAAAGACCTCTCACATTAGACCGTCTTTTATGACTGCTGGATATGCCGGTTGGGTCCGGGCAGCCTTACGTCATAAAAAGGGTCTAACCTCGTGTCTTTACTTTAATCACGTATTTAATTTGTGCCTAAGACCTCTCGCATTGGGCTAACATTTGTAGCAACTGGTTAAGCCGGTTGGGTCCGGGCAGTTTTATGCTACAACTGAGTCCAACCTCGTGTCTTAGTCGATTAATTACACCTAATTAATCACCCTTATAATTTATATTAATTATCCCTAATTAATTAATCATGTTTTCCAGAATATGGGTAGACCTAACTCAATAGGTAAATTCCCAACTCCGTAGTATGGGTAGACCTAACTCAATAGGTAAATTCCCAACTCCATAATATGGGTAGACCTAACTCAATAGGTAAATTCCCAATTATGTCCATTTAATTTATGTTACTCTTAAGCATACCCATTCCACATCATTTTATTAACATGCATATTAACCCCATCGTTCCCCACGTAATTCGTTCTCGTAACGTGACATAATAAAAGGGAAGATTCATCACAAATGTCATGGGTTTAACCAACATAGCTTATAACTTTATCATGGGTTCAAAAGGTGTCAACTTGCATATATGAGCATACATTAAACCCAACTAGCATTTAACCCAAACTTGCATTATGCATGTCATAAAAGGAGACAAACTTGCATATGAACTTGCACATAAACTTGCATATGAACTTGCACATAAACTTGCATGTGAACTTGCATAACATGTCATACATAGAGGCAAACTCACATATGTTATGCATATCATAAAAAGAGACAAACTTGCATATGAACTTGCATCATAATAGGGTAAACATGCATATGTATGCATAGCATACAAAGGTGTCATCTTGCATATGTATGCATCTTATTTAGAAAAAGGGTAAACTTGCATGTCATAATGTATGCATAAAACCAAACACTTAGCATGCATAAAATCAAATACTTAGCATGCATAAAACCAAACACTTAGCATGCATAAAATCAAATACTTAGCATGCATAAAATCAAATACTTAGCATGCATAAAACCAAACACTTAGCATGCATAAAATCAAATACTTAGCATGCATAAAATCAAATACTTAGCATGCATAAAACCAAACACTTAGCATGCATAAAATCAAATACTTAGCATGCATAAAACCCAATGCTTAGCATGCATGAAACCCATCACTTAACTTGCATAAACCCACATACTCAACTTGCATAAACATAGGGTTAACATTAAACATAGATTAGCAAACTAACATCATATCATATGACTTAAAACCCACAAATCCGCATACAAAACCGCATGATCTCATCATATCTCATCTACTTAATTTAGCAATTGGTTATTAAAGTGATAGAAACTCACCAAAACCAAGATTAGCAAACTTATGTAGTAGAACTAGTTGCTATACAAGAAGAAGATGATGATTAGAGGTTGATTAGCTTGCAACTTTCTTCATAAACTAGTGGAGGTTCCTCTCAAGTTTGATTTTGGCGGCATGGTGGCATCATTTCTATTTTTAGTATGAATTAGGGTAGTATTAGGGTGTATTTATAGATTAGGTGAGTGTTTTAGGCCCTTAGATTAACCCTAAATTAGATTAGGACCCTTAGATTTCGGAACCTTCCAGAAACCAGCCCTAAGACCAAGCCCAAACCCCAAACTGGTGCACCCAACCACAGAACTCTCTAGAAACTGTGCAGGTTTCCTGTCCCGACATGGGCGCACTTCCCAAGTGCGCCAGTGTATTTTTGTGCTGGCGCACTTCACAAGTGCGCCAGTGTATTTCTGGCCTGTTTCGGGTTTTTCTGCCTAACTTCGTTCGTCTATATCTCTTTCATACGGTACCCGTTTTATGCAAACTCGGACTCTATTTCGCGTATTTTTCCGAGACGAACGCAATGACGCAGCCCGTTTCCCCTGATTCTCACATCTGAGATTAATTATACTTTAATTACTAACCATTAGTGTAATTGAAATTCGGGGTGTTACAACCCACAGATGCTGAGACCATCGAAGCTTTGAAAGACATGGATGGGCGCCATGTAGATGACGAAGAAGACATTATCGATGCCAAAAAGGCCGATGATGATGATGAGGAAACCCTGGCTAGTCGAAAAGCCAGGCAGGAGAAAGAGTTGGCTTCGAGGAAGGTGGGAGATGAGGCTTTGGACGTAGTCCCTCTTGCAGAATTCGATCCCAAAACTGGGATGATTGTGAAGATTCAGCCCAAATCCATCAGTCGACAGCTTCACTTTGCAAACCCCGTTGACTTCCCGGCTTCTCTTTCTGATAGGAGGAAGAGAAAAGAGGCGGAAGATGAATCTTCAGAAGAATCGGATGTTCCTCTTATTGACAAAAGGAAGAGGAAGAAAGGGGATCCGTCTGATTCCGACAAGGCGAAGCTGGAGAAGCAGAAGCAAGAGAAGAGGCCAAAGCGTAAATAGGATTTTTGTTGTTTGTTGATATTTTGTCTTTAGGTTTTCCACTGGCCAGGAAGTGTAATTGTGAGACTGGTCCTCACTTTTGTTTCTAGGTTGTTTTTCACTTTGTTGGTTCGCAGTACATAAATAAAAGTTTATCTCTTTTTGCATCCTTATGTACCTGTATTCAAATAAACTTTCCATGCTTAGTCATAGGCCATCTAATAATAATTAAAAAATCAGTCAAACAACAGAAAGAAGGATTTTCATGCTATGTTGCACTGCTATATCAAAGTTCTGTGTATGTATACGAGTGCATGTGCCCCCCAATCAGTTGTTACTGTAGCATCTGACTGGGGTTTACTAAGGATTGATTAGTACTGTCGGCAAGTTGTCCCCTATTTCTGAATATGGGGACATAGGTGATTTCATGGGATAACAGTAGTTCAGTCAGCCCTTGTTCCTTTAGCGGGGAATAAGTTCTTTCTCAGCGCTCAATCGGAGACGCTTTTGTACTCTCTCTCTCTCTGGAGAGTTAGAGTTCATGATCAACGACTCCTTCGCTTCCCGATCCTTCAGCGGGGAAGGAGCTATTTCTCAGCGCTCAATCGGAGACGCTTTTATACTCTCTCTCTCTCTGGAGAGTTAGAGTTTATGCTCAGCGACTCATTCGCTCCCCGATCCTTCAGCGGGGAAGGAGCTATTTCTCAGCGCTCAATCGGAGACGCTTTTATACTCTCTCTCTCTGGAGAGTTAGAGTTTTTGCTCAGGCAGCTCCGATCATGGTACACCGCCGTTATTCGTGGATGTCATCTTCGTGTCCTTTATACTCTCTCTCTACTCTGGAGAGTTAGAGTCACGGATCAAGCAGTCTGCAATCATGCATGCTCATCAAACTCATCCTAGGTGTATACTTTAACCCATGCTCCGTGGATTAAAACTAGTCGGACAAGCAGTTGGAGCCTTTGCCAAGGCTTTGGGTTCCTCCGATTAGTCTACGGGAGGAACGGTTGGCACCGGACTTCGGGTACCTGCATTATTCACATTGATTTTCATAAAAATAAACAGGCAAATAAATAAAGATGCAATAAAGGAAAATGACACACAGTATTTTTATAGTGGTTCAGTCGAATCATGACCTACGTCCACTTTATAATCTCTTGCTTTAAGGAATCAGACTATTCTAGGCAAGTCATGCCCTGTATATAGTTTTTTAACAAAGCAAAAGAATCAATTTGAAACTCTCATGTTAAATATGGCCGTAAATGTTGGGCATTCCACACTCTGGGGATTTCCTTTCCATCTACGGTTGCCAGCTTGAAGGTTCCATTATCAAGCTTGCTCAGAATAGAGTACAGTCCTTCCCACTTCGCTCCCATATGAGTTGGGGGTGGAAAGACACGTTTCAGAACCAAGTCTCCGGGTTCCCAGGTTCGGGCTCGGACCTTTTTGTTGTAATATCGGGCGACCTGTTGTTTGCATCTCAGGGCACGCAGGTCTGCTTCATCCCTCTTTTCTTCGATCATATCCAGGGACTCAAGGAGCAATTCATTATTGGTCATTGGATCATAATAAGTCACCCGATGAGAAGGTACCTTTATCTCAACCGGGATGACTGCTTCCGTTCCAAAAGCAAGGGAGAACGGGGTATGTCCTGTTGCCGATTTATATGTTGTCCTGTAGGCCCATAGTGCCAAGGGCAATTCATCAGCCCACATGGCTCTAGCCCGCTTCATTCTTCTTTTCAGAATGGACTTAATTACTTTATTTGCCGCTTCGACTTGTCCGTTCGATTGTGGGTGCGCCACAGAGGTGTACCGATTCTCGATGTGGTATTTTTGGCAGAAGTTTCTGAATTCAGCACTATCGAACTGAGTTCCGTTGTCTGTTATTACAATCTTTGGAATCCCAAATCGACAGATGATGTTTCTCACGATGAAGTTGATCACTCGTTTGGTTGTGATTGTAGTTAGTGGTTCAGCCTCGACCCACTTAGTGAAATAATCTACGGCCACAATAGCAAACTTTGCTCCGCCCCTTGCTATGGGGAGACTTCCTATGATATCAATTCCCCACATAGCGAAAGGCCATGCACTCATCATTGTTTTTAACTGACTTGGAGGCGCTCTAAGTATCTTTGAAAATCTCTGGCACGCATCACATCGTCGTGCATATCTTACTGCATCCTTGTTTATGGTAGGCCAGAAATAACCATGCCGCAATACCTTTTTTGCCAAAGTTTGCCCTCCAGTGTGGTCGCCACATTCGCCTTTGTGGACTTCTTGCTGCACACGTTTGATGTCATCGTGGGCTACACACCGAAGGAGGGGCATTGAAAACCCTTGTCTGTAAAGAACTCCGCCTTGCAGAACGTATCGGGCGGCTTTACGAATCACTTTACACCTCTCGCTTTTCTTGGTCGAAAGCGTTCCATCCATCAGGAAATTCTTTAGAGGGGTCATCCAGGACTCCCTTTCTGGTTCCGTCTCTAGTACTAGGTCGATTTCCATCTGATCTATGCTAGGGGACCGAAGTACTTCAACGGGGGCTAGCCCAGTCACTTCAGGATCGTCAGAACTAGCCATCTTTGCCAACTTGTCTGCCTGCTGATTCTCTGACCGCGGAATATGAGATATGCTGTAGTGATCAAAATCATTCAGCAGTTCTTTCACTTTCTTTAAGTATAAAATCAATCTTGCACTTTTAGCTTGGAATCTTCCAGTGACTTGATTCACAACTAACTTGGAGTCGCAGAAGATGTTCAGCTTTGTGACTTCTAGTTCCTTTGCAATCTTTAATCCGGCTATCAGAGCTTCATATTCGGAATCGTTGTTAGTGGCATGAAACTCCATTCGGATTGCATAGGTTATCAATCGTTTCTCGGGGGTTTCAAGCACTATTCCAGCGCTGGATCTTTCGTCGTTCCTAGCACCATCAGTATACAATCTCCAGGCATTAGGATCGAAAAGTAACTTTGAAGGATCAACTTCCTCGTTTGCTATATCTTCCTCAGGGACAGTGAACTCTGCTATGAAGTCAGCTATCACTTGCCCCCGAATTGACCGTCTGGGCTGAAAGTTCAAATCAAATTGACTTAACTCAATATTCCATTTGAGTAACCTTCCAGATGCCTCCGGTCTCTGTAGAACTTGCTTGAGTGGATGATCGCTGTATATGTTGATAGGATGTGCCTGAAAATAGTGCCGAAGTTTTCTAGAGGCAATCAGTAAACTATACGCCAACTTTTCTATCCGTGGATAATTACGCTCTGCTGTTGTCAATTTTTTGCTTACATAATACACAGGTCTTTGGACCTTATCCTCTTCCCTTACCAATGCTGAGCTGATCGCATGGGATGACACTGCCAAATACACGAATAAATCCTCGTGATCTATTGGCTTAGATAAAATCGGAGGTTTCTCCAAGTGCCTGAGCAAGTTTTGAAACGCTTCTACGCAGTCAGGTGTCCATTTAAAGTGGCGTTTTCCTCGCTTTATTAATTCAAAGAATGGGATGCACTTATCCGTAGCCCTGGAGATAAATCTGCTTAGCGCGACCACTTTTCCGGCAAGGCTTTGCACATCCCTAATCTGCTTAGGTTCCTGAATGTTTCTGATTGCCGCGATCTGGTCTGGATTAATCTCAATACCACGGGAACTGACAATGAATCCCAAGAATTTTCCAGAAGCAACACCGAACGAACATTTGGTTGGGTTGAGTTTCATTCCGTATTTTCGAAGAATGCCGAACATCTCTGCCAAGTCAGTAGTGTGTTGAGAAGATTGCTTGGACTTAACCAACATATCGTCGACGTGTACTTCCATTGTTCTCCCGATCTGGTTATAAACATTCTGTTGACTAAGCGCTGATATGTAGCGCCCGCATTTTTCAAGCCAAAGGGCATCACCACATAACAATATAATCCCAGATCAGTGATAAAACTGGTGTGCTCTTGATCTGGAACATGCATCGGAATCTGGTTGTATCCTGAATAAGCATCCATAAATGAGAGAAGCTCGTGACCTGCCGTCGAGTCTACCAACTGGTCAATCCGAGGTAACGGGAAACTATCTTTTGGACAGGCTTTGTTCAAATCCGAGAAGTCGATACACGTTCGCCACTTCCCGTTGGCCTTCTTTACCAGGACTGGATTCGAAATCCAGTCTAGGTAGGTCGAATCTCTGATAAATCCATTACTCTTTAGCTTTCCAACCTCTTCTTTCAAGGCAGCGGACCTCTCTGGGCCCAGCATTCGCCTTTTTTGCTTTACTGGAGGATGTTTAGGGTCAACGCTCAAGGAATGGCTCATGATTGATGGGGATATCCCACACATGTCCGCGTGGGTCCAAGCAAATACATCCAAATTGTTTTTTAAGAAATCCGTCAATTCTTTAGCAAGATTCGGACTTAACTGGGATCCAATCTTAAGGACCTTCTCCTTGTCACTGTCATCGATCGGTACATCCACAGTTGTCTCGTTGGGAGTCGCCATTCTGCCCCCGGATTCTTGATCCTCTCTGGGATCTATATCCTCGGGCATCTCTCTGGGCGACTCTCCAACGACTATCCTCTTTGGTTGCTATAAGGTCTCCGCCCCCGAAGGGGGAGAGGTGTCTTTGGTTTTGATATCCCCTCCATTGCGAAGTAACTTTAGTTCGGCAACATAACAGGCTCGCGCAGCAACTTGATCCCCTCTGACGATACCAATGCCAGCTTCTGTGGGGAATTTCAATAACAAGCACCAGGGGGCTATACAGGCTCTGAACTTTGCGAGGGCCGGTCGGCCCAAGAAGGCATTGTAGGGCGATTCAACGTCCAAAACCACAAAGGGAACGATTCTCACTCTCTGGCGTTCTCCTTCCCCAAGTGTAACTGGTAACTCTACATAACCCATTGGAGCGGTGGATGCTCCGTTGAATCCACGGATCCATCCTTGGCAGGGCTTCAAGTCTTTTATTTCGAGATTCATCTGGTCAAAGGCCTTTTTGAAAAGAATATTGATGGAACTTCCGTTGTCCACCAGAACCTTATGAACAATGGCTGGCCCAATGGGTACTGTAATTACAAGTGGATCTTCAGTTGGAGCATGGACTCCGATGCTTTCTCGTTCTCGGAAAACAACATCATCGGTCATCATCTTCTGCTGCTTCACCGGGGTACTGGCCTCGGGGTTGCTACATTCCCCTACCTCGAGGTGTTGTTTGGCCGCATTGACATATTGATCCAATGCTTTGGAACTGTGCCCAGCGAGATAAAGTCCTCCGATCACAGTATTGATAACAATATTCTTTCCTTTTTGCTAAGCAGTCGGTCTAGCAGCAAGTTGATTTTGGTTCTGATTCGGGGCCTGCACTGCTTGCCCCCTGTCCCTGGGCGTTACTCTGTATTCATCTAACTTTCCTTCTCGAAGCAGCCTTTCGACTACATCCCTTAGGTGACGACATTCATTCGTTGAATGGCCGTGAATCTGATGAAAGAGACAAAACTTCCCTGTTTCACGCTCTTTCTCTGTCGACTCTCTGGGAGGTGGCCTCTTATCCTGGAGGACTTCGTACGCATCCATGAAGATATTTTCCAGAGTATAACTTTCAAAGGCCCTGGGACGAGTCCTTCTCTGGGAGTCGTTCCCTCGGTTCCTCTTCCGGTTGTTACCGTTACCATTATTATTGTTGTTACCTGGCTGGCGACCACCCTGATTCTGATTTCCGATGTTAACTTCAACTTTCCGCGAGCTGTCTCCCGTCTGTTTGATGGCGACATTGCTCTGAATTTCCTCCTTATCAGTTGTTTTAGCCTTTCGGTTCGCATATACCTCTTCCCGGCGTAAATGTACGTTGGCTTTCTCGTAGAATAACTCTCTAGTGTGGGGTGGTTTGCCTGCCAAGTACCTCCCGAATTCAGTATCCTTATCTACTCCTTCAATCAGTGCTGCAACAACGGTCGGTTCATGGGGATCTTTAACCTCAGTAGCGGCCAGATTGAAACGGTCTAGGTACACCTTCAAACTTTCGCCTAGTCGCTGCTTGACAAGGAACAAATCGATCACACTTTTTGTCTTCTGTGCGTAGATACGGAATTGTTCTACGAACTTCTCGCTCAGCTCCCTGAAGCTAGAAATCGACCTCGCCAGCAGGCGAGTAAACCATAACAAAGCCACGTCCTCCAGGAAAATGGGAAACGCTCTGCACTTAACAGCGTCAGAGGCTGCGGCAGCGGTCATCGACCAAGAGTATCTCATTAGGTGCTAGACAGGATCAGATCTTCCCGCATATCGGTTCATTTGTGGCATGTTGAAACGCCGTGGAAAAGTTGCATCCAAAATATCGTCAGTGAAAGGGGTATGACTGCGGTCAATTCCCCAATCTTCGTTCTGTTGTCCACGGCTGTCTGCCAGAATCTGATGGATCATGGCCGCGACATTCGCACTGGTCAACGGAGGTTCAGGGTCAGTGCCTCTGGCCCGGCGAGGTTCCATGATCTCTCTTCGGGGAGCAGTCACAAAATCCGGGGCTCGGACAGGGCTTTGCTGCCCCCTATCATCACGAGTATGTGTGCGGCGACGAGGCTGAGGTGGTCTGTTATGCACAGGACTGTTCACATCTCGAGTCCTGAGAGCCGTAGCTTGATCATTCATATTACGGTTTGAGGGCCCCGCCCCTAGCGCTTCTTTTTCCTGTGATGGCAGGGTTCCGAACCGAAGCTGTTCTATGTTTTCGGCTCTCTCATACGGTCGTCGCGGAGGTCTCGGCGATTCTTCAGACGAAGAAGAATGTACTGGGGTGAGTGGACGAACCGGCGATGTTCTTTGCCTTGCTAGCTCATCAAGTCTTCTATCCATAGCCGTCAAATTTTGCCGCAGGATGGAACTTTCCTGCCTTTGGGCAGCCAACTCATCAAACAATCTATCCCACATTTCGGCGAAGCGAGAGAGGTCCCCCTCAGTGACAGGAGCAGCAGGATCATATTGGTCATCATCACTCTCTCTTATGCGCAAAGAGCTCGAACCGGGTCGAGCAGAGGTTCCAGGACGATAGGAGCGGGTCATAGGTTCCATTCCAGGTCGAGTTGTAGTTTGATCATCATTTCGGATAGCTGCGGTTCGTGGATGGCAACTCGCTGCGCCCCCCTGAGGTCGACTCGTGGTCGTGGTACGCGGAGGCTGCGAGGTGTTACCTCGGGATCGAGTAACAACCCCTTCAGCGGCCCGGATCGTCTCGTTCTCATCGACTCGGAACGTGGTGTCTTCATCGGATCGGTTCGCCCCCTGCGCTCCGCGATCCAGAGTCTCTTCGTTGCCCAATTCGTGTACACTCTCCTCAATCGTTTCGTTGGTCTGTGAAGCTCGCACCTCCTTAGATCTTTTTCCAGCCATGATATCTGAATCGCTGGAATCTTCAAAGAACTGAATAGTGAAACTTTAGGACTGAGTTTCTCAGTGAAAGCACCAAAAATGTTAGATCGAAATTTGGACCTAACACCCAAATTGTTCTGAATGTTAAAGAATTTCAAATGAAGAACGAGGAAAAAGAAAATAACACTTAGAATTTATAGTGGTTCGGCGTTAACGAGCCTACGTCCACTTTATATATTATTGATTATGCTTTGAAAGCTAATACAACAAGGATTTCTCTCAATATTTCAGTAGTTTGACAACAATGGCGGATTCAGTACTCAATATTGCCAAAAAGCTCCCAAAAAATGCCAAGCTCTTGGCTATTTATAGCTGATTTTGTCAGGCGGGTCGTGATAACACGTGGCACAGATCCCGAGAACATCGGATCACATCGCCACCGTTGAGGAAATAGTCAAATTAGCCGTTGTGGACAGGTGTCGCGATCTGCTTGAAAATCGGATCGTGCAGATGGGGAGAACTGGTCCAGATGACGGTTAGGGACACGTGTCGCCAGATCCGTGCGATTCGGATCGCTGAAGACTAGCTCGCGCTTGAATGGGTCAGAGGGTTCGCCATGTACCAAGGGATCGGATTGGTTCGCTCTGGGCAACAATATAAGTTTGGATCGGATCGCCTGGATGCGTCGTTCGCTGATGAGATGGGGGCGATCCGTCGAGACGCGATCCTCGGTGGGCGATCCGTCGAGACGCGATCCTCGGTGGGTGATCCGTCGAGACGCGATCCTCCGAGGGTTAGTCGATAGAGTTTGATTCGTTCCTTCATATTCTTGGGGAACGTGGTTTCCTGCTTTCCTCTTACAAATGATCCTGGGTGGCTTGGTCAAAAAGCGAGCCAACAGCAGCTAAGAGAAACGAATCCCTCCGCCACCAAATGTAAATACGTTTGAAGAGATCAACTTACGTGATTTATTAAATATACTCTGTCAGACATTCTTCCATATAGGTCATCCTGGGACTGGACAAACCGAAGGCACTATTCTGTAAATAGGACAACCCTTGCATAACTCTGTCTTCAATTTCTTCATCATATTTGATCGCAACGCTAATGCCCATACAGAGTGGTTTTCAGATAATGAATCTGATCCCGGTCTCTCCGTGTTGACAACGGAAAAATGGTCAAAAACTTCGATAGTCAGTGAGTTAACTATCAAAGAAAAACACGTGTGCAAACAACGATATTATATCCAGATGGAAATTCTATCGATCAAACATCATTTAACATTTATCTCTTTAGTTCATTTTTCATCTCCTGTTTCCATATACGCCACATTTCCTATTTTCTAAATTTAGAAAATATACGTTATTAACATTGGGAAATATTTACATTTCTTGTCTTCTATATTAGAAAACATTTCTGATTCTTATTTGGAAAACATTTCCAAAACTCTTACATTTGGATTTTAAACAGATGTTTAAATAAAACAAAGTTATGCCACTCAAAACATTACACTGATTAACTAATTTCACTTAACCAACCTTCACTATCGAACCTTAACCATTCCTTAGTTAGAAACGTAGCCAATCAAGTTGGGTTATAACAACCTTTCAGACCTTAACTGAACAACATTTCAAACTTCGAAACAGACAAGATTCACCTTCTAAATCTTTAACAAACTTCCTTACGTAACTCTCTTCCGAATAAATCTCTATTCGATAACTCACTCCTTCGAATAACCTATATTCGATAACCACTCTTCGAAATGTCATATTCGATTAACTCTATTCAATTAACACTATTCGATTAACTCTAATCGATTTACTCTTATCAGTTAGCTCTATTTGATTAACTCTATTTGATTAACTCTATTGGATTAGCTCTATTTGATTAACACTAATCGATTAGCTCTATTGGACTAACTCTAATCAATTAACTCCCATCGATTAACTCCTTTCGAATAAACTATATTCAATTAACTCTAATTCGATTAACTCTAATCGATTAACTCTATTTGATTAACCCTATTGGATTAATTCTATTCGAATAAACTATATTCGATTAACTCCTTTAACTCTATTCGAATAAACTACATTCGATTAACTAATATTCGACTAACTCGTATTCGAATAACTAATATTCGACTAACTCTTATTCGAATAACTAATATTCGATTAATTCTCCTCGAATAGCTAATATTCGATTAACTCTCTTTCGAATAACTAATATTCGATAACTCTCTTTCGAATAACCAATATTCGATAACTCTCTTCGAATAACTAATATTCGATTAACTCTCTTTCGAAAAAACAATATTCGATAACTCTTTTTCAAATAACTAATATTCAATAACTCTCTTCGAATAACCAATATTCGATTAACTCACTTTCGAATAAATAATATTCGATAACTCTTTTTCGAATAACCAATATTCGATAACTCCTATAACTCTATTTAAATAAACTATATTCGATTAACTCCTTCAACTCTATTCATTTTTTTCAAGTGTTTCCTTTTATAATCTATTTATTTTCGAAATAAATATTTCCTTTATAATTCTATTTATTTTCTAAATAAATATTTCTTTTTATAACTCTATCTATTTCATAAATAAATATTTCCATTTAAAATCTATTTGTAAATGTTTTACAGATATTTCCTTTTCAATTCTATTTGTAAATGTTTTACAAATACTTCCTTTTCAATTTTATTTGTAAATGTTTTCAAATACTTCCTTTTCAATTCTATTTCACAAATATTTCCTTTTATAACTTTATTTATTTTCTAAATAAATAATTCATTTTATACTTCTATTTATTATCCCAATAAATATTCCTTATATGTTTTTATTTATTATCCCAATAAATATTCCTTTTTATAAAATCTTTTGATTTTATAAATAAATTGCCTTTTATAAAATCCCTTGATTTTATAAATATTTTCTCTTTAGTAAATTTTAATTCATTTTATAAACAAATATCCCTTTTACAAAATCCATTGATTTTATAAATAAATTTCCTTTTTATAAAACCCTTTGATTTTATAAATATTTTATTTTATATAAACACTTTGAAAATTCCCTTTTTACATTTCGGTATTTCTTATGGCATTTTAACAAATCAAATAACAATATAAGTGTCATCACTATGAATCACAGATTATATATCACGTCATATCACAATATATGAAATCAAACAGTATTAAATATTGAGGAAATCCAGTTGGATCCCTCCAACCTGTTTCCCTGCATCTACAGATGTTACACAATATAATTATCGTCAATTTAAGTTCTATGAAATATTCTGATAACAGAATCAATATGTATTTAACGATTTATATATATATATTTATATAATTATAATTTCAACTAACTGACTAGCAGTCCATCCAAATAGTCAACACACAACAATCAACCAATATTTATCAGTTCTAAAAATACGTTATAAAAAATATAAACTGTTCAGAGTTAGTGAGATTTACTCACATTGGATGATCATCATTAATAACGAGAACCATCGCTTGATTCAGATGGACAATTTATTTTGCTATAAATTGTAACGAGCTCCAATTCACTCCTAGTCAGCCCCATTGTGGAACCACCGTCCATACGATCCTAATAGATCCAACTGTTCGAAATTCTGACCATTTACGAGCAAGATACAACATTTACAAACTTGTATAGATATTTAAATTAAATTAAACTTAAACTTTTATTTTAATTTGGGCTTTACCTTCCCAAAACTAGCCCAACATTTCTTGTTTAAAAACCACAGCCCATTGTCTTTAAGACCGTTGAGATCCACACCTTCTTCCTAGATAGTCCACAAATCCCGTGCTCCTTCAGTAACGCCATTTCCAGTCTTCCATCCGCCCATTTCTTGCTCTCCCCTTCACGATTAAATCCCCAAAAATCACCAAAATTCTTAGCTTCAACTTCTCTTTCCCTCCATCTCCTCAAAGTGAAACTCAAACCCCTTGTCATCAGTGCGTCGTTCGCTCAGCACCATGTTGCTACAATGGAAATCACGACTCGAAAACTCACGATATCCACCAATTTTTTTCCGAGAGCATGCTATTTGATATTGCGATCCCAAAACAACATTAACTACCTGATCGATGCCTCAAACCTCGAGTATTCCTTAACCCTAGCCTATGGTACTTGAAAACCAGCGAATGTTTTTGGGTTCGAACCCAAAAAAAAAAGTACACAGAAATGACGAGTAGGTTATGAGGATCACAAATAGATCTACTTTGTGATTTATTGTTTTCTTTTTGAATTTAGTTTTATTTTTAAACTTCACGGTTTGCTCAGGTTTTTCAGAAGAGGATGGCAGCAGCTGTATTTTACTATGAAGAAAAAATGAGTTAGGTTTTAGAAGCATAAGGGTATTGTATATTATATATATTAGCTTAGAAAGTAAGCTAGTCATTTGAATGTTACTTATTTTTATCATTTTCTATTTGTTTTTGCCTTCTAAAATTTATGTGATCACACACGATATCCAAAAATCATGAAAATGGTCATGTATCTACAGTTTGACATTGCAGACCCAACGAAACTGGTTTCGTCGAATTCTGCCTACGTTTGCTCACACAGCGTATTTTTAAAGGTCAAATTATCGACTATTTTTCACATTAAAAATATGTGTGGCCTCACACTGACTTCAAAAATCAGGGAAATTGAAATCTAATAATAATTTAATATTGCGGATCCAACAAAATTAGTTTCACCAAAAACGGAGGTCGTTTGCAAAACTGGTTGTTTTTAAAGCTCTAAATAACCTATTTAAATATATAAATATATTTAAAAACAATTAAATTAAATATTTAAAAATAAATATTATCGTATATATATATTCACACTAGAATATCTTACAGCTCCAGAATAATCCTATATGGATTTCTAACTCGATATTCAAAATCCCGGTTGAATCAATATTCAATTTATATTGAAATTTCTTTTATAAATCATTATAAATTATAAAGGAATTCCATAGCGACTTTTCGAAAATTTGATTTGGACATAAATCAAAATCTACACGACAAAATCCCGATTTTTCTCTTCCATTAGAAAAATATACTTCACCAGCTCCGAACGTTTCTTGTTTCACAGAAATCCGAATTAAAACAGATTCTGTATATTCATTTGAAGTTCGAATCGCCAAATAGCGAATTGCAGCGCCATTTCCAAATCGATTATAATTATAATATAATTATACGTTCAAATGTCGTTTATATAATATACTCGTTAATATAATTCAACTCCAAACTGAATTATATATTATAAATGATCCAATTCACACAATATTGCCATTTAAGCTAATTCTGATTATTTTAGAATTAAATATATTATTTAATTATTATATTAATTAAATATTCAAAGTTATTTAATTAATCAACCATTATATTCTCTATATCGTTATTTATATAATTAAATTAATTAATTAAATTACCGTAGAAATACGGGTCGTTACAACAACAGAAGAAAGGCGGGAAAAATGATAAAGGAATGGATGAAAGAAAATGTCACCATTGTAGGTAGGAAGGTCATATGGTTAATGACTGTAAGCGAAGGAAGAACTCTTGCTACCACTGTGGAGAGGTCGGACACTTTGCTAGAGAGTGCCCGAAGAAACAGGGATCATAGGGACAAGGTCAAAGGACAGGGACTTCTGAAAGGCAGGTGCATGCTTTCACGATCAGTGCTCCTGATAGAGGTAGAAAATTTTCTGTGGAAGGTTTAATTTCTCTTTCAAACAATCCTATTAGAACACTTTTTGATTATGGTGCCTTGCATTCATTTATATCAGGTTCTGTAGTTGAATCTCTGCACTTAATTACTAGTATGGTAGTGGATCACGTAGTTGTTTCAAACCCTATTGGTGGTTTGGCTCATTTATCTACGATTTGTCAGGGTTTGAAAATACCTGTGTTAGGCGTCGAGTTTGAATGTGACGGGTATGTGCTCAAGTTATGAGCTATGGATTGATTCTATGAATGGATTGGCTTACCACGTATGGTGCCATTCTGGATAGTGAGAAAGGTTGTTAGGCTTCTGAATCATCATGGGAGGACCCTCGAGATTTCTTGTGACCTACAAGGGTTAGTTATGCTTAGTTTCCTAGAGTCTCTTGATGCATCTATTGACGATTTGCAATCTATTCCAGTAGTCCGAGATTTTTCCGACGTTTTTGATGAGGTTTGGGGTTTACCTCCGAGGCACGACATCGACTTTTGTATATATTTGGTGGACACTGCAAAGCCAGTTGCGTTGCCAGTGCGCCACGTGGATCCGAGGGAAAGGAGGGAGCTGAGTAAGCAAGTAAGGGAGCTACTTTAGAAGAGGTTTATCAGATGAAGTATATCTGAATAGGGTGCTCCAATAGTATTCGCAGCTAAGGCGGATGGTTAGCTTCGTTCGTGTGTTGACTATAGAGAGCTGATTAAACTCACTAAGAAAAATAGGCACCCGCTTCCGAGGATTGATGATTTATTCGACCAGCTTGTTGGTGCCTCGGTATTTTCCTAGTTAGACTTGGCCACGGGGTTCCATCAGTTGAGGGTGGCTGAGGACAGCAAGGATAAGACTGCTTTTAGGACTCGGGATGGTTTCTTTGAATGGTTAGTTATGCCTTTTGGGCTAATGAATGCACCTGCCTATTTTTTCGATCTGATGAGTAGGGTGTTTCGGAAGTTCCTAAATAAATTTGTTGTAGTCTTTGTTGATGATATGTTAATCTTCTCCAAAAGCAAAAAAGAACATGCCCAACATTTGAGAGAAGTTTTAAAACTCTCTATGACCATCAGCCTAAAGAAAAATTCTCCAAATGCCATTTTTGGAGAAAAGAGGTGAGATTTTTAGGGCATGTGGTCTCCAAAGAAGGGATAGCTGTAGATCCCACGAAGGTGGTTGCGGTGCAAGATTGGCAGATTCCTAGAAATGCAACTGAGGTGGGAAGCTTTCTTGGGTTGGTTGGTTACTATAGAAAGTTCATTAAGGACTTTGCAAAGATATCATCCCCACTCACCAGGCTGATGTAGAAGAACTTGGCATTTTAATAGGATATAGACTATGATGTTTCTTTCTAACGAATAAAGAGGGCTCTGACAACCGCCTCAGTCTTGACTTTGCCTGACGGGAGTAAAGTGTTTAGTGTTTACACTAATGCGTGTGGTACAGGGCTTGGTGCGGTTCTAATGTAAGAAGGGAAAGTAGTGTGTTATGGGGGTAGACAGTTGAGAGTTCATGAAAATAACTACCCCATACATGATCTAGAGCTTGCTGCCATAGTATTTGCGTTAAAAACGTGGCATCATTATTTACGTGGAGAGAAGTTCGAGTTATACACCGATCATAAATATCTTAAGTATCTGTTCTCGCAGAAGGATCACAATTTAAGGCAGCAACGGTGGATAGAGTTTCTAGCTTCTTATGATTTTGAGGTTTCTTATACCCCTGGAAAGGGTAATATGGTGGCAAATGCACTAAGTAGGCAGAGGATGGCCCTGAGTCCTTTGTTTGTGGAAAGAAAGAACTTGGAATTCATATCATCTTTTAATTTTAGACCCTCCATCGAGATTTTGCCTGATTTGTTTGCATCCTTCGAGATACGACCAACTCTCATGGACCAGATAGGAGCTTCGCAACAAGGTAACCCACAGATTCTAGACATCATGGATAAGCTTGGAAGAGGGTAGACTTCTAGTCACCTCGGTAGATACACCATAGATGAAAAGGGGTGGTTGCGACGAGATGGAAGGCTTTGTGTTCCTCAAACTGGAAGCTTGATAAAGGCAGTCCAAGAAGAAGCCCACCATTCTAATATAACCATTCATCCAGGAGGTGATAAGATGTACAGTGACATGATGAGGGTTTTCTTTTGGGCTGGGATTCAGAAAGATGTGGCCGAATTTGTTTCTCAATGTTTAGTTTGCCAGCAAGTCAAAGCTAAGCAAAAGAAGCCCGGGGGACTAATTCATCCATTGGAGGTTCCGTAGTGGAAATGGTAGAGCAACTATATGGATTTCATAGATGGTTTGCCTAGATCGAAAAAAGGAAACACCAGTATTTGGGTTGTGGTAGATAGACTCACTAAGAGCGCTCACTTTATTCCAGTTAAGAGTAAGAGGACGGCATCATGGTTGGAAGCAATTTATGTTCGTGAGATAGTTCGTCTTCATGGAGTACCTTTAGCATCGTAAGTTATTGTAACCCCATCATTACCAATGAATTTTGGAAGAGCTTGCAAGAAGCATTAGGTACACAGTTGTGTTTGAGCACCGCTTATCATCCTCAGACCAATGGAGAGACGGAGAGGGTGAATAGGATTCTTAAAGATATTTTGAGGCTATGTATCCTAGACATTAGAGGGACTTGGGAAGAACACCTTCCTTTGGTAGAGTTTGCCTGTAATGACAGTTATCAAGCTAGCATCGGCATGGCACCCTTCGAAGCATTGTACGGACGACCCTGTAGATCACTAACTTGTTGGTGGAAATCTATAGAAAGATTATTACTTGGACCAGATATGGTTAGGGAAACGTTCAAAAAGATTGACCTTATTCGACGGCGGATGAAGACAGCTCAAGATAGGCAGAAACCCTTTGCAGACAAGAGAAGGTTTGACATCGAATTTGAAGCGGGAGACTTAGTTTTTATCAGAGTGTCACCTCTGAGGAATGTGGTTCACTTCGGATCAATAAGGAAGTTGGAACCTAGGTTTGTGGGGCCATTTCCCATAACCGAGAGGATTGGCTAAATGGCCTACATAATAAAGAACCCAGAAAATCTATCCAGCATTCATGATGTTTTCCACGTCCCTCATATGTGGAAGTGCCAGCATGGCACCGCAGTAATTGTTGAGCCGAGTGTGTTGGAAGAAGTAGAAGTGGAACGGGAGGCGACAGTCATAGGAGTTCCTTCCTCTATCCTTGGATCAGAAGTTAAAAAGCTACGAAGTAAAGAGATTAAGTTGTTAAAGGTTCAATAGGGAGATAACCCAGAGGATGCGACTTCGGAAACCGAAGACAAGATTCGTGCTTCGTACCCTTTCATTTTCGAGGGTATGTTCTTAAGTCCTTTTTCAAAGTTTTATCAGTGCTTGTTTCTATCATTTGAGTATATCTTATCCATAGTATTTTTCGACCTTTAGATAGGAATCCTATGGATATAAGCATGTGTTTGAAACCTGTTATGTTTGATGAATGCAAGTGTTTGTTACTGGTTGCATGTGGATGCATATACACACACATTAGGCACTAAGATCGGCTCACTAACTTTCATACTGCATATGGATGTGTATGCATTTTCTTTTCTTTCATGGATGGAAATGGATGAATTAGCATATGGATCATGGATGTTGCATTTGGACGAATGAGTCTGCACACATATAGAACTTATATGATATAATTGGTTTATTTGCATACATATTGGATTCATGGCACTAACATACACTGCATTAAGGAGGTCAACTGAATTAGTAGACCGCCTGATCTTTCGCATTAGTGTTGGGACATATACACACAACGTTGCATATATTCATATAAACATTAGAAGTCTTTAAGGACAATGGATGCCAGTGGTTGTTGTATGAGTAGTTGGATGATGGATGGTAGGATATGCGTTCTTCTCAAACTAGAGATTTCAGGGACGAAATCCTTTGAGTAGGGGAGAACGAAACACCCCGATTTTTAACAAAACTAAAAGAGGATAAATTAGATAATAATTAATTTAATATTCAGAATTAAGGAAAATGGACAGCACCATCGCGTCCGTCTCGAAATCCTGGTCAAGATAGACGTTTGGTTTGCGTAAAACGGACACCGTATGAAGAAGTTATGAGGGTTTTAAGTTTGTATACGCGTAGAAAGAACATATATACACATATGATTCACATATGAGTCGGATATGAGTCAGACCCTATCTAGAACAGTTCGAAAATCAAAAATTCGTCAAGGCGGCAAATTTCCTGCTCTAGGGAGTTGAACCCCTTTAGAGGTGTGTCGACACAGGGGTCGACCTCCCTTAAGGAGTGTCGACCTATGGGTCGACCCACCCACAGGGGTGTCGACACCCATAGGGCTGATGTAGCAGTCAGTTTCAGAGGGTTCTGCAACTATATATATATATATGTATGTGTGTGTGTCTAATTCTCCTATTTCTTTATTGGAAATTATGGGAGCCAAATCCTGGATGTGTGCGAACTGAGACAGATCCGTTTTCTTCAAACAACGATCAGTTTTGCATATCAAATTCTGAGATTCAAGCATAGATTCAACACCAACTTCTTTTCTATCATCTTGACAAACACTGTGAGTTTCTAGTTGCTTTTAGGTTTAAATGAATAAAAGGAAATTGTGAAAGACTGTGAATTGGATATATTGTAAATTATTAATCTATGCTATTGTTAAATCTTATACTATGTCATGATAGATCTACACCTTTAGATCTAATGCAATTGTGGTTATTCTACTATGGTGCCTAGATGGATCTTGACTTGTAATTATATTGTGGTGAATGTAAATCTGTTAATTTGGACAGTTGCAACACTGGTTAGATCTAATTCTTTTCTGTAAATCACCTTTCACCTGTCATATTCCGATCAACTTAGATATGGTGTAAATTGAACATGTGAACCCATATTTAGATCTAAACATGCAATTATGTCATCCTAATGGTGTTAGATCCATTTTAACTTTGGATCAGAATTATGTGATCTAATCCATCACCTTGTGTTTATCATGTTAGATCTAAACCAATTGGACATCTAAATTGCTAATTTAGATCTTACTATGCTTATTGTGACATCGTAGTTATGTTAGAATCAACAGACTGCCACAAGTTCATCAGTTTTATGTCCACCTTATTATGATGTTAATTACATGTCCATGCCAGTATGTATGTTCACCTTATCATCATGCTAGTTTATGTTTATGCCAAGTTATGTTAAAATGATCACTTTGGTTATATTCACATTATTTTCCCTATTATCGTTTATGACTAGGCTATTGTCTAGCCTAGGCATGCCGCCAATTTATGAGTGCGCTAGTTAGGGAACGGGGGGAAAAATGGTGAATATTGGCATAATTTGAATATGAACATTTTTGGACATATAATTCAAATTATTGGGTAGAGTAGGCATTAACACCTATAAAGGGAAAGGATTAATTAATTGATTAATTAATTAATAATGGAATGTCTAGTGATTACAATTAGGAATTGAAATTGTACTTATGACACGAGTTAGGTTGCATTAGTGATGGAAGTCTGCCCGGACCCGACCGGCATATCCAGCAGCCACTAATGTTGAACCTAACGTGGGAGGTCTAAGTATGCAAATACGAATCAGGCTAAGACACGAGGTTTGGTCCAACTGTGGAATAAGACTGCCTGGGCCCGACCGGCATATCCAGCGTCCACACGTTGTAGGCTTAATGTGGGAGGTCTAGCCCATTATAAACCATAAATGTACATGGTAATGAATTGGACTACTTAAACAAATCTTATCCATAGTGATTGTATGATTATGAACTAAGGTTGGGGTCAAGTAATTTGATTGGATAGTGGATGGGTTTAGCAAATCTGAAGGGGGTGGGTAATATTTACATATTGGCCCACAAACTTAACCCAATAAGGTTACGTAATTAAAGACACCTTGTGGTATACATTACCGGAGGAAAATATAAAAGTTATGTAATTAAAGACACCAGGGTAAGCATAACTGAATAAGGCTATGTAATTAAAGACACCTAATGGTATACATAGTTAGTGAAAATCTAGTGGGGGATACAAGGCAAAGGGCAGAGCTTGTATCGTATTATGTGGGACCCATTTCAGTCAGTAACTCGGAGTAGGTGTCAATTAAAAGTACTCTGTACTAGGAGGGGAGGGAACACACTTACTGACTTATTGCAAGAGATCCAAACGTGGAGGACGGTGTGGGCGGGGCAAACCGACTGGGCCATGTGCGTGCATGAGCTAGGCAGAGGGGGATAAGACGACTGTGACACCAGTAGATATGGTTGTGCACATCTTGGGAAATGAAGAGTTGCCACTTTAGGAAGTGATACCACCTACTGTGGGGCCAGCACAGGGTATCTACGGGGTAGGGAGCCGATCGATTAGGGTAGTGGTTAGGGTACGCTTGGACGTATGCCCTAAATCTACAAACTTATAGTGGAAGGGATAATCTCATTCTAGTTATACTAGTAATAGCGCAGAGAAATAATTTGGGAAGTGTATACACCTTATCTTGTCTACCTTGTCACACCTACCATTCATGTAGTAATATCTCTTATCCACTTTATATGCCTATCATGTTACTTTTATTTATTTACTGGCTAAAAGTAACTAGACTTGCCAAACTTTATGTCTGACCCTTTTGTTTCTCCTTCTTTCTTCCGTTCCCTCCCCCCACCCCCGAAGGTTCTTAGGGAGGAAACACCCAGGCCTAGTCAGGACTCAGATATCATCTTGCTATGAGCTACTTCTGAAGTATGGCTCAAGTTCTTATCTCTACTATGGCTTAACTTTTTTAATTAGGGAATTATGCTTTTTATATACTTATGTACTCTGAGGGCGCAAGATAGAAGTTATTTTGTTGTAATGGTTTTTGTGACTTATGGTACTGTGGACCATGGTATTATGATTTATGTTTGAAATAAAAATTTAAATTTCCGCTGCTATCATATTTATATTTGTATTGTAATTATTATTTGTCTGTTTACCTATAGCGCTTCACGAAACTTAATGAATTCCCTTAGTGAGTGACATTAACAGATGTGGGGCATCACAAGAAATGTCACTATATTTAAGCCTAAAAGTGTTGTATCTTTTGTGCATCTCAAAAGCCATATGAAGCATGAAATTTGTGATGACTTGAGGATGCTCAACTTTACTTTTGGTCCTGGTATTCATGCCTGAATTTGGCGTTTGGTGTTCTTCTTTGTTTTTGGTTTGTTTCTTTTTTTGTGTTGTGTTTTCTTTAGTGCTTGATATGCCATGTTGCTATGTTTTCTCCATTTTTGTTCTTTTCTTCTTTGTCTCTCTTGTTCTCGTCTTTAGTATATCAATAAAGTGGAACAGGACTACTCAACCCCATCGACTTTTCAAAAATAAAAGTTTTGCGGAAACAACTTGCACTTGCATGCCATCTAAATACGTCATCAATACATGATGTTGATAAAACAAAATTCAATATTATACATAGTCCATGTTTCTTTGATTATCATGATATCATACGTGACATTTTGAATGTATTACCTTCGATTTGTATCCCGACGAAGAATACAGAGAAAATTCTACATAGTTATAAAATTTTCTTTCCTCCTTTGTAACACCATACACTTTTCTACACCCAAATTTCAACAAAACCGAAACTCAAACACATCCAAGCATGGGGCATGTATATTTGTTACCTGCAAATAAATGAGTATGAGAATAATTAGAGTACAATAAGATAACTCACAGTGGAAAAAAAATAGGATAGAGTAATATTAACTCAAGTAACTACCTTTTTCAAAGTAAGTCACTTTGCCAATACCGAGCATGAGAGCGGACGAGAACAGAAATCCAAACTTAAACACCTGTGATAACCCGACCATCTCTAGAGAACGTGGGTGGTTGTAATGAGGAACGAGTCAGAACAACAAGATTCTAATTAATAGGAAATGTAAACCATAAATTATAATACACTAATATAACTTGTTTGGTTCAACCCAAGATGTATGCGTATCGAGGTTTGTGATTCTAGCCTAACCTTATAGATGTTTACGCATGACTCTACTACCTTTCCCAAAGTGGTATTCCCAAAGTATGATATCGAGATAGAACGTTTACGTTTATATTCAGGAAGCCCTTTAAACTATAATTTAATTAATTATTAGACCGAGAAGTGAACCCCCTAATTGCGGAGTCTTTGTACATATATATACCTTTCTATCCACTTACCCTTTATTGTTTTCTGTCTCACTATAAATGATAGATAGGGTGGATTCTCCCGATCACTTAATGACCCTAGGCAGACTTATTGGTTGGTGGAATTATTGGTCACTTAATACCTCTCGATAACTTGTAACACATTCTTATAAACTAGATAACACTAGCTACGGGCCCTACTAGTTAAGGCTTCCGTCATTCACGCATATACCATTGCCCCGCATAAAGTGAGAGATGGTATTTTATCGCTCGTTATACCTTCTAGCTGAACTTATTGGATAACCCCCTTAGCTATTTACTACTTCCTATATGGTAGGTAGCCATATCTAATGTTTTTTTCAGGTTTGGGTAGACAATACACATACATGCCATTTAAGAACCTATACTGAAAGACCTATCCCCCGGTGGACACTTCAATCCCAGCCGCTTAAGACCCAGGAAGCGGACTACACGCAAAAGTTATTAGGTTCATACCCCCATTAGCCTTTAATACCTTTCCCTATTGGGATAAAGTAGGCTACGTTATTACGCCCTTTCTGTTTAGTTTCTCTCCATATGATTTATTATCGTCACGGGTTCTTATGGTTAATAATATTTTTACATTATTAACCTACTAAGTCCAACCCTATTTTTAATTATAAGTTATATATTCATTAATATAAATAAGAAAGGTTATATCCTCTTTTACCTAGGATATTTATTTGATTACGTCCCTAATTGGAATTAGTATTTAAGCTACGATCAATATCCATAATCCCCTTATGACACCCATTTTCTTTTATTTCTATGTTTATTGCCCTTTATGGCCATAATGATCATATTTTCCTAAGGCAATCATTTATCAGTCTCGAAGTATCTTTTTTTTGTACCCTAATAGACAATTACTATTCTTATTCATTTGTTTATTTACTGGTTGACCGTTATATATTTATATTTATGCACCAGGACTATTACATTATGTTGACTACTTGTGGATGCTGGATTTGCCGGTCGGTTTCCGGCAGACTTCTACCACAAGCTGAACTTAACATTGTGTCTTAGTATGTTTATATTTATGCATTAGACCCCTTACATTAAGCTGACTACTTGTGGATGTTGGATTTGCCGGTCAGTTCCGAGCAGACTTCTACCACAAGTTGAGCCTAACCTCGGGTCTAAATGCGGTTATAATTCTAATTTCCTAATTTTGAGTGTACAACATTAAACCTAATTAATTTTCGGAATTGTAACCACTATCCTATTATATTTACTTCCCCCAATCAACATTGGCTACAATTGATATTTATTGATTTGTTGTCCTATTTATAACAATTAATTTTATTTGTTGCTACAAAATGTCACCACAAATATATCAATTCAATATGGATTACATTTACATATAATTCCATAATTGAACATCAATCGAACATCCAATACAATATTACAATGTTTATTTTACTGTTTTACGCTGATTTGACAGATAATATGTATATATTTATGTTTTTGTGCGGTCAATGTAGTTATTATTTTCATTATTATGATTTGGTTTGGTTGACAACTAAACCTTCCTTTTTACATTCAATATTATCAAAAGGTTCCAAATCTTACAAAAAGACTGTTAGTTATGGTTATTGTAAATTATGCCTAATTAGTGGAATTGACATATTGCCAAATCACAAGAAATATACATAAGTATATAATTTGGAATATTTGATGCAAATTACGCACAAATATGTATATTTGTATTTATACGCACATTTGCTCCATTTTTCCTGTTTTGATCTTTTTATCATATCTCTTATGATTTCAAAATAATGCCTTTTTATTCAAAAGGCGGGAAACGACATATTTACAACAATTAAGCCAAAACCCAACAATATTGAATAAAAACAGGCATATCTCTTTTAATATTACAATCACATAACTTACAAATTGTATCTTTTTATATAAATTCACATGATTTATTATTCAACACTAAACTAGAGATCTAGAATGTAACTACATCTAGATGGTGTTTAATGGGACTGATTTCCAGATCAACAGTGCTTTACATTAACTGCAATATATTTTTCAACATTACTATAGGAATATGTGTAAACAAGTTTAAGAATCCAACAATTAATATTATGCATATCCACAATTCATAATTCACAAGTTTTAACAATTTTTACAATCAGATCTGATGGGTGTCAATCCAATTACAACAATATAAATGGACAAATCTGATAGACATAGGCATAAAGTTTTTAGATCTAATTCAAACGAAATAAATAAGTTATTATAACTATATTCGTAAATTTCTCACTCACCTACAAGCATCCAAATCCAAAGTTTGAACCCTTTAGGCCTACAATTCCCCAAATTCTTATAAATCTACAATTTATATGAAATGGGGAAAATTCCAAATCTGCAGAGATGTAAGAAAGTAGGAAGAGAGGGGAGAATATATAGCTGAGCGCTAATTTGCATTCTTTCCCATTGGATCTGATAATCCTCTCAACCCTATGTGATTTGATTTGATTTATTGTATAAAATATATTTTAGATAAGAAATTAGGTCCAAAGGAGGAAAATGTCAGAGCTCCATTGCTGCGACAGATTTGAGTTGAAAAGAATGAAGCCTTGCCCCTTTATTTATTGGAGTGGAATTGGCATTGGACCGTTAGATCTATTTTAATTAATCCATCCATTCGTTAAAAATATATAATAACCCAACTTTATAAAACCTAGCCGTCACAGTGCGTTTTGACGCCCAATGGGTCGACCGCAGCGGTAGACTGTCGGTCGATCGTCTGAGTCGCTAAATGCCTAGTAAGGCTAGTTTTAAATTAGGTATATAATATATATATATATACATATAAATATATATATATTCTGACTTATTTATTTTGTGTCCATTTTCGTATTTCTTCCGTAACTTTTTCATACGGACTCCGTTCGCAAAACTCCAAACATGAAAGTTGACCAGAATTCCGAGACGAACGCATTGGTCAAAGTTTCATGGTCAAATTCCGTCATTTGAAAAAATTTCTATTTTTGAAATTTTAATAGTTAATTTGTATCGCCAAAATTACGGGTTGTTACATCCTTAGAAGCCTTGCAATCCTTAGAATAATTGCCCTTCTCGTGACAACTAAAACAGGTAACCCCGTATTTTTGTTTCTTCTAGCCATTCTTCCCTTTCTGCTGTTGCTTCATGCACTTTTTTTTATTCTCCCTGCCTCGTTGTGGCTTCGTCTCCTCTTTACTCTCAATAATAGCTCCACCTTTATCTATGAACAAACCCGTATGCCTTAATGCTTTCTCAACCAACTTTTCATATGGATCGTCAATATAATCTACCAATTGTTTTCTAAGACATTCATCCAATCCCATATTAAACTTCTTGTTCTTTCGGTATGGAGTCTTAATACAAGAACAAGCATACTTCGACAAAGCTTCAAACTAACACATACTCAGCCATGGGTCTCCCATTTTTTCTTCATCTTAACTAATCTCCTAAAGAGAATCAACTTCTGGACTATAGAGATAAACTTCTCCTCAAACTTAGTCCTAAACCGAATCCAAGAAATTTGGTCCTTCAAAGTCTCAAGTGTAACGGAGTTCCACCAATCCAATGCTTGCCCCTAAAGCTGCTTCGATGCGAGCTTCCTTTTCATGGCATCTGCAATTCCCAAATCTCTGAAGATGCGAACACAAGTATCCAACCAACTCTACACTTCAATTGTAGATTCCATCTCACTGAACTACTGGCCACTCAGAAAAGTATAGACCTTGCACATCCTGGCGAAATCAAAAGCCATAGGTACCTGCATCGGATCACCACTATCTACTGGCACCTCTTGAGTGGGTATCCACCTCATGATCGTAGCCATCATAGCCTCGAACATAGCAGAAAAATCAAATGTAGAAGCAGCAGCTCATGACTGACTACCCTTGCTTACCCCTCCAATGTCGGCCTCTTCCCTAGCGGCATTCCTCGTATTTTGATGACTCGTCCTTTAATTGAAACAAGAATGATCAGTTCACATCAGAGAAAGGCCGCAATGGTGCTCAAATGCTTATTAAACTACTATACTACATATCATATAATATAGCTATCATCCAAAAAAATTTCAAGTACATTTGTCATACACTTATGCACTCTTAAATTTTGGGTAAAATCGACTAACCGAAGCTCTGATACCAAGTGTGACGATTGTCCCATACTGCCTAGACTTCGCTATAAGAAAGGTGTGTTGCATGACATGCTAGGTCGATAACGGACGATCATCAAGGAGAGTAAATTGAAACATAATTTTCCGTATAACTCACAGTGCATGGATAATATACAATAAGATATAGTAGTTAAGCATAACATAGCAAAATATCTCATCTCCACAAATCACATAATATCAAGTACAAAAAATCCCAGTGATTGAATATCTGAATACACCAAGCCTTGCTACATCATTCGTTAGAGTATATAAAAGCAGAAAAGGGAGAAATCATCCAAATTGCTCTATAGTAAGAACAATAATATGCTAGCCTCCTACTCGTCGAAGCACAACATCCTCCTTACCAACCTATCACATATACATAGTCCACTCATCGGCATTGTCGATGAGCATTCTAAGGTAATATGAGGAGACATAAAACCTTGAGTTAGACAACAGCCTAGTGTGAGCGATAAAAGACTATCAACAACTACACAGGATAACATGATAATAGACATTTTAAGTCTCACCTGATTTGACCCTGCACCCAAAGAGTTAGCACATAATAATCTCATTAAATATGTTAGTCAAACACACAGAGAAGTTGAGACTAGTCCAAATAGGATTCCCAATCCCCACTTCTCTTCAGTATCCAATATAAAGATAGCCTACCTGGAAGAGCAGAAGAGAAAATAAAAACAACTATAGCATATAGGTTTGCAAATTATGTACAAATGTCCAATGTCCATGATCAAAATACGTTCGTTCGGGTTCGTTCAACATTCATTTAGGACATGAGTTAGGAAAACAAAATTTGTACGACAAAAAATTATGTCTGGTTCATGTCCGTTTAATCTTACCCGAATTCCTTATACTTCGACATATAGTTGAGAGATAATCTAATAAAAAATATAATTGAATATAAATAGCCATGTCTTATCGGGTCCGTTCATGTCCGTGTCTGAAATACACATGTACGTGTCCAGCCGATTTCATTTAGGATATGACTTAGGACAACAAAATTTATACGAGAAAAAATTTCATTCGGTCCATGTTCTATCCGATTTTATTTAGGATGGAAACTAAACACACCTCCGTCTGGTCTGGTCCGACTTATTAGCACCCTAATAGCATCCATAGCAAACAATGACCTAAATATCACCGACTAAAGCCTCGAATATATTGATACAAATGACTTTCCATTGCCATCCACTAAGGGATAATGGAAAACCCAGGTACTAGTCATAATACCTGAAACACCCTACCCTCCATTAAGGTCACTCACAAGGGATTGCCTTAACTTTGGTGGAGGTTTGTAAGTAAAAGTCACAGATATAAACACATATATATAAGCAGCGGAAACAACACACTTTTATTTCATAAAATACTTGTTCTACAAAACATTTCCATAATTGTCTCATAACAACTTCCAAAACATTACAACATCATTTCTATCTTGGTTATTAAATAAAGAAGCATAAAACATTATTAAAACTGCATAAATCCCCATGATTGTGTCCAACCGCCATAGCCAAGGAGAGAGAGTCCAAACAGTACATCTACTATCTTGAAGCTTGCAAAGAGTCTGACTAAGCTGAGTTATTTCCTCCCTGCGGACCTGGGGGGGTGGAATGGAAGAAAGGAAGACGAAAGAAAATAGGGTCAGACATAAAGCCAGGTAGGTCTAGTGACTCTTCAGTATGAGAATAAGAATAAGGGCATGATAAGTATAAACTGGAATAGGAGAGTGTCATAAACTGCGGTTTGAATCGAATATACTATCGCACCCCACACTATATCTCTGCACCTACTTGTATTGTCTTAACTGGCACCCCATGCTGGAGGTAAAGTGATCCCCTTTTTCTAAAGATCGGCTCCTACTCGCATAATCATCTGTGTCTTACGGCCCCCAAAGATTGTAGATACCTATGCTGGCCCCATCATGGGGTGTATCAAGTCCCATGGTGGCGACCCGACACAAAACTAGATATGCATAGGTTATACTACTAGTGCCCCCAGTGCCCTGTTTGTCTGCTCCAAAGTGTGTGCACGCCCGCACTCCATTAGAACCCACACTATTGCACCCACCGCCGTCGCTTCTGACCGCTTACAATCAGCCCAGTAATCGTGCCCCACCCTGCCTAGTTTCAGGGTACCATGATACTTAATTGGGTTACTGCTGAAATGGGTCCCCGTTACTAGGGTTTTCTAGTCAAACATGTTAAGTGGTTAAGTGTCTGTATTTACCTAACCCCACCCATCAGTTTAATTAACTTGTTGAATTGGTTAAGTGTTTTAGTTAACTTAACCCTACCATCCTGACTTGTCTGTCCTTAGCTTCTTAAAGCACCGACCACTCACATCAGACAGATATTGTTACGGTTACTAGATGTGTCGGTCGGTTCCGGGCAGGTTTACACCGTAACTCAGTCTAACCTCGGGTCCTTATTGGGCTCCATGCTTAACCACCCACATTGGATTGGTATTGTTGTGACTACTGGACAGCCGGGCGGGTCCGGGCAGGTTTACATCACAACTCAATCCAACCTCATGTTAAGCATATTCGTATTTTCTAAATTTACATATTTGTCTTTATTACTTAATATATGTAAATTTGTTAACAATTAAATGTTGTAGCCTACTTTCCAAGTTTAACATTTTTGGTATAAGAATTTATACCATTCAAGTGCCACCAATTTTGGCATGTGACAAACATGCCAATTTCATATATTTTCTTATGTCAAGTTTTACCAATATTCCCAACGTTACCCCGTTTATACATTAGGCCAACAATCTTAGCCTAATTCTCATTCGCATGGTTTTTAACATATAATATTAGGCTATGAACTTAGCCTAATTTAGCGCACACAAATAGGCATAAGGGAATTCATAAACATAAACATGACATAGGTGTAAACTTGGCATTTGTGGCATAGTTAATATGAACATCATAGGTGTGAACATGCAAAATAGTCAACATACATACATGTGAGTTTGCAACATAGACTAAATCATAGGTTTCAACTTATCATGTGAACTTGCCTTGAGATAGCTATCTAACAAAATAGGTATCACATAAATTAGCATATGATTTAGACAACATAAGCCTAAACATGTTTTGGATCTAGGCATAACATCGAACACCACTAGCATATGACAAGAATATGACATTTTCATAAGTATGTATAATTTTGTGACAAGGGTGTGAACTATATCCAATCATATATCTAATTACAACATGAACCATGTATTAAAGTGGATCTTGGCATGGATCCAATTAACTTGCAACTTTCTTACAAACATACTAGCATGTATGTGAACATAATCGTTTAGGCATAAAAGTTCTAGCATATATATATACATGAAATCTTAATCACATACAACCTATCTAATTCACATAAACATATAGGTGTCGATTACAACATGAACTATACAACTTGCATGTGATTCTACATGTACAATAGAATCAACATAAACTCAATTATATCACAAACATCACAATACCACAATCATTACATTGCATATGAATCAACATCGTTGTTTATACAATAACACAATTTCATTCCCAATTTACATCGAATCAATCTTAATTTTATTCACATTGGAAGAATCACTATACTTACAATGAATGACGGTCTTGTTTTCTGATTTCTGAATTCTGAATTTGAATTGCTTTCCTTTGGGTAGACTAACGTTGATTTGATTATTGTTTTAAATTTAATTTGGCTTGTCTCTAAACTTTTCTACAAGTGGAGGCTCCTCCTAGTTTTCTTCCGACAGCCAACCAAAATGCGACATGTCAGCCCTAGTGACACAGCCAAGCCTCAGAAATCGACCAGAACCCGACCAGGCCAGCCAGGGCCAAACCAGGTCGACTGGGCAGATTGACTCCCAGGTCGACCCTATGGTCGACCTGGTCACCCAGATCGACCCCCAGGTCGACTCCCGGGTCGACCTGGTTCCTGGGCGGTAATTTTCCCGCCCATCCCAGTTTGGTCAGATTTTCGAATTTTGAACTTCGTTTTGAACTGTTTGAGTTTTAATTTTAATTCTGAAACTTCCGGAGGTCAAAACTCCTTCATACGGAGTCCGATTCACGCAAACTCGGACTCTATCTCAAGCAGAATTCCGAGACGAACGCAATGGCGTAACCCGTTTCCCTTGATTCTTACATCTAGAATTAATTATACTTAAATTTGTTAATTTACAGTTAACAGAAAATTCGGGGTGTTACATTCTCCCCTCCTTAAAGGATTTCGTCCCCGAAATCTTCAAGTCTAGGAGAACATAAGTCCTAACATCCAATCATCCATCCACTCAACCATCAAACACAGGCATCCATTGTCCTTAAAAGACTTCTAATGCTTTATGATCATATGCACAGTGTGTGTATATGTTCTTATCTAATGCAAAAATTAGGCGTTCTACTGATTCAGTTGACCTCCTTAATGCAAATCATGTAAGTGTCATGAATCCACATGTATGCAAAAAAATTTCTATTCATAATTCTACATGAGTGCGCAACCATTCATACTAATGCGACATCCATATGACGACATATAAAATTTCAACCATATACAAATATGAATACATATATGCATATGCAGTATGAAGTGACTGAGCCGATCTAAAACCTAGGTTGTGTGAGTATATATGCATCCACTAGCAACCACTTGTAGCCATCAACCATAACATGTTTCAAATACATGTTTACATCCAAAGGGGTTTCTACCTAAGGATAAAGGATAATATCGAGGAAATATACCTAAAGATAGATATAAGCATGACTTAAGGAAAAAGAGAGATCGAAGATATACCTTCAAAAAGGAAAGGGTGGGCCGCGCGTATTCTGTCCTCAGTTTCCCAAGTTGCATCTTCCTCGGCGTGGCTCCACTGAATTTCAACGAGCTTGACTTCGCGGTTGCGTAGCTTTTTCACTTCAGTTCCTACGATTCGAGTTGGAACTCTTCTTACAGTTGCTTCGCGTTCCACTTCGGCTTCTTCTAGAATGTTTGGCTCCACCACTTCCGCAGATTCATGTAGACATTTTCGGAGATGAGAAACGTGAAAGACGTTGTGAATTCCAGCCAATTTTTCAGGCAACTCTACTCTATAAGCCATTTTCCCAATCTACTCGATGATAGGGAATAGTCCTACAAATCTTGGTGCTAGATTTCCTGTGGATCCAAAGCGAACGACGTTCCTTAAAGGGGATACTACCTTAAGGAAAACCCTGTCTCCAACCTCAAACTCAAGGTCGGTCCTTCTTTTGTCGGCATAGGATTTCTGTCTGTCTTGGGCTGTCTTCATTCTCCTTCGTATCAAATCCACTTTCTCTGAAGTCTCTCGAATCATGTCCGACCCAAGTATAAGTTTGTCAGTAGACTCCCACCAACAAGTTGGTGATCGGCATGGTCTTCCATACAAAGCTTCGAAGGGCGCCATACCGATAGTGTCCTGGTAACTGTTGTTGTAGGCGAATTCCACTAAAGGAAGATGATCCTCCCATGTCCCTCCGAATCGAGAACGCATAGTCTCAAAAGATCTTCTAACACTCTATTCACCCATTCTGTCTGACCATCAGTTTGGGGGTGATAAGTCGTGCTCAAGCATAACTGTGTGCCTACATCTTCTTGCAAACTCCAAAATTCGCTCGTAAAGATGGGATCTCTGTCACTCACTATACTGGAGGGTATTCCATGGAGTCGAACTATTTCCTTGAGATAAAGAGAAGCTAGAGATGAAGCAGTCCTTCTACACTTCATAGGTATAAAGTGGGCGCTTTTAGTAAGCCTGTCCACTATTACCCATATGCTAGTATTGCCTCTTCTTGACCTAGGCAACCTGTCAATGAAGTCCATTGAAATGTTATCCCACTTCCATTGCGGGACTTCTAGAGGATGAAGCAGTCCTCCAGGCTTCTTCTGTTCCGCCTTGACCTGTTGGCACATCATGCACTTAGAAATGAAATATGCCACGTCCTACTTCATGCCGTCCCAAAAGAAAACTCTCTTTACGTCCTTGTACATTTTGTCCCTGCCTGGGTGTATTGTCATCTTGGAATGATGTGCTTCCTCGAGAACCTTCTTTACCAAATCCCTTGCTTGAGGGACACATAGTCTTTCATCTCGCCTCAGCCAACCCTTATCATCGATGGAGTACCTATTGAGATGACTGGAAGTTTCACCCCTAATTATCTTATCAATCACATCCACAAGCTGAGGGTCTTCGCGTTATGCGACCCCTATTGAGTCTAAAAGAGTGGGCCGTACTTCTAGGGATGCCAATAAACCAGGTATAAAATCTGAGGAGGGCCTAAAGTCGAAACTGGCTATATACTCCAAGCTTTGCCTTTCCACATAGAGAGGGCTTAAGGTCAGTTTCTTTCGGCTCAACGCGTCTGCTACTACGTTGCCTTTGCTGGGAGTATAGGAAATTTCAAAGTCATATGAGGCAAGGAACTCCATCCACCTTTGCTGCCTCAAGTTAAGATCTTTCTGTGAGAAAAGATACTTCAACGATTTATGATCAGTATATAAATCGAATTTCTCACCTAGGAGATAACGGCGCCAAGATTTAAGCGCAAAGACGATGGCGGCCAACTCAAGATCGTGGGTTAGGTAGTTCTTTTCATGAACTCTCAGTTGTCTTCCACCATAAGCTATTACCCTCCCTTCCTGCATTAGAACAGCGCCTAGCCCCGTACCACAAGCATCCGTATATATTGTGAACATCTTGCTTCCATCTATCAAAGTTAGAACTGGGGCTGTTGTGAGAGCCCTTTTTAGGCGTTTGAAAGCAATATCACAGTCTAAATCCCTAGAAAATGGAAGATTCATCTTTGTTAGCCTTGTGAGTGGAGCTGAGATTTTCGCAAAATCCCTAATGAACTTTCGGTAAAAACCGGCTAGCCCAAGAAAGCTTCGGACTTCGGTTGCATTTCTTGGTGTCTTCCAATCTTGCACTGCCACCACTTTCGCGGGGTCCACTACTAATCCCTCTTTGGACACTATATGTCCAAGAAATCTTACTTATTCTCTCCAAAAGTAGCATTTGGAGAATTTGGCTTTTAGCTGATGAACTTGAAGAGTTTCCATGATCTCCTTCAGATGCTGAGCATGTTCATCCTCATTCTTTGAGAACATCAAAATATCGTCCACGAAGACCACCACAAACTTATTAAGGAATTCTCTGAACACCCTGCTCATTAGGTCTACGAAATAAGCGGGCGCATTTGTCAAACCGAAAGGCATGACAAGCCACTCGAAGAAACCGTCTGGGGTTCTGAACGCCGTCTTATCAATACTATCTTCAGCTACCCTTAGCTGATGGAACCCAGTAGCCAGATCAAGTTGGGAGAAGACCGACGCACCTACAAGCTGATCAAACAAATCATCTATTCTGGGAAGCGGGTGTCTATTCTTTTTAGTCAGCTTGTTTAGCTCCCTATATTCCACACAAAGACATAGTGAACCATCAGCTTTGGTGGCGAAGCACCCCGTTCTGAGATACTTCTCCTTATAAACCCCTTCTCGAGAAGCTACTTAACTTGGTTGCTGAGCTCCTTTCTCTCCTTTGGAGCCATGTATCTAACAGGCAGAGCCACGGGCTTTGCATTATCAACAAGATATATGCGGAAGTCTATTTCCCACTTCGGAGGTAAGCCTTTCACCTCTTCAAAGACATCCGGATATTCCCGAACCACTCTAACCGACTGCAATTCTCAACAGAAGCATCAAGCGACTCTAGATAACTAAGAATAACAGCATTCAAGGGATTACAAGAAATTTCTAGAGTGTTACCGAGCCGAGTCAAGAGTCTAAACACTCTTTTCTCACAATCAAGAATGGCACCATTATTGGATAACCAGTCCATGCCTAAGATCAGTCCATATCCTGAGAAGCCCAAAACAAAGGCGCTACATCTAAATTCAACACTTAGAATAGAGATTTTCAAATCCAAGCAAACCATCGACAAATAAGTCGAGCCCCCAATTGGATTCGAAACAACCAAGGGATCTTCTACCATACTAGTGTCTAGTTGCAGAGATTCTACTAAAGCAGATGAAATAAAGGAGTGTGATGCACCAGAATCAAAGAGAGTGAGAACTGGATGGTCACAAAGATAAACTAAGCTTTCTACAGAAATATTTCTACCTTGTTCCTGTAGAGGTGCCACCAGTGCGTGAACCTGTCCCCCTGAGGTGGATCCAGTCCTCTGTCCCTGCCTCCGCTTCTTTGGGCTGTCCTTAGCCAAGTGTCCAGTCTCTCCACAATGGAAACTACCACCATTCATCTTCGCCTTCTTCTTTCTGCGGTCTTTTGCTATATGTCCCACAATGCCACAGAAATTGCACTTTCTCTTTTCACGGGATTTGTTGTTCTTCCTGCCTTTCTTGAAGTCTGTCTTCTTAGCCTGTAAACCTTCTTTCTTTTCTTGAGGCACTTCCACCTTTGCCTCCTTCTTGCCTTTATCTTCCTCATGTAGCAGCGCCATGTCCACCAAGCTTTCATAAGTTGCTCCCATGGGTATATGGGTCATTGCAAGGCTGTGTAGAGGCTCATACAGGCCTTTGACGAAGTGAAGGGCCTTCTTGTGTTGAGTGTTTACTAAATCCAGCCCAAATCTGGCCAGCTGATTAAACTGCTTTACATACTCCTTGATTGTCATACTTCCTTGTTTAAGAGTTAGGAACTTGTCCATTTGCTGGCTTCTTTCAGCTTGGGAGAGGAATTTCATCTCAAACCTCATCCTGAAATATTCCCAAGTCTCCACTGGCCTTTCAGCATGAGTAACTTCCCACCAACAGGAAGCCTCATCTTTCAGCAACCACACTGCTAGCTGTATCTTTTGCCTGTCGTCAACTTCGAAGATGACGAAAGATTCCTCGATCTCCTTCAGCCAGTTCCTTACTACTACAAAGGATCCAGTTCCATAAAAGTCCTTTCCACCCATAGCTTTGAAGTCTCTACATATCTTAGCAAAAGTATTTCCACGAGGAGGAGGAGGAGGTGGAGGAACCGCTGCCACTGTGGGAGGAGGAATGTCTGTTGGGCCCGCACCATTGGCCCTAGCCTCTAGGTACCTTCGGAACCAGCCAGGTATCGGTACTCCTTCCGGAAGGTTAAGATCTACAGACATGCTGGAACAAAAAGGAAAGTATTCAAGACAAAGGATAGAGAGAGATAGTGCGTATGGCTTTGGGGAATTTATGCCTTTTAAAAACAAGATTTTTTTCTTGAAAAAGAATGCTTCTTTAAACTTCTTTTGAAAATAGTTTCAAATTTTTTTATCTAGTCTGGTAAATCTATGCTCTGATACCAAGTGAAACACCCCACCCTCCATTAAGGTCACTCAAAAGGGACTGCCTTAACTTTGGTGGAGGTTTGTAAGTAAAAGTCACAGATAAAACACAAGACAGATATAAACACATATATATAAGCAGCGGTAACAATACACTTTTATTTCATAAAATACTTGTTCGTAGAAAACATTTCCATAATTGTCTCATAACAACTTCCAAAACATTACAACATCATTTCTATCTTGGTTATTAAATAAAGAAGCATAAAACATGATTAAAACTGCTTAAATCCCCATGATTGTGTCCAACCGCCATAGCCAAGGAGAGAGAGTCCAAACCGTACATCTACTATCTTGAAGCTCGCAAAGAGTCTGACTAAGCTGGGTTGTTTCCTCCCTGCGGACCTGGGGGGGGGGGGGACGGAAGAAAAGAAGACGAAAGAAAATAGGGTCAGACATAAAGCCTGGTAAGTCTAGTGACTCTTCAGTATGAGAATAAGAATAAGGGCATGATAAGTATAAACTGGAATAGGAGAGTGTTATAAACTAAGAAAAAGCGGTTTGAATCAAATATACTATCGCACCCCCACACTATATCTCTGCACCTACTTGTATTGTCTTAACTAGCACCCCATGCTGAAGGTAAAGTGATCCCCTTTTTCTAAAGATCGGCTCCTACTCGCATAATCATCTATGTCTTACAACCCCCAAAGATTGTAGATACCTATGCTGGCCCCACCATGGGGTGTATCAAGTCCCATGGTGGCGACCCGACACAAAACTAGAAATGCATATGTTATACTACTGGTGCCCCCAGTGCCCTATTTGTTTGCTCCGAAGTGTGTGCACACCCGTACTCCGTTAGAACCCACACTGTTGCACCCACCGCCGTCGCTTTTGACCGCTTACAATCAGCCTAGTAATAGTGTCCCACCCTGCCTAGTTTCAGGGTACCATGATACCTAATTGGGTTACTACTGAAATGGGTCCCCATTACTAGGGTTTTCTAGTCAAACATGTTAAGTGGTTAAGTGTCTGTATTTACCTAACCCCACCCATCAGCTTAATTAACATGTTGAATTGGTTAAGTGTTTTAGTTAACTTAACCCTACCATCCTGACTTGTCTGTCCTTAGCTTCTTAAAGCACTGACCACTAACATTAGACATATATTGTTACGGTTACTGGATGTGCCGGTCGGTTTCGTGCAGGTTTACACCGTAACTTAGTCTAACCTCGGGTCCTTATTGGGCTCCATGCTTAACCACCCACATTGGATAGGTACTGTTGTGACTACTGGACAGCCGGGCGGGTCCGGGCAGGTTTACATCGCAACTCAATCCAACCTCGTGTTAAGCATATTCGTATTTTCTAAATTTACATATTTGTCTTTATTACTTAATATATGTAAATTTGTCAACAATTAAATGTTGTGGCCCACTTTCCAAGTTTAACATTTTTAGTATAAGAATTTATATCATTCAAGTGCCACCAATTTTGGCATGTGACAAACATGCCAATTTCATATATTTTCTTATGTCAAGTTTTACCAATATTCCCAACGTTACCCCGTTTAGATATTAGGCCAACAATCTTAGCCTAATTCTCGTTCACATGGTTTTTAACATGTAATATTAGGCTAAGAATTTAGCCTAATTTAGCGCACACAAATAGGCATAAGGGAATTCATAAACATAAACATGACATAGGTGTAAACTTGGAATTTTTGGCATAGGCAATATGAACATCATAGGTGTGAACTTGCGAAATAGTCAACATACATACATATGAGTTTGCAACATAGACTAAATCATGGGTTTCAACTTATCATGTGAACTTGCCTTGAGATAGGGATATAACAAAATAGGTATCACATAAATTAGCATATGATTTAGACAACATAAGCCTAAACATGTTTTGGATCTAGGCATAACATCGAACACCACTAGCATATGACAAGAATATGACATTTTCATAAGTATGTATAATTTTATGACAAGGGTGTGAATTAGATCCAATCATATATCTAATTACAACATGAACCATGTATTAAAGTGGATCTTGGCATGGATCCAATTAACTTGCAACTTTCTTACAAACATACTAGCATGTATGTGAACATAATCGTATAGGCATAAAGGTTCTAGCATATATATACATGAAATCTTAATCACATACAACCTATCTAATTCACATAAACATATTGGTGTCGATTACAACATGAATTATACAACTTGCATGTGATTCAACATCTACAATAGGATCAACATTAACTCAATTATATCACAAACATCACAATACCACAATCATTACATCGCATATGAATCAACATCGTTGTTTAAACAATAACACATTATAGCGGTTACATGATGCTTCCTTTTGGGATCAGGTTATTTAGTTGGGATTGTCAGCTTTCTTATGAGACATTATCAAATTGTATATTCTTTGCTCCATGTATAATGAGTGGTCATCATACCACTCTTGTACCTGGTGCTTGGGCAGGAATTTTCTCGCCCAGCTCAGTTTAGTCAGATTTTCGAATTTTGAACTTCGTTTTGAACTGTTTGAATTTAAATTGAATTCTGAAACTTCCAGAGGTCAAAACTCCTTCATACGGAGTCCGATTCACGCAAACTCGGCCTCTATCTCAAGCAGAATTCCGAGACGAACGCAATGGCATAACCCTTTCCCTTAATTCTTATATCTAGAATTAATTATACTTAAATTTGTTAATTTACAGTTAACAGAAAATTCGGGGTGTTACAATACCACACGTCCCATGTGTGTTTGCCTTCTCAAGGCAACATGATCGCTTTTCAAGCGATCCAGAGCACTCGATCTCTTAGGTCTTAACAGCCATCCAGACGATACCCCTGCTTCAAGTCCGCTAGAACCTTCGACCTATCAAGCGATTTCTTGGCACTTCCAATCATATAAGCCACCCATAGCTCCATCATTTAACTCAAGTCCACTCTAGTGAGTCCATTATCTCGCAGCAGCATCCAACTTTGAGCTGCCTATTACTTTTGCATTCGACCACTCTCATCTGGGTTCACAATCAAAAACTCAACATTACTTTGATGATAACTTCCGCCTCATAGAAGCTATCAACTAACCAAGACCACAAACATTACTTGTTAGTGCTCTTTGTTAATATGGGTCTCGAGATGAGGCGCCACATAGGTTGTTTCTATAAACTTTACTAGCATAAAATTGGCATCCCCCATGACGTATTTTTTTGCCAATATGTCGAGCATATCGAGATGTGCCCTAGTAAACACATCTAGATTAACTTAAAGAAAGTTAACAGTTTCCTTTGTAACTCAATTCGAAGTTAAGAATCAATCTTCAGCACACAAGTAGGATCATCCATATCAATAGGGACACTCATTGTAAGCTTTGTCAAAATTTATCTTACTTTCCCTGACTTTTTTAGGATCATATACTTGTCAAATAGGCTATAGTATCTGATCTAGAGAATGTTTTGTAATTGTTATGCTTGCGATTCCTAAATGGAGGGAGTTCTCCGCATATTCTTTCCCTTCCCTCGATGATTAGCTTTACATAATTCAGCAATGTAGCACTACCTTGATGAGCTCTAGTCTACTCTCACCACTCTTGTTTCAATCTCTGTCAAGTACTTCATTGACAAGCACCATAGAGATAAAGAAATCCTAAAGTCAGTTAGGGCCAATGTCCAAGGAAAGCGTAATAAATGGAATAGTCATCAACTATCAGAAAAGAAGGATGCAACCACCATTTATTTTCCTCCCTTGAGTTCTATAAGCAGGTTAATTGTTCCTATCGACTATTAGGCTTTGCCTGTAAATATCTGAATCTTAGATTTGCAATTGGTCACATTCTTCATACTAATCTTCATTTGGTCAAACATCCTCTAGAATATGATCTTGACTGAACTTCTATTATTGACCAATACTCGATGCCTAACTGCTACTACGATCCCAATCGTTACCATCGTTGGGTCAAGAATCACAACTTATGCACCTTTAGATTCTCAATTTTTGAATATAACACCAACTATTATACTCCTATATTACATATCTCGGGTTTTAACTTCGATGGCACAACAACTATTCTACGGTGCATGTTTTAATGAACTAAAATATTTTTCCACATCACCTTAGGTTTCTTCACTACAAAGGTCCTTCTATAATGATATTAATCATTATCCTTCCATCCCTTTGTCTGGAACCCTTTCTGGTGGATCCAGGTGGTTTCCCATAATAGATAGCCCTTAGGGTCCAGCAAGTGAGTCAACATTTTTTTTTGTTTCTTCACATGCAATTGAAATCTATTTTTTACCAATCCTTGAACCAAATCCATATAATGTCTTCACTTATTGGTGTTATACCTCTGAGTTTCATGGAAATAGCAACACATCATGGATTGTTTTTATTGTTCAATCGCTTCTCTTCCGAGCAATTTCTTATATCGCTCGATCCTCTGGCTAACCAGGTAAATGTTCATTAAAGTATCATTTAATGTTGAATAATCCTCCAGTCTTATATTTTTAGGTTATTTCCTATCCTTGTTGTGCAAACCAAAATTTTGATTTATGTTCTTTAGGTTCCCAAACTTTTAAACAATAATTGCACAATTCCCAGAGTTTTTCCATTCTTCTTGACTGTTAAGCTTCTTGGATTACTTCGTTCGATTTCTCATTACCGGCCTTTCCTTTAGCTAGACCTCCTTTTTCTAATCTAACAAACTAATCCATATTTAAATGAAATCATGGGTTGCTTTATCTTTAACCATCTACTAAAATTGACATTCAGGTGAATGCCTTGAATTAATGCGTTGAGCATAAAATATTCCTTCGAGTTTCTAACGTCAATTACAGTAAATGTGAGTCAGTCCAAGAATCCTTTCATATAATCCTTAATACCTTAAGAAGAGATGGATAGGGATATCATACCATTGGGTTGGGCTGCACGGAGCTTGAATTGCAATAGATAGAGACAATATTACATGAGTTTAATTTGATTCTTAAGTTGCACTACATTTACAATATTAATTTTATTTTACAATATTATAACTTGTTTGGAATATTTTGTCTGATAACTTACTATCAAATTACCCAATAATTGTTTAACATGACTTTTAAATAATAAGATACTTTTTGTATATAATAATTTATACGCTCAAATATGTACACACACAGATATATATATTTATATATTAATTTTAAATGTTTAATATCTAGATCAACAATATTATGCTTCAACTTCTTTTGGAAATGGCGAAATGTTTTTCCTCTTTTCCTTTCTCTTATTCTTCCCCATATATATTATCATCTCTCCTCTTTTCTTTTCTCCTCCATCTTTTAGCATGCTTTCGTCATGCCTGAACTGATTTGAAGCTCTCCACTCATTTCTCTTTCCCAAACTCTCAAATATGCCTCGACATCTATCTCCTCGACCAGGATTTCGATTGATGATCTGCGTGCTTGAGAACTTGCGTGGTGACCCAGGTTTCATAGAATGCAACTAGACCAATCGATAACACTTCTGACCCACTTACGTGACTTTTATCATCTGAATATGGGTATGGTACGTATCTGGTGTTGGCTTTTAGGCATAACTCTGTGTTGACTGTGATTTGTTAATCTATGGTTTGTGTTTTTGTTTATATGGTGTTTGGGGTGTTGTTTTCACTAGATATGTTATCTAGTTTTAGTGGAGTTACTGGAGTTGGTTGCATGCTTTTCTTGTTTATTCTTCACCATCTTGTGCAATATTGTGAAGCATGTCTTTGTTTTTACTGTTTTGATGGTGAATATCTCCCTTTACTGTTTTCAAATCCTCCAAGTTATTACTTCTATTGCAATATTGTGAAGGATGTAACGATCAAGGCGTAGTGTGGCTGCATTTAGTGGTAGGCATTTTTGTTCACACTGATGTGTTCCTTTGGTGTTCATATTACTTTTGGTGATGTTATTTGGGAGCAGGATCAAGAGAAGCACATGGAGTGGACCGGGGTTGCAATTTATGGATAGAAGTGGTCGGAGATAAAGGGAAACATAGGCAGCCAAAGAAACACAATTTCGAATATGTGGGATCACTATGACATAGAATTTGAGTGGAGGATTTTAATCCTAAGTCTTTAGTTTAAAGTATGTTAAGAATATATGTGATCGTTTCTAAAGCATGGCACCAAAAAGAAAGTGGTAAAAAGGCATAAGAAAGCAAGGTACAGATGATGTTGTTTATTGATTTAATGTGTCTTTTGGTTTAACCATTTCAAGGAGAGGTGTAGGGACAAGAAAGATGGAATAACATCCCATGGTGATCAAAGAGTTGTTTAAAGGTGTCATTGATGTATTATGTACCATTGTCACATTGGAATGTTTTAATATTACGTACAAATTGAGTTTTGATTTGTGCATGAAAAAATTTGAATAAGTGTTTGAGTTGTGACTTTTGGTAATGGGAAAAGTCCACAAAATTTTGCTGCAATCATCAAGCAAAGTGTACAACATAGAATCATAAAACAGTAGTATATAATGTTTACCAAGAGGAAAAGAAGAAAAATAAGTTTTACAGGCCTTATTACAATTAATGAAGTTTTTATGATTTAATGATCTAAGCACATCAGCACCAGGATGTTCTAAAGGATTATGCCAAAAATCAGGAGAAAGAGCAATAAAAACTAAATGATTGATAGAGGAAGTGGCTTGATAATTGGAGAAGAGAGGATAAAGACCCCCGGTGTTGTCATATCTCATTAATTCGGTCCCCGTTTGTAAATAATTTGCAGAAAATCCAAATGGATCAAATTCAACAGAAACCATATTATCATTGGTGAAGCTACGAATGGATATCAAGTTTTTAATAAGTTTAGAAGAATGTAACACATTGTTTAGGGTAAATGGAGGGTATGGTGAAGTAAATTAGTGTTACCATGACTAATAAATGGAATTAAATGACCATTGCAATGACAGTATTATGGTAATTATTGCTCTAATACCATGAAGGAATTCATTTTCTTGCCCATTTCATTATGCCTAGACCCTTTATAAAGGAGTTTTGGGTTACAAATGTTAATCTTGCAATTACAAGAATCTTTTTTTGGCAAGGCTGGCTGATTTTTATAGTGGTCTATAACACTTATTATTACAATAAATAATAATTACAAATAAGTACAGAAGATTGGCAGATGGCCAATCTACTACCAATGGTTTTAAAAGTGGACCGACCACTTCATCTAACTAGCTTATAGAGCTGGAGCTAGAACAAAAAAAAATTAGACAACAAATGACGTCTCCACGGATGAAGAAAATTTTCAAAGACTACAATGTAAATAAGGCAAAGACTTTCATAGTGACATACTCCAACCGGAGTATCATTACATAAAGGGACATGACATACATCACAAGATGTAAGGACTATATCATAGGACACTGATACACTATAACACACTACAACAAAACAATGTTAATAACTTGACATGGCAAAGAGCAGTATACAACAGTAGAAGTACCGACCCAAATTACGCAAGCAACTATGACCAGAAAACATCATGCTATGAGGAAACATGCAGCCACGAACTTGTACTGCTACAACACCAGTTCTCCACCAAAAAGCAATAGAACATGCGACTGCCGCACCAACACAAAATAGCAACGGCCAAGACATGAGATGTAGCATAGCTTGACATGATCAGGGAATAAAACGACACATAACATTAACCTGCCGACGAGGTTGCAACTATCATACTCCAAGCTACCATCAAATATTGCATGTTTGTTTTTAAACAAGAGTTCAAATTATATGGCACCAAAAACCGATTTGTACTGCAAAAACAATTACCCCAAGCACGCTGCTGATTATCTCCTCCATAGAAAAAGCTATTGCCTTGAAGACAGGGGCAAAGCATTTCTGTAAACAAAGTACAATAAAACCACAAGAACGAAAAACACGAACCTATAGCAAAAAAAACCAACAAAGAAAGAATCCAAAGCAGAGAGAAAAGAACATTATTGGTGATTTGTGTGGAGAAATGGTCTAGTCTTGTCTTGATGATTTGTGTTGAATTACAGGAATCATTACAATCAAAAAAATATTAACTTGAATAATATATATTTCCATACGTAATATATATATATATATTAACATAAATAATGTATATTAAATATTTTAACAATGTATGAGCATTCTTGAAGGATAGCTATGGAGAGATGAGTTGTGTTTCTTGCGGACTATATAAGTAAAATCCAATTTCATACCTTTTAGAAAGACAAATTTATGCAATGATATATTTTGCACTTTTACTATTTTTCATCACTATATCACTTAAATATCTAAAGCTCGATCAATGGTCTAAAATTTAGTAGCATTTATATTTAATTGTAAAGTACAATATCAAAGTCTGTCATTTGACCTAATAATAATTATCGATTTACCGAGTTAATCTGCTAAAGATGTTTAACTTTATGTTGATTACAATTAACGTGATACCAACATTCTATTTAGAAGAGACGAATCTTCTCTTGATTAATATTTCACTCAAGCAGTTCAAATTATACCCAACTATGGACTTAACACGGTCATCATTAAGATCTTTTGACTTACCAATAATATATATATGAATCTCTAAAATCACGACTTTTGCAGCGAAATCTTGCCAAAAATCCCGAGTTTATAAAAAACATTCTTCTTTTTCATGTCAAATTGACACGCAAAATCATGAATTGACAATAATAGGTCATTTTGAAATATCCCTAAAAACCAATGAAATCTTGCCAAAAATCCCGGAAAACAGGAATGAATTTCTCTTTGCTTTCTTTCGTTAGCGTTATGCTTAACACATGAAAGGAGATTGACCGTAATCGTATTATAGATTTAATCACTTAAAACTCATAGTATTCTCAAGTAAAAGACTGTAGCACATTGTCACATAATATATTCTATTGACTTTAACATATTGAAGACTCTTGATGAGTCGTTCTATTTTAAAACAACTACAACAACCTCTTAGTACCCCAACGTTCATGAGTATTTTACTATTCATGGCATGAAAACATTACATACACTAGTCTTAAATTATATTTCAATATCATACTCTTGATATATCTTGTCTAGGAATGTTTAAGGGAAAATATATATTTAAAAAATTCAGTACCTATGCCTATGGACATATTCATTAGTTAATTTTTATACTAATACATAATTTTAATAAGTTAACCCACCAATTTATTTTAATAAGTTAATCAACAAATATCTTGTAAATTAATCCATGAGTGGATTAACTTAAAGATTTTGCTCTATCATAAAGCTTACAATCGATTTTGGTGCCATTTATTTTACTCTATCAAAGAAAAATGAAAAGTAGTGATCAGGTATTACTGAAACATGTTCTGCTAATCAATATGGATGTTAAGCATAACCACAAGGAGGCTGTTGTTTCTGGTTTTGAAAAAAGAAGCAACAAGAAGATCCTTTACAACATCTCTTTCTGCTGAAGTTGATTTATCCAGGATCAAATTGGAGGCAAGATGAGCTTTATGTGGCTGGTGTTCTATGTATATTGATTCCTTTTGATTGTAGAGCACGAAATCGCCTTTTGATGCCCAATTTTGTACCCTTTTTGTTGGAATAAGATCTTGAGCCAAATTTAAAAAAAAAAAATGCATTTTATAAAATTTGAACATAAAAATATACAAAAACATTGTAGCAAGGTGGCTTACAGATCATCATTGAATTCATATAGAATTGTTTTTGAAGTGGTTTTTCAGTTGAGAAAATACTGACATACTTCAAGAAATGCAGAGAATGAAGACAATTTGCCTGAGAAGTTTATCGCAGAGAAGAAGAAAGGCACAAAACCAAGAAGAAAAAAATAGGGCGGATTTACTTATCTTATATGGTGAATTAATGATCCTATTTTATAGGGTGGATGAACCTATTAAAATTTAAATATTATTTAAAGTCAACGATCCTATTTTATAAGGTGGATTAACTTATTAGAAATAGGGATTAGAAAAAAATGACTATTCATAATTATAGCCAATAAATTCCTTTCCAAATGTGTTTTTTAAATTTAAATATTATTTACATTAGTACACTAGTTATGTCCAAGCGCAACAATATATACAATAAAAATAGTTATAAAACAAACTCATAACTGAAGAAAATAAGAGAGAGAGAGGACATTTTTATTCATTCAGATCTCTTTACAACATACATAAGCTCTCTATTTATTAACTTCACGGTCCTTGCAATTACAATAGTGTCCCTTTCATTAAGCGTATTCACCATTAACATATGTATATATTACAACACTCCCCCTTAAATATGCATATCCAAAGATGATAAGATTAATTGCCTCATTAAAAACCTTTTTATGAAAAACCCTATAGGAAAAATCATAAACAAGGAAAAGAGTACAATATTTTATTTTATCTTTAGGTAACATATTGACAATGTTCCAATGATGGTTGATACTCCTGGATCAAAATAATGCCTTATTAAAAACCTTACTAACAAAAACCCAGTTGGAAAAATATTAGTGAAGGAAAAGAGTACATTATAGCATAATATATGCTCCCCTGATTCGTAATGCATTATTCAAAGAGTTTGGTGATGCAAGAGGCACATACCAATTTTATATATCATCTTTTGAAATGTTGATTTTGGAAGTGCCTTCGTGAATAGATCTACTGGATTTTCTTGAGATTGGATTTGCTTCACTTTTATCTTATTGTCTTTTTCAAGTTCATGTGTGAAAAAGAATCTAGGAGAAATGTGTTTTGTACTATCATCCTTGATATATCATGTTTGAATCTGAGCTATGCATGGTGCATTGTCTTCATAAATGATAGTCGATCTTTCTGTAGTTGAAGGAAGTTGATATGTACTTCGAATATGTTAAATTAATGTTCTTAACCAAATACATTCTCGACTCGCTTCATGTAGTGCTAGTATTTCAGAATGATTGGATGATGTTGCTACCAATGTTTGCTTTGTAGATCTCGATGAAATAGCTGCAACACTGTTTGTAAACACATATCCAGTTTGTGATCTTGCTTTATGTGGATCAGAAAGGTAACCTACATTAGCATAACCAACTAGAATCGGATTATTGCCTATGTTAGAATAAGACAAGCCTAAATCTGTGGTTCCTCGCAGATATCTCATGATATGTTTTATGCAATTCCGATTTCATTTAGTTGGTGCAGAATTATATCTTGTTAGAAGATTGACTGAAAATGCAATATCTTGTCTCGTGGATTGTGCTAAATATAATAATGCACCAATTGCACTGAGATATGGTACTTCTGGACAAAAACATTTTCATCGTCTTCTTTTGGTCGGTAAGGGTCCTTTTTAATATCTAGTGATCTGACAACCATAGGCGTACTAAGTGGATATGCTTTATCCATTTGAAAACTCTTTAGGATTGTCTTAGTGTAATTTGATTGATGAATTAATACGCCATTTTTACTATGCTCAATCTGTAGACCAAGACGGTATTTGGTTTTGCCAAGATCTTTTAATTCAAAATCCTGTTTTAGTAATCTATTATTTCATTGATCTCTTCTGGAGTTCCAATCAAATTTATATTATCAACATATACCGCTAAAATAGCAATTCCCTTTACCGATTTCTTTATAAAGACACATGGACAGATCAGATTGTTTTCATACCCAACTTTTATTAAATACTCACTAAGACGGTTATACCACATTCTTCCGGATTGTTTCAAACCACATAGTGATCATCTCAATTTTAATGAATACATTAACTTTGATTTTGCTTAAGGCAATTTAAATCCATCTGGGATTTTCATGTAAATATCGGTATCCAATTCACCATATAGATAAGTTATCACAGCATCAGTCAATTTTATATCAAGCTTCTCAGAAATTACAAGGCTTATTAATCGAAATGTTATGACATCCATAACAGAAGAGTATGTTTCGTTGAAGTCAAAACCTAGTCTCTGTAGGAAACCTTATGCAAAAAACCTTGCTTTTTATCTCACAACTTCATTTTTATCATTTCGTTTTCTAGCGAATACCCATTTGTAACCGATTGGTTTAACACCTTCTGGTGTTTTCTCTATTGGTTCAAACATACCATGTTTTTGAAGTGAATCTAACTCAACCTTAATAGCATCTTTCCACATTGGCCAATCTTGTATTTTTCGACATTCATTTATGCTTGTCGGTTCATTATCACTATCCACATTATAGTCATGGCATTCAGTTATTTCAGTAGCTACTGCGAATGAGAATACATCAACAATTATTATTTTACTTCAATCCCACATTTCTCCATAATTCGTATAGAATATTGAGATCTCATTGTAATTAGGTACCATTTTGTCTTCGAAAGTATCTCATTACTATTAGGTACCATTTTGTTTTCGGAAGCTTCTATTATTTCTTCTGGAATAATAGTTCCTTCACTGATTTTTGGAGAATTGGAATTTTATTTTGAGTGGTCCATTGGATCATTTATAATCTCTTCGGGAGGTTTGCTAATTGATGATTTTTCATTATAAATTTTTTCTAGGTGCTAAGCCTTTTGAACCAATCGGTCTTCCACGTTTTTGTCTAGCTTTATATTCATTTGCTGCTATTGGTCCTTTGGGGATTTTAGTTCTAGCTGGTGCATTTGCTGCTGGAATGTGAGATTTAGTTATTTTTGCAACATCATTAAATGCATCTGGCATTTGATTTGCAATATTTTGAATATGCAAAAAATTTTGTACCTCATATTGACATTGCTGGATACGTGGATCCAAATGAAACATAGAGGGATTATTCCATGAAATTTCACATCGTTCTACTGGAACGGTCTTTTCTCTCCCTAACGGTGGGAAATTTGATTCATCGAATTTGCAATCTGCAAATCTTACAATAAAGACATCACCTGTAACAGGTTCAAGATAATGGATTATCGAAGGTGAGTCAAATCCCACATAAATTCCCAACCTTCTTTGTGGACCTTTTTTAGTACGAAGTGGGGGACTAATGGGTACATGCACAGCGCAACCAAATTTTCATAGATGTGAAAAATTTGGTTGGAATCCAGTTAAAAGATGTGATAATGAAAATTGATGATAAGCCATTGGTTTAATTTTAATCAATTTGGATGCATACAAAATTGCATGTCCCCAAGCTGAAACAGACAACTTTGTTTGCATAAGTAAAGGTCTTGCAATAAGTTGCAAGCGCATAATAATGATTCAGCCAGACCATTTTGAGTATGAACATGATCTACTGGATGTTCAACTTCAATTCCCAGTGATAAACAATAATCATCAAATACTTGAGAAGTAAATTCTTCTGCATTATCTAGTCGTATCGATTTGATCTGATGACCGGGGAAGTATGCTCTTAATTTAATTATTTGAGCAAGTAATTTGGTAAATGTCATGTTTTCAGTAGATATCAAACATACATGTGACCAACGAGTTGATCAATTAATACCATAAAGTGTCTAAATGGTCCACAAGCAGGATGAATTGGACCACGTATATCACCTTGAATTCTTTGCAAACATTCTGAAGATTCAGATATGATTTTACTGTATGAAGGTCGAGTAATTAATTTTTCTTGTGCACATGATGTACACATGTAATCACTTGGTAAATTCAATTGATTTGATAAATCATGCCCATTTGAGTTTTTAGTAATTTTAAGCATCATAGTTGATCTAGGATGACCTAAACGATCATGCCAAAGAATCAGTTTCTTTGTATCCGTGAGCTTCTGGCTCATGTTTATAAAATGAGATTCAACTATGCCAATTTTGGAAAAATATAATCCAGTTGAAAATGTACCAAATTTTTCTAAAATAAGCTTCTGGCTTTCAATTTTAGAAATAATACAAAGATATTCTTTATTGTTTTCATTTATAGTTTCAATATGATATCCATTCATTCTTAAATATTTGAAGCTAAGCAGATTTCTTTTAGAATTGCTTGAATATAGCGCATTTTGAACGAATATATGTGTACCATTTGGTAACACTATAAGAGCTCTTCCGGACCCCTCAATTATATTGGCTAAACCAACTATAGTTGAAACTTCATACGAAATATTTTCTGATAATTCAGAGAAAAACTTCGGGTTTTTCAATATCGTATGAGTAGTTCCACTATCAATCGGACATATATCATCATTTAAACATTATCGATCCATACCTTAACAATTAAAAACAATACAGCTAGTCAATAACTGAAATAACTTATAAATATAAATAAATGTCCCTGAGAATAAACTACTTATCATGTCCAACATTACACATTATTTCTGCAATTCCATAAGAATAAACTAAAGGAAAAACAAATAAACAAAAATTTCAAATAAATACATGCCGAAAGGAAATGAAACAAAATAAAAATCACATAATAAGCTTCAAGCTACTTATTGATTGGTTCGGTCATATCTTCGAATATTGCATTCAAATTTTCATCGCAGAATAAATTTCCATCATAATCTTCAAAGAAATCATCCAACTTCAAATCAGTATTATCGAATAATCCCTCGGTATTATTCTTTTTTTTTTTTTTTTTTTTTTTTTTTTGATTTATGATATTCTTCCACTGTTTTCTTTGATGATCTGCAAGTATGTGACCAATGATCAGTGCGTTCGCATCTATAACAAACTTCCTCATAATGCGCTTTATTTTTTGTGGCAGAATTATTACTATTTTAAAGCTCATTTTTCTTTTGCTACCTTTTAAAATCAGTAGTTTTGTTGCCTTTAAAACCACTACCTCTTCTTCGACCTCTTCCGGAGTGGGAAAAATTAGCATTAACTTCAGATAATGCAGCTGAACCAGTTGGTCTTGAGGAGTGGTTTTTAATAAGCAATTCATAATTTTGTTCAGCAATTAACAAACATTCAGTCAATTCAGAATATTTTGTAAAATGACGCTATCTGTATTGCTGCTGCAGGAGTATATTCGAGGTATAAAATGTTGGGAAGGCCTTGAATATTCTGATTTTAGATCAACGTGGATGTGGCGTCTTAAAAATATTAGAGCCTTTGCTTTGTTCTATTGGGACATATTATTACCATTTTTAATGGCATTTTCTAAGCATTGAGATTGCAAATGGATCTCAGCGTCTAGCATTCATGACAGATAGTTGTCTCCGGATATGTCCAACGCCTTGAATTCAAGTTTAGTAATATTTGACATTTTGCGAACTACGCATAAAAAAATCGCATAAGAATAAATATATTAACAATTTATCTGTGTAAACATATTGGCAACAATTAATAAACTTAGGTAATGAATTTGAAAATATATTCACGAAAACAAAATACAGAGAAATAGATAATAGAGGCGAAATGCTCATTTTTTCCATATTGTAAAATGCATGCAGTATAAAAGGGCAGCTTACGTGTAACACATGTCAATTAGGTGCAATAATAATATGAGCACGGCGTTTTATAAAACAAAATTACAGCAATAACAATAGAATTAGGTACAAGCATCACTACAACCAAATCAAAACATGGTAAGTACTTACTGAAATAAGGTTGCTGCAACTACAACATCACATCATTAGCAGTAAACTAAGTTTTTAGCCGAGACACAATCGTTGAAGATAAAAATAGAAAACAGACAGGGATATAATATATGTGTAATAGGATACCCTTGTGGCTATGCGCTATGCGTGAGCCAATAATGCCTGTTATATTTTGGCAAATAATCATTGAAGATACACATGACAAAATATCATATTTCATATTCTATAACAAATAAACACAGCATGATTTGTATGTGTTATTTCGAAAGCAAAAAAAATGTTAACGAAGGCTCAAAAAGAAAATGATTGAGCAAATAAAATGTGTACTTTTTGCTTTGCACCAAAACAGTAAAAACAAAAAAAGAATAATAAAATATGTTTGCATCTAAACAAATTGGTAGCAAGCTTTAAAGCTTGTATATGCATGGCAGTAAACTTTAATGCATGGAAAAAAAATCCACAAGAGGTTTCAATAAAGAAAGCACAAATGCGTACCTCCTCGGTTTACTGGAAATAAATCCACAAGAGGTTTATTGCTAGGTCTGCATATGCAGCTAGCTAACCGTGGATCAAGTATATATATGAAAAACCATCGATCTATATATTATTATTATATAGAACATCGTGCTGACAGTGTTACAAAACAAACTCAGAATAGACGAAAATAAGAAAGAGCAGACATTTTTAATTCACCATCAACATATGCATATATTACAACAGTAAAATGTTATTTAATTTGGAGCAAAATTCATTGTGATGTCATGTATGTTTGTTAAATGAAATAAATCAGCATCATGGCGACTTTTAGACACAATGACTTCAGGGGGATTTGTCCTGTAAACTCCCCGGATTTCTTCATCCCCTCTCTCTAAGCATGTTCTTCTCAGTGCCTCCTCCCCAAACCCCTTTTTCCATTTGCTTCTATATATCTCCTAGCCTTCTCCCATGCCTAAACCCTCCTCTCTAGATCTGGTTTTCAGATCATAGCCCAAACCCGGCCACCGATATGCTCTGGCACCTCATGACCTTATAGATGGCGCTGCCAAGGCAGTGGCCATCCCAAATGAGCTTCCAGAACTGATAGCAAAATATTTGATTCCAAAGGCTTCACATGTGACTAAGCAGCTTTCAAATGACGATGAAGCACCTATAGAGTTTCTTGTCCCTATGGATATAGTCTCGATGCCTTTTTCTGAAGCAGCTACAAAACCTAACTCGGCCTTAGCTATGGTTAACAATGTTGGAATCCATAATGTCATGGCTTCTGAAAAATCATGGTTAGGTAAAACTATCTCTCATGATGCCTCGGCAGTTGGATGTAGTTGGGTTAATGAACCATCCCCTAATGTCAATAAAACAGTGTGACCTTAAGTGCTGGTGAAGCAGCTTTATTCAGTATAGAAATAGGTCTCGGTGATAATGTTTACGTTGATATAAGCAATGTGATTGTGGAAAAAGACAATAACAAGTCACCAAAATGCCGAACCTCTATGTATTACACTGAAAATGGTAATATAATAATGCCTTGAAATATTGGGTTTGCTGAGGCAGAAAATACAAATATGGACACTAGGACTTGTATTGTACCGATATGGGATGTCTCTAATTCAATCAAATGAACATCTTTCTTTGAGAACACGACTCAAAATATGGGAACATATATGCCTTATTACTTTGAACATTCAGTGTCTGATGGAACTAGTAGTATACCTCTGGAGGTGATTAATGCAGGGGCTGATTTTTGGTTAGACTATTTAGTTGGTTTCTTCCTAGACTCTCCTCCTTCGTGCACGGTTGTGAAGGAGCATTTTGGTAAGGTATGACAACTTGATGGTAGTCTCCAAGTTCGTATGGACCGATCAATGTTTTTCATAAAATTTTCGATTTCAGAAGAGCGTCTTCGAGTCCAAAGCGCCGAGCCTACTATTATTAGGGGGAAGCCTTTTATAATAATGCCGTGGAGTCTGACAGTTAAAAGGGCTAGAGAATAAGTCCTTTCTATATCAATTTGGACTTATTTCTTTCACAACCCCTCTCTTTCAATCGCTAATTGGCTTGAATTGTTTATCCAATTTTGTAGGAAAAATTAGGTGTTTTAATGCAAACACCGTTGCCAGAGATAAATTATTCCATGCCAAAGCTTTGATTGAAATATCCCCTGACAAACCTCTTTCGGAGACGGTAAAGGTTAGAATGGTTAGTTGATGACTATGTAGCAGGGATACGAGTTCGTTATAGTTAGACACCATACATATGCATTTGTATGCTACTTTTTTTGGACATTTAAATGTAACATGTACCTGGAAACCCATTGTGTCATCCCTTGATCATGTTCCTCTTGATGAGCATATTCCTCTACCTCTACCTCCTATCGTTAAGTGGTTTCCGAAAGTATGCCAGCCTATTGCTACTCCTCTAGATGTTCGACAAAGTGATACTACGGTCTTTGCCCTAATTTCAGATGATCAGATAGATGTAGGGGATCTCCCATCAGATGATGAATCACATTGTAATGACATATTTTGGTGTGCTTCTGATCATTCTTGGGTCCGTGAGAAATATGGCATCAAATATGATCCTACGGAAGAAATGTACTATAAAAATATCAATGATTCTGAAGAAGATACGAGGAGACTAACATACCATGTAATAGGAGATGTTTTTGAGCTTATCGAGGAGGGTGAGCTTAGAGAGGTTAGCAGGTTTCTGTTCCATGTCCTTTTACAGGATAGGAAAAATGAATTTCGTAGTCCTAACCCGTGTTTTGATTTTAACCTTGTCGTAATATTCTCTGAGTACGTTAATGTTATTGGATCCAGTGATGACTCTACTGATGATTCTAGTAGCCCCTTCTTTGTTGGGGATTAACTGGGATCGCTTCTGTAGACTGACACTATAAACCAATATTACAGTGTACTGGCACTTCAAATCAGCTCTAAGTAGTTAGGTGAATTGTCTAACTCTTGTTCTATATTGAATTTATCACTTGTTATAATGAAAAGTAGTCGTGGTCACTATAAAATTAGGCTGGCTTTGCCAAAAAAAAAAAGTTGAAATGGTACCCTTAACTCTATTAGGTTTAGCATGGAGAATTTGGAGATTAGCCATTTTTATTTTATTTTGAAGTGTAGATGAGAAAACATCATGCATGCTTAGGGAAGAAGTGTAGATGAGAAAACATCATGTTAGTTGATGATTATGTAGCAGGGGTACGAGTTCGTTATAGTTAGACACCATACATATGCATTGTATGCTACTTTTTTTCGACATTTAAATGTAACCTGTACCTGGAAACCCATTGTGTCATCCCCTGATCATGTTCCTCTTGATGAGCATATTCCTCTACCTCTACCTCCTATCGTTAAGTGGTTTCCGAAAATATGCCAGCCTATTGCTACTCCAGATGTTCGACAAAGTGATACTACGGTCTTTGCCCTAATTTCAGATGATCAGATAGATGTAGTGGATCTCCCATCAGATGATGAATCACATTGTAATGACATATTTTGGTGTGCTTCTGATCATTCTTGGGTCCGTGAGAAATATGGCATCAAATATGATCCTACGGAAGACATGTACTATAAAAATATCAATGATTCTGAAGAAGATACGAGGATACTAACATACCATGTAATAGGAGATGTTTTTGAGCTTATCGAGGAGGGTGAGCTTAGAGAGGTTAGCAGGTCTCTGTTCCATGTCCTTTTACAGGATAGGAACAATGAATTTCGTAGTCCTAACCTGTGTTTTGATTTTAACCTTGTCGTAATATTCTCTGAGTACGTTAATGTTATTGGATCCAGTGATGACTCTACTGATGATTCTAGTAGCCCCTTCTTTGTTGGGGATTAACTGGGATCGCTTCTGTAGAATGACACTATAAACCAACATTACAGTGTACTGGCACTTCAAATCAACTCTAAGTAGTTAGGTGAATTGTCTAACTCTTGTTCTATATTGTATTTATCACTTGTTATAATGAAAAGTAGTTGTGGTCACTATAAAAATAGGCTGGCTTTGCCAAAAAAAAAAAAAAATTGAAATGGTACTGTAACAACCCGTATTTTCAATAAACTGTTATAACATAAATCGAGGCAGAATTTAATTCAAAAATCAGAATCAGGGGAAAAGGGCTATGCCATTGCGTTCGTCTCAGAAAAATACGCGAAATAGAGTCCGAGTTTTCGAAAATCGGAGTCCGTATGACCCGGTTAAGGCCCATTGAAGTTTTCAGAAATTTCTATGCTAAAAACAGATTTAAATTTCAAATTAAAAAACAGGGATTAGGGCTAATCTGGGTTAGGCGGGAAAATTCCTGCCAGGGGGGCCCATGTCGACAGGCATGTCGACAGGGCACCCAGGGAGTCGACAGCCCTGTCGACAGCCCTGTCGACAGGGGGTGCCCAGGCAGTTCAGCCTGGTGCACCATTTCTGATTTGGGTTGGGTCATGTGGCTTGGTTCTGGAGAATTCTGAGATCTGACGGGCCAAACCTAATCTAGGGTTAATCCTAGGGCTAAAAACACTCTAATCTTCTATAAATATACCCCTAATCCTACCCTAAAGCCTCATTAATCAATCTAGCAACTAAACTATGTCAATTTGAATCCTCAAATGGCCTCCACCTAAAACCTAGCCTCCACCTTCCTCAAAGTTAAATCCTATGAAGATATGATGATCATACAACCTTTTCTATGTTGTATGAGTGCTTAATAACTTGCATACTTCATTAAGTAGCAAGTTTGATTTGCTAAGTTTGTGTTTTTGGGATCTTGCAAAAGGGTTTTCTTATTTGAGGCTTTGTTTTGAGTTTTTAAAAGGGCTTCTTCATCTTATTTGGTGGATTTGTGACTTGTTTATATTTGTAAGCCCTCTTACCTTCACTTTACAAACTCTAAAGTTAATGTTTGGTGAAAGTTGAGATTTATGTGAGTTTAGTTGATTATGCATGCTTATGCGAACTCACTATGTCATGTTTTATATGATTCATAAGTTATGCATGCTTATGCGAACTCATTATACCATGTTTTACATGTTTCACAAGTTATGCATGCATATGCGAGATTACTATGCCATGTTTTACATGTTTCACAAGTTATGCATGCTTATGCGAGTTTATTATATCATGTTCTACATGTTTCATGGGTTATGCATGTTCATGCAAGTTCATCTTACCATGTTATGCAAGTTTAATGGATTATGCATGCTTATGCAAGTTCATCTTACCATGTTATGCAAGTTTAATGGATTATGCATGTTCACCTTACCATGTTATGCATATTTAATAAGCTAAGCATGTTTATGCGAATTCACCATGACATGATTTGCAAGTTTAACATATATGCATGTTTATTATGACATGTGAAGTTCACCATGTATGTTATGCCAAGTTACCTTTTATACCCTTATACGTTATGACGAATATGTAAGCGAGATAATGACGTTGGGAGGGTTTGGGTAAACTTAAAAATACATGGAACTAAAAGATTGGGAATTTACCTATTAAGTTAGGTCTACCCCTTGGGAATTTACCTATTAAGTTAGGTCTACCCAAGTATATGTTAACTTGTAAATATGTTCTAAAGTGGACATGACATTAGATAACATGATATGGCCAACTCGAGGTTAGACCTAGTTGTGGTGTAAATCTTCCCAGGTAACCACAACGTGGGGTCTAATGTGGGTAGTTGGTCATGTTGCACCATAAGACCCGAGGTTAGACCTAGACGTGGTGTAAATCTTCCCAGGTAACCACGGATGTCTAATGTGAGAGGTTGGGTGCATTAAGTAATTAATGCCTCATGATTAGGGTTAAGTCATGGCCCACTAATACTTAACCAATAATGGGGATGCGAGGATTAGATGGGGTTAAGTGGTTACACTTAGCTAATTTAATCCAGGTTTAGTGAGGGGTTAAAACCACACTTAACCCTCTTAGAAACCCTAGCAACGTGGTCTGTTCCAGCAGTAATCCCGGTTTGGTATCATTCACAACCCTAGAGGCTAGGCTAGGGCGGGGCACGATTACTGGACTGATGTAAGCGACCAAAGCGACGGCTGAGTGGTACAGCGGTGCGGGTCCGGCGGGCTACGGACGTGCACGTAGTCCGACGTTGGACAAACTCGAGGCACGGGTACCAGTAGGCTTAGACTGTGCATTATTGCTTAGGTGTCTGGGGTTGACATCTTAGGGCTTGATACACCCGAAGGTGGACCCAGCACAGTCTGACTACATCCATGTGGGCCGTATGGACACCAAAACTTGACATGTTAGGTTTATAGGAAGCCGATCGACTAGACCGTTGGGCTGGACCTTATACTAAGGTCACTTCATGTTATTGGGCCAAAGTTTGGGCTAAGGGATCAAGATCTGTTTTGTGGGTTTGCTAGTACACCGTGGTGCAAAGTTTAATCTCGTCTATGTGATGTCACCTTTATCTATTGTCAGTATGCTCATCTCAGTTTCCATCATACTGTTAACTTTATTAGTTTATAGATTGATCGTAGTAGGGCTTACCAGTCTTTTTGGCTGACCTGTTTTCTTTCGCTTCTTTTCTTCCGTTCCCCCCCCCCCCTCCCCCCCCCCCCCACAGGTTCTCAGGGAGGGACTACATCTGCTTAGTGGATCTTTGACTTGCTTGTTGGACAGCTCATGTATGGATCTGAGCTAGCTGTGGCTTATCTTTTATTTCTAGGGATTAGTACTGATGTTTTACCATGTATTTTGTTATCACGTATCTAGACTGATGTTGTATATGTCGGTTTTCTGAGATGATGATGATGATGGGTTTTTATCTGCTACCGCTGCTTTACTTATATTTATTTTTATATATTCTGTCTTGTGATATCTCTGTGCAAGTTTACCTTCACAATAACGCCCCTCCAAAGCTAGTACATTCTAAGGAGTGATCCTAGTGGAGGTGGGGTGTCACATTTGGTATCAGAGCACGAGGTTAACAAGATTGAACAAAACTTTTGAAAAAAAAAAAAAACCCCTTTTTGAAAAACTATTTTCAAAAACCTACTAAGTAGTTTCCAAAATAAAGTCTAGATTATTTTAAGGCTAATCCCCAAAAGCCATCAGCGTTATCCTTCGTTCCCTTGACCTAATCTTATCTTATCTCTTGTTTCAGTATGGCTGAGAATCTTGACATCCCAGATGGAGTGAACGTACCACTCTGGTATAGGAGACTTCTAGAAGCTAGGGCGGCAGCTGGTCCCGCCAACCCTACTCCCACTCCTCCTCCTGTAGTTGAGAATCCTATCCCTAATATCCCTCCTCCGGTGGTCCCTGCTCCCCCTCCTCCAGCAGTTAATATTCCCCCTCCCGTTGCTAATGTTCCCCCTCCCGTTGCTGAGGCTCCTCTTCCTCCTCCTCCCCCTCAGCATCCTCAGATCGAGTTTACAAAGGTTTGTAAAGACTTCAAGGCAATGGGAGGCAAGAATTTCCTAGGCACGGAATCTTTCGTAGAAGCTAGGAATTGGCTAAAGGATACGGAGGACTTGTTTGCTATCTTTGGGATTGATGACGAGAGGAAAATCCTATTGACAGTATGGCTTTTGAAGGATGAGGCGGCCTATTGGTGGGAGGTCACCAATGGGACGAGGCCCGTTGAGACTTGGGCCGATTTGAGGGCTAGATTTGTGACCAAGTTTCTATCTTCAGCTGAGGCGAATTTACAAATGGAAAAGTTCATTTCATTAAAGCAAGGGGATATGTCTGTCAAGGAGTATGTGAACAAGTTTAATCAGCTGGCCCGTTTTGGTTTGGATATAGTAAACACCCCGGAGAAGAAGGCTCTTCGATTTGCTAGAGGATTGAATGAGCCGCTACAGGGCTTGGCGATGTCACATATTCCGCATGGAGCCACTTTCGAGAGTTTGGTCAATATGGCGCTGCTTCAGGGAGAGGGAAAGAAGGAAGTCAAGTCGGGCGATACTCAAGCAAAGAAGGCTGATTCTCAAGGCAAAGGCAACCAAGGTCAAAGCAGTCAAGGAAATCAGAATAAGAACAAGAAGGGCAACAACAAAGGCAAGGGGAAGTGCAATTACTGTGGCATAGCTGGGCATTTTGCTAAGGATTGCAGGAAGAAGAAAAGGAAGCTTAGTGGTGAATGCTTTTCTTGTGGAGAGACTGGGCACTTCAGCAAAGAATGCCCAAAGAAGAAAGGACAGGCTGGATCTTCAGGAGGGCAAGTCCATGCTCTCAATGCCGCTTCAGTTCCCGAGAGAGGTAGTGTTTCTGTTGAGAACCTTGTTTATATCTCTGATCTCCCAGTACGTACCTTGTTTGATTCCGGTGCATCACATAGCTTTATTTCATCTGATCTTGTTGATAGCTTGCACCTCAGTACTAGCTTAGTGGATGATCCCGTTTGTGTTTCGAATCCCATTGGGGGTTCTGCTCATCTATCTATGATATGTGAGGATCTAAGGATCTCTATACTCAGCGTTGAGTTCTTGTGTAGTGCGTATGTTCTAGGTTTCAGGGGATACGGATTGATCTTGGGCATGGATTGGCTGTCTAGATATGGAGCCATTCTGGATTGTGAGCATAGGGTTGTAAGGCTTGTGACTCGCCTGGGCAACACCTTAGAGATTTCATGCAATCCGAAGAATCCCGTCATGTTATGCTACCTAGAATCTCTCGACTCATCAGAGGAGGCCCTTCAGTCTGTAAGGGTGGTCCGAGATTATCCAGATGTGTTTGAAGAAGTTAAGGGGTTGCCCCCTAAACGAGAGATTGACTTTCGCATCTATCTGGTAGACAATGCTAAGCCTGTTTCTTTGCCCGTTCGGCATATGGCTCCGCGTGAGAGACGGGAGCTGAGCAAGCAAGTGAAAGAATTGCTTGAGAAGGGCTTCATCAGAAGGAGTATATCCGAATGGGGAGCGCCTGTGGTGTTTGCAACTAAGGCAGATGGCTCTCTTCGACTCTGTGTGGATTATAGAGAATTGAATAAGCTAACTAAGAAGAACCGACACCCGTTACCAAGGATCGACGATCTCTTTGATCAACTTGTTGGTGCTTCTGTTTTCTCTCAGCTTGATCTTGCTACGGGTTTTCATCAGCTCAGAGTGGCTGAAGACAGTATAGACAAGACTGCATTCAGAACTCCAGACGGATTCTTTGAATGGCTTGTTATGCCATTCGGTTTGACGAATGCACTCGCGTACTTTGTGGATTTGATGAGTAGGGTGTTTCGGGAGTTCTTGAATAAGTTTGTCGTGGTCTTTGTTGATGATATTCTGGTCTTCTCCAAGGACGAGGAAGAGCATGCGAGGCACCTAGTAGAGGTGATGGATACACTCAGAGCACACCAGTTAAAAGCCAAGTTCTCCAAGTGCCACTTTTGGAGAAGGGAAGTCAGATTTCTTGGGCATATCGTATCCAAGCAAGGCTTAGCGGTGGATCCCGCTAAGGTGGTTGCAGTTCAGGATTGGAAGACTCCAAGGAATGCAACCGAGGTGAGAAGCTTTCTGGGTCTTGCGGGTTTCTATCGGAAGTTCATCAAGGACTTCGCAAAGATATCCGCTCCTCTTACTAAGTTGACGAAGAAGAACTTAGTCTTTGCTTGGGATATGGATTGTGAGCTTGCTTTTCAGAAGCTCAAGAGAGCCCTTACCTCCGCACCAGTTCTAGCCTTACCCGATGGTGGTAAAATATTTACTGTGTACACTGATGCTTGTGGCACGGGATTGGGTGCCGTTCTGATGCAAGAGGGCAGAGTTATATGTTTTGGTGGGAGGCAACTTAAGGTGCATGAGAGGAGTTATCCCACTCATGATCTAGAGCTAGCAGCGATTGTATATGCGCTCAAAGCATGGCGTCATTATCTTCTGGGAGAGAGATTTGAGCTATATACTGATCATAAGTCTTTGAAGTATCTCTTTTCGCAGAAAGATCTGAACTTAAGACAGCAGAGATGGATGGAATTTTTGGCTTCCTATGATTTTGAGATATCCTATACCCCTGGCAAGGGGAATGTTGTAGCGGATGCGTTGAGTAGGAAAAGGTTGACGCTAAGTCCTCTATTTGTTGAGATGAAGAATTTAGAGTTCTTGGCGACCTTTGATTTCTCTTTGGCAATGGAGTCGGTGACCGGTTCCTTGGCATCTCTAGAGCTCAGGCCTACCCTTCTAGATCAAGTCGGGGCTTCACAGAAGGAAGACCCCCAGATAATTGAGATCATGGACAAGCTGGTTCGAGGGGAGACATCTAGTCACCTTGCTCGATATTCTATAGACGATAAGGGTTGGCTGAGGAGGGATGGAAGGCTTTGTGTTCCGATGGTAGAAGATTTGGTGAGAAAAGTTCTTGAGGAAGCACACCGCTCCAAGATGACCATACATCCAGGTGGTGATAAGATGTATAAGGACATGAAGCGCGTTTTCTTCTGGCCTGGAATGAAGAAGGATGTAGCGGAGTTTGTCTCGAGATGTGTTATTTGTCAGAGAGTAAAAGCTGAGTCAAAGAAGCCCGGTGGGCTATTACATCCGCTAGAGGTCCTGCTATGGAAGTGGGAGAGCATTTCTATGGACTTTATTGATGGGCTTCCAAGGTCCAGGAAGGGGAACACGAGCATATGGGTCATTGTGGATAGGCTCACGAAGAGTGCTCACTTTATTCCAGTAAAGAGCAAAAGGACAGCATCTGGACTAGCATCAGTATATCTTCGTGAGATAGTGCGACTACATGGAGTCCCTTCCAGCATAGTCAGTGACCGAGACCCCATCTTTACTAGTCAGTTCTGGAACAGCTTGCAGGAGGCTATGGGCACGAAATTGAACCTGAGTACGGCCACAAACAGACGGCCAGACAGAAAGGGTGAATAGGGTACTTGAGGACCTGTTGAGGCTTTGCATTCTGGACTTTGGTGGTGCTTGGGAAGACCACCTTCCTCTTGTTGAGTTTGCATATAACAACAGTTATCAGGCGAGCATAGGGATGGCACCCTTTGAGGCTTTATATGGGAGGCCGTGCAAGTCACCTACATGTTGGTGGGAGTCCACGGATAAGCTTATACTTGGACCCGACATGATTAGGGATACATCCGAGAAGGTTGAGTTGATTAGAAGACGGATGAAAGCGGCCCAAGACCGGCAGAAATCCTATGCTGACAGGCGAAGGTCCGAATTGGAGTTTGAGGTTGGGGACAAGGTTTTCGTAAAGGTTTCTCCTTTGCGGAATGTGGTCCGATTTGGAGCTGTGGGGAAGCTAGCACCGAGATTTGTTGGACCCTTCCCCATCATTGAGAGAATTGGGAAGATGGCTTATAGAGTGCAATTGCCCGAGAAGTTGTCCGGAGTGCATAATGTCTTTCATGTCTCGCATCTCCGAAAGTGCCTGCATGAGTCCGCTGAGGTGGTTGAGCCTAGCATGCTTGAAGACGTGGAGGTAGAGAAAGAAGCAACTTTAAGGAAAGCTCCGATTCGTATCTTGGGGACAGAGACCAAGAAGCTAAGGAATCGCGAGGTCAGGTTAGTGAAAGTTCAATGGGGTGAAGCCGAAGAGGACGCAACTTGCGAAACCGAGGAGAAGATGCGTGGGCTTTATCCATTCCTGTTTGAGGGTACACTCTCAATCTCTTCCTTTTGTTAGAATATCTTTCTCTTTGCTAATCCATATTTATCTAGTTATCGTGCTAAGCTTGTCATGAGAACCTTAGGTAGAAACCCTTTGGATGAAACATGTGTTTGAAGCATGTTATGGTTGATGGTTGCAAGTGGTTGCAAGTGTTTGCAAGTGGTCACTCGTGGATGCATGATACACATTAGGCACTAGATCGGCTCACACACTCCTCATATTGCATGTGCATGAGTGTTTATGCTTATTCTTGGATGAAATTTGTATGAAATCACATGGATGTTGCATATGGATGTATGATTGAGCACGCATATAGATATTATACATTATGTTAGGGATTTGCATACATATGGATACATTTCACTAACATATTTTGCATTGATCATTGCATTAGATAAGTACATATACACACACTTTTGCATATGTTCATACAGCATTTAGAATCCTTTAAGGACAATGGCTGCTCGTGGATGATGTTTTGAGTAGATAGATGTTGGATGGTAGGATATGTTCTTCCTAACTTGAAGATTTCGGGGACGAAATCCTTTAAGGAGGGGAGAATGTAACAACCCGTATTTTCAATAAACTGTTATAACATAAATCGAGGCAGAATTTAATTCAAAAATCAGAATCAGGGGAAACGGGCTATGCCATTGCGTTCGTCTCGGAAAAATACGCGAAATAGAGTCCGAGTTTTCGAAAATCGGAGTCCGTATGACCCGGTTAAGGCCCATTGAAGTTTTCAGAAATTTCTATGCTAAAAACAGATTTAAATTTCAAATTAAAAAACAGGGATTAGGGCTAATCTGGGTTAGGCGGGAAAATTCCCGCCAGGGGGGCCCATGTCGACAGGCATGTCGACAGGGCACCCAGGGAGTCGACAGCCCTGTCGACAGCCCTGTCGACAGGGGGTGCCCAGGCAGTTCAGCCTGGTGCACCATTTCTAATTTGGGTTGGGTCATGTGGCTTGGTTCTGGAGAATTCTGAGATCTGACGGGCCAAACCTAATCTAAGGTTAATCCTAGGGCTAAAAACACTCTAATCTTCTATAAATATACCCCTAATCCTACCCTAAAGCCTCATTAATCAATCTAGCAACTAAACTATGTCAATTTGAATCCTCAAATGGCCTCCACCTAAAAACTAGCCTCCACCTTCCTCAAAGTTAAATCCTATGAAGATATGATGATCATACAACCTTTTCTATGTTGTATGAGTGCTTAATAACTTGCATACTTCATTAAGTATCAAGTTTGATTTGCTAAGTTTGTGTTTTTGGGATCTTGCAAAAGGGTTTTCTTATTTGAGGCTTTGTTTTGAGTTTTTAAAAGGGCTTCTTCATCTTATTTGGTGGATTTGTGACTTGTTTATATTTGTAAGCCCTCTTACCTTCACTTTACAAACTCTAAAGTTAATGTTTGGTGAAAGTTGAGATTTATGTGAGTTTAGTTGATTATGCATGCTTATGCGAACTCACTATGTCATGTTTTATATGATTCATAAGTTATGCATGCTTATGCGAACTCATTATACCATGTTTTACATGTTTCACAAGTTATGCATGCATATGCGAGATTACTATGCCATGTTTTACATGTTTCACAAGTTATGCATGCTTATGCGAGTTTATTATATCATGTTCTACATGTTTCATGGGTTATGCATGTTCATGCAAGTTCATCTTACCATGTTATGCAAGTTTAATGGATTATGCATGCTTATGCAAGTTCATCTTACCATGTTATGCAAGTTTAATGGATTATGCATGTTCACCTTACCATGTTATGCATATTTAATAAGCTAAGCATGTTTATGCGAATTCACCATGACATGATTTGCAAGTTTAACATATATGCATGTTTATTATGACATGTGAAGTTCACCATGTATGTTATGCCAAGTTACCTTTTATACCCTTATACGTTATGACGAATATGTAAGCGAGATAATGACGTTGGGAGGGTTTGGGTAAACTTAAAAATACATGGAACTAAAAGATTGGGAATTTACCTATTAAGTTAGGTCTACCCCTTGGGAATTTACCTATTAAGTTAGGTCTACCCAAGTATATGTTAACTTGTAAATATGTTCTAAAGTGGACATGACATTAGATAACATGATATGGCCAACTCGAGGTTAGACCTAGTTGTGGTGTAAATCTTCCCAGGTAACCACAACGTGGGGTCTAATGTGGGTAGTTGGTCATGTTGCACCATAAGACCCGAGGTTAGACCTAGACGTGGTGTAAATCTTCCCAGGTAACCACGGATGTCTAATGTGAGAGGTTGGGTGCATTAAGTAATTAATGCCTCTAATTAGGGTTAAGTCATGGCCCACTAATACTTAACCAATAATGGGGATGCGAGGATTAGATGGGGTTAAGTGGTTACACTTAGCAAATTTAATCCAGGTTTAGTGAGGGGTTAAAACCACACTTAACCCTCTTAGAAACCCTAGCAACGTGGTCTGTTCCAGCAGTAATCCCAGTTTGGTATCATTCACAACCCTAGAGGCTAGGCTAGGGCGGGGCACGATTACTGGACTGATGTAAGCGACCAAAGCGACGGCTGAGTGGTACAGCGGTGCGGGTCCGGCGGGCTACGGACGTGCACGTAGTCCGACGTTGGACAAACTCGAGGCACGGGTACCAGTAGGCTTAGACTGTGCATTATTGCTTAGGTGTCTGGGGTTGACATCTTAGGGCTTGATACACCCGAAGGTGGACCCAGCACAGTCTGACTACATCCATGTGGGCCGTATGGACACCAAAACTTGACGTGTTAGGTTTATAGGGAGCCGATCGACTAGACCGTTGGGCTGGACCTTATACTAAGGTCACTTCATGTTATTGGGCCAAAGTTTGGGCTAAGGGATCAAGATCTGTTTTGTGGGTTTGCTAGTACACCGTGGTGCAAAGTTTAATCTCGTCTATGTGATGTCACCTTTATCTATTGTCAGTATGTTCATCTCAGTTTCCATCATACTGTTAACTTTATTAGTTTATAGATTGATCGTAGTAGGGCTTACCAATCTTTTTGACTGACCTGTTTTCTTTCGCTTCTTTTCTTCCGTTCCCCCCCCCCCCCCCACAGGTTCTCAGGGAGGGACTACATCTTCTTAGTGGATCTTTGACTTGCTTGTTGGACAGCTCATGTATGGATCTGAGCTAGCTGTGGCTTATCTTTTATTTCTGGGGATTAGTACTGATGTTTTACCATGTATTTTGTTATCACGTATCTAGACTGATGTTGTATTTTGGATCATGACATTTTGACATTATGTACTTGACTATGTCGGTTTTCTGAGATGATGATGATGATGGGTTTTTATCTGCTACCGCTGCTTTACTTATATTTATTTTTATATATTCTGTCTTGTGATATCTCTGTGCAAGTTTACCTTCACAATAACGCCCCTCCAAAGCTAGTACATTCTAAGGAGTGATCCTAGTGGAGGTGGGGTGTCACAGGTACCCTTAACTCTATTAGGTTTAGCATGGAGAATTTGGAGATTAGCCATTTTGATTTTATTTTGAAGTGTAGATGAGAAAACATCATGCATGCTTAGGGAAGAAGTACCTACTTAGGCATAGGAATGGAATCACCAAGGTATAAGTATAACATATGCTTTCGCAATGCTTTATAATTTTTTATTTAGAGCATAATGGCGCCATTAAAGCATAGGAATTTCTACACCTTCGTGATGCCTTTCGATGTCAATTTTGACAAGTTAATATTTATCTTAGTTTTAAAAATTTTATATTTAATTTTATTATTAATATTATTTTAATTTTCCTATCCAAAAAATATTATTTTAATTTTAAAATATCATCTATCGTATCAGAATTCTATTTTCAAGTTTATGTGTTACTAAATAATATACAATTTTAATTCTTGAATTAAATTTTATCATGATATAATATACCATATTTACTTTATTTCAAATTTTAAGTCCATTAATTAATTTTAGCAACATATCTTAAAATAACTCAGTGGAAAATCAAATAACTTAACAAATGTCAAATTGATTTAAAAGTGACACAATATCATATAACTAAGTTTTTCGGAAAACATTAATGATTTTATACGGTTAAATCATAAGATTTTCAAATGTAAATAGGATGGTCGGTTCAAACTGGAATTTTTTGAATATTATGTATAGAATGAATTGTCCTATTTACATTTAAAAATAACCACATAAATTTATGTTCAGATCTTAAAGGTAAGATATCATGGCATTATACTCAATCTAATTGTTGAACATAGTTAATAAATAAATAATCACCGAGTATCGAATAACTTTTAAAGTAGAGGACCAAATCAAGTTCGATATTCTATACTTAAGCTTTTTGGGTGGCATTGATTATATCATACGATCAAATTATGAAAACTTAGAACAAATACAAACGATTGATTCGAATTGGTATTTTTTGAAAAGTGACATAAAACTGTATACAAATCAACTAAATTGATCCCATTGCCATATTTACTTGTTGAATTTTCATATTTGAACTGTGGAACTTTAAATATTACATGGGAAGCTTTAATATAAAATATCATGTCTTTTTGATTCAATATGCTTATCGATCTCGTTAGAGTTGATTGATTATCAAATAAATCTAATATCTTAAGATTGGGCATCAAATTAAGTCAAAATAACATGATACTACGTATTTATGCTTTCTAGACAAAATTGATCATTTTGTACGATTATATTACACAAATTCTAGACGTAACAGGATAGCGATTCAAATTATGCATAGGAAATCTTTTGGCATATGTGATGCACTTGCATGTAGTCCTTTATTAAATTATTAAATTTGTAATTTCCATTTTGTTCAACAAAGATAACAAAAAACACAAAGAAAAAATATTTTTTGTGTTGAAATAATGGTTAAACTTGTAACCTTGTAGCCTTTTTTTTGAATTTGTTCAGGGGGGAAACCGAACGGAGCCGTAAAACACCCCGAGGTGCACCTAGCCCGGTCCGCGGAAACCTACCACACAAGTGGCAGTCGTAGCGTATGCACATGATAAACCCTTTTAGCATGGCCATTCTGGATAACCTTGTAGCCTTATTTATGCTTGAATTTTATTTTTGGTAAAGTCGACCGGTTTTTAAAGTGACCGCAAAAATTTTTATTATATTAAATACATTTTTATAGGCGACAAACAGAGTGACTATCAACTACATACGGTTTTTAAGATGGACCGTCCACCACACACGGAATTTGAAGTGTTTCGTCCACTCAACCTAAACTGGCTTAAGGCACAAGAGCTAGACTTAGTAATTAGACTACAAATATTACATAGTTGCCGTTCAAACTCCAAAAGAAGTGAATAAACAAAATTACATTGCTCAAAGGGCTAATACCAAACAAACATTACATAGAGCAACACAAAGGCTTGAGCAATAGTAGATTTGACATGTAAGGACATAGGAGATGGCATCCTATTCCAAGGGACATTGACGTCATGAACTTGAAAGTGTGTGTACGTGCTAGTGTAGTACACACAAGGATCGTGTAATATGATGAACAATAGTCAAGTATGAAGTAATATATAATCACAGAATTGTATAATAGTAAATGCAGTAAAAATAGAAAAATTACACCAGGGATTTTTATACTGATTCGGAGCACCGTCCTACGTCCAGTCCCAGAATTCTATCTGGATTTTCATTAATCAACAACCTCATTTCACCCGGAGGAACAGGTATACAATACCCGAGCAGCCGAACGGGATTTCACGCCTCTATCAACACGAGGACTTCACAACTTGCCTCTTACAACACCGAGGACTTCAACAAAGAACAAGAATTTGACTTCTGATTGTGTTCTTGAATAACACTGAATAGCCAACAGTTGAGTACACCCTTCCTATAATCTTATCCTCAAATATGTAATGTGTATGTGAAGATTGAAGAAAGTATATTACTTATTCGTGAATCAAGAGATATGAAATAATTTCAACGATTCAACAAGTAATTTGAATAATGGAGAGTTTTTTAGTATGCAAGAATGTATAGAGTTTAAGATCAGAAAATATGAGAAGATTTGGTGATGTGAAAAAAAATGCTTTGATGTATATATAATCGTTGAAGAGTTGTCAACTTCCATGAAGAGTTTTATCAAAGAGATCGATGCACCCATTTCCTTTCAGAAATGAAAAGGAATCTCGTCATGAAATATGATGCCTTTTAGAAAATATGGCCGTTGTAAAATATGACAGTTGGAAATATGACCGTTAGAAAATATGATCGTTAGAAAATATGGCCGTTGTAAAATATAACCGTTGGAAATATGAAGTGTCTCTTCGTGAAGTGTCTTTTCGTGAATTGTCTTTTCGAAGTGTCTATTCGTGAAGTGATTAAGTGTCTTTTCGTGAAGTGTCCTTCCATGAAGTATCTTTTCGCGAAGTGCCTTTTCGCGAAGTGATGAAGTGTCTTTTCGTGAAATGTCTTTTAGCGAAGTGTCTTTTCGCGAAGTGTCTTTTCACGAAGTGTCTTTTTGCGAAGTGTCTTTTCGTCAAGTGTCTTTTCGTAAGTGCATTTGTGTATGCTATATATTTGAGGACAGATTTTAACAATATATAACACCTCTAAGACACAATTAAATAGATAATCATAACCTATATCACTTTTCCTTTGATCTTTTCTTCTTCCTTGTCATGAATCAAAAACCTGTGATCTAACATTCTCCCACTTTTTTGATTGATGACAACCTCTTGCAATCTTGTAGAGTTATTTATTTTCTCCCCCTGAGTGTATGCTTGCATATATTTATCTCCTCCTGAATATAAAGCTTCTCTGCAATATTTTGTTAGTGCATACGTAAAATACTTATCATTCGTTACCCTGTAACAAAATGTTAGTGTATAATGCATATATATTCCATAATTTTTCTCCCCCTTTGTCATCAATTAAAAAGAATATGTAACATGATAAAGCAGTAATCGAGAACAAACAAGAGAAACAAGCACAGATAGTTTTCAAAGAGCATACGAGACTATTTATTATACGTCCATAGAGATACCTAAATAGTCTTCTCTTTGTTGTGGTGTACCTGCAAAAAATATGATGTATATACTTTGGTACCCACTTGTTTCGATTGGGTCCAGGAGTTAGATAGAAGGTAACCATACCCAAGAGGGTTTAATGGAACATTTAAAGATAAAATTTTCATTATTAACTACTGAATCAAAATAATCATCAATATATTTTTCTCTATTTCTCCAATTTATAGGAACCCAAATACTTAAGTGGTTTCTATTGATATTTTTTTCGTACTTCTAGATGTCATAGAAGTATTTGAATAATAATTGGATCTAGGATGTGTATTAGTACTAGCAGTGCTATTCTTATTGTACATAAAAGCGTATCTAGTACTAATTTTATGATAGGTTTTATTATATCTTAAACCACTTTTGTCATGTAAAGGTCGAGATCTAGATAAAATCATATTTAAATCATTTTGACCTTTATTAAATTTCGCGAACTTATTTGTACATTTTTCAAATTTTATTCCAAAGTCGCGATTGGTATTTTCAAAAGAAATTTTGGTAGTTTTTACGATATCAATTTCCTTATTGAATTCAGAATTCTCCCTCTTTAAGGTTTCATTCTCATTTTTTAGATAAAAAATTTGAAATTCTGAATTATCTAAAGAAGATTGTAATTTTTTAGAATTTTCTTTTGAGTCAGAATTTTCATTTTGCAAAATATTAGTATTCACCTTTAAAAGCTCACATTCTTTAGATAATTCTAGATTTTTTTCGATTAAAGCTCCATTTGTCTTTTCAAGAGACGAAATTAAAGAACTAGAATTATTTAAAGAATCTTCTAATGTTGTATTTTTATTTTGTAAACCATCGATTTCCTTTAAAAGAACATTGTTTTTATCTTCTAGTCGCTCATTTTCTTTTTGAAGGAAATCTTTTTGAAAAACAAGCTCTTCTAAGGAATTTTCAAAATATTTGTCTTGTTTAACTAAAAAATTGATTTCCTCTTTTACTTTGGAATTTTCTTGCTCACAATCTTTATACTTGGCTAAAATTACTGCATTAAGTTTACCTAAACTTTTAAAATCTTTTAACAATTTTTCATAGTCTAACAAAAGATCTTTATATAATGAATCTACACATACCGATTGTAATCTGACTTTAGCCATGAGACATTTGCTTCCTTGCTCTCTTGATTCCGCTTTGTTGCTCTTCCACTTTCTAATTCCTTGACTAGATTTCTTTATTGTCATTTGTTCTAGGATGTTGTTATGATTTCTAGAACACCAAGCTCCGATACCAAATGAAAGTGCGTGTACGTGCTAGTGTTGTACACACAAGGATCGTGTAATATGACGAACAATAGTCAAGTATGAAGTAATAAATAATCACAGAATTGTATAATAGTAAATGCAGTAAAAATAGAAAAATCACAGCAGGGATTTTTATACTGGTTCGGAGCACCGTCCTACGTCCAGTCCCAGACTTCTATCTAGATTTTCACTAATCAACAACCTCACTTCACCCGGAGGAATAGGTATACAACGCCCGAGCAGCCGAACAGGATTTCACGCCTCTATCAACACGAGGACTTCACAACTTGCCTCTTACAACACCGAGGATTTCAACAAAGAACAAGAGTTTGACTTCTGATTGTGTTCTTGAATAACACTGAATAGCCAACAGTTGAGTACACCCTTCCTATAATCTTATCCTCAAGTATATAATGTGTATGTGAAGATTAAAGGAAGTATATTACTTATTGAATCAAGAGATATGAAATAATTTCAACGATTCAACAAGTACTTTGAATAATGGAGAGTTTTTTAGTATGCAAGAATGTATAGAGTTTAAGATCAGAAAATATGAGAAGATTTGGTGATGTGAAAAAAATGCTTTGATGTATATATAATCGTTGAAGAGTTGTCAACTTCCATGAAGAATTTTATCAAAGAGATGCACCCATTTCCTTTCAGAAATGAAAAGGAATCTTTTCATGAAATATGATGCCTTTTAGAGAATATGGCTGTTGTAAAATATGACCGTTGGAAATATGGAAGTTAGAAAATATGATCGTTAGAAAATATGGCCATTGTAAAATATGACCGTTGTAAAATATGACCGTTGGAAATATGAAGTGTCTCTTCGTGAAGTGTCTTTTCGTGAAGTATCTTTTCATGAATTGTCTTTTCGAAGTATCTTTTCGCGAAGTGATTAAGTGTCTTTTCGTGAAGTGTCCTTCCATGAAGTGTCTTTTCACGAAGTGCCTTTTCGCCAAGTGATGAAGTGTCTTTTCGTGAAATGCCTTTTCATGAAGTGTCTTTTCGCGAAGTGTCTTTTCACAAAGTGTCATTTCGTGAAGTGTCTTTTTGTAAGTACATTTGTGTATGCTATATATTTGAGGAAAGATTTGAATAATATATAACACCTCTAAGATACAATTAAATAGATAATCATAACCTATATCATTTTTCCTTTGATCTTCTCTTCTTCCTTGTCATGAATCAAAAACCTATGATCTAACAGAACTCTCTTGAAAAACTAAGCAAATGACAAGACAACACATCAGCGCACCATCATCGGCCTTTACTTTGAAGCATAGTGTTGAAGCCGAAATTCGATTTCAACACCAAAGGTGCAAAAGTTGCACTTCATTAATTCGGTAAGATTAGAGTATAGAACAACGTAATTACAAAATAAAGAGCATAAAATGAAGACAAAGAGTTTTTATAGTGGTTCGATCAAACTTGATCTACATCCACTTTTGAATCAATTCTCATTATGATATTTCACATTACATCATACATGAATTCACTCTTTACATTCATCACTTTTTTCTCTCTTTTCACTTTCTTTATGATCTAATTTCACCTGAATTTAGCAAGGAATTGATGAGATCTCTAGCTTTGTGATGGTGGATGTATGAATCTTCAACACTTAAGCTCTTTGATGCTCTTCCATGATTTGATAGGAATTTTTTGTTAGATCCGAATTTAAAGAGGATTGGATAAGATTTGAAATCACTTGAATCGTGTTGGAGGGATTTCTAGTGTTGCTTGAATGAGATTTGATTCACTTTATGTAGGAGAGAAGTTGTTTGATTCATGGAAGCCATTAATAAGGTTGTAGGAGAGCTTCAAATATGGCGACACTTCGTGGTTGGAATGAAAATTGCCCCCCCCCCCCCCGCCCACTATGCGAAATATGAGGGGCATTTATAGTTGGAGATGATGTTGAGTGGCAATGTTGTAAATAAGGGTGTATAGTTGGCCAATGGAGTAAGCAAGGTTTTAAACGACCAAAATACTCGTTCATCCTTCATACTCAGCTCCACGGTCTAACATATACATGCAACCTGTCCAATGCCGAACGAGCTAAAGGCTTGAGGGTTAAAACAACTCTCTGGAATGAGCAAAAACATTGGAGCGACCTAAAATAGCTTACGGCCTAAAATGTACCCCCGTGATCTAAACATATTCTTGTCTTTGACCGCACTTTCTTCTTGACATGTGGCTTTTAAATGAATGATCTATTCATTTGTTCATATATACCTTTGTGTTCAAGCGGGGAGCAATGAACATATTAGCTCTTTGCTGGTGATAATTAATGATTCAAGCTGAAACCGCATGTAGTCAAACCATGTGGCACTTTGATATGTTGATAATACAACATATAATGATGTGATTATTATCTTTACGTTAATGATCTAATTGGTGAAAAGTTTTCTCTAGCTGGCATTTATGACCTGCTTTAATACACTGTTTCTGCGGTCTGAATTCACTTTCATGAATGACCTGGTGAACCAGTAAGTGCAACGATCTGAATGTGTTTTTCACAGTCTATCTTTATATTTCTCTGTCAACGACCTGATGAATGCCGATGACAATGAATCAATACTTTATACTAACTCAATCTGCATGTGATCTTGAACTGTCCATATATCATAGATGAGCTGACAACCTGATCAGGAGCATCTTGATGTATACGAAAACCTAAGCTAGGTACTGACGTGGCGATGACCCAAGAGAGTGGTGAGCGGCTTACGAGCCAAGAAGGAAGAACGACCTTCATGCTGGAACGGTCTAAGATAATTCTGAATGGCGATCCAACATATACGTATGAAGTTCATATGACAGTCTTATGAGATGGTTCACCTTATGGCACTTTGCTCAGACTTCTAGAATGAGCCAGTTATTTGTGGTGTGCCATATCAGTATTAGATAATTACAATCCGATGACTAGTTTGAGTGGAATGAAATTACTGCCACCGTATGAATTTGCTAGAAGATCAGTGTATCGGAGCTGGTGCTTGTTCCATAATATTGTATGTGAATAAGTCATATTATCATGTTGACATGCCCAAACTTTAAGCCTGCCACGTCACTTTACATTATTGCAGTTACATGAAAACAAGTCATCATATACTCCTTGTGACCCACATTGTTGATCGCAAGATCGACCCAATGCTAGTTCATATGTCGTACAAGCTTCTGAACTGTAAGTCGTGTAGGTCATCGGAGCTTTTGACTCTCAAGTGGTTTTAGCTAGCAGGTGGCTCAAGGCATGTCTGTACGGTCTAAGAAGTTTCATGAACAATTTAAGTGGTCTAGCAGCCTAAATGTTGATGACGTGGTGGGCTAGTTGCAGTAGCAAGCCAACTAAGGTTGTGGGCTAAGCGTTTGCTGACGAGCCAAACGAAGTAACGGGCTAAATGAAATTGCGCGCCAGTGTTCGTCAGTACTTCATAATTTTGAACTGCGTTTCCATAACGGGGTTAACATTTGCCCCTCGAATATTGCATTTTTTGCTTGCGAAAAATGCGGGCTTTGAACTGAACATTGTTGACATAGTCTGCATTGAAATTCAGCCGTAGCTTTTTATTTGCTGTGGGAAAATCATGCATCAATGCTTTGACTAGTTGATTCCAAGTTAGTTCGATTTACATGCTTCATGCCACCTGTTCTGCAATTAAAGCAAGCATTTGCACGATTTTGGACTTATACTCACCATCGACTGTCCATATCGATAGTGGATTAGTTTATTATCAGAAAATGATTTATAGTGAATTTTATTTTGAATTGAATAAAGTGTTTGCACAGGACTATTTTTATTCAACGGCTTAAAACTCATCAAATATTATCTGCACAAGTACGAAATTCTAATTCGAATTTGCATCAACGCTCAAAATCAACTAATCGACTAAGCCGACCGTGGATTTCAAACATTGTCGTTTTAATGACTTGTATACAATACTTGACATTTCTCATTTGTGGAATGCACATCTGAGAGATTTTTTTTCCTTTGGAAGTAGACTTGGATATTTGTGCCCCTGTTTTAGGTAGTCGTTATCAGTCTTCTCTACGGGAAGTATTTTGGATTTCATACCCGTGTTTGGACTAAAATTTAACACTTGTCATGTTTGAGATTTTCAAACACTACACAAGTTAACTAGTTAATGTCCAAACTCCATTTACAATCCTGCTTGGTTAATTCGGTCATTAGAGACTTTTGCCACTCAATTATACTGATTAATCCAAGCATCGGTAATTTTAGAAGAAGTGCCTCTAGAAAGGACTTTGGTTAAGACCCAATGTTTGTCGTGATCGGATCAGGTGCTTCTTGATTCTGATGATCAATTGAGTGCCCCAGACGAGGACTTTGGTTTAAACCCCAATGTTTGTCGTTAACGCATCAGGTACATCTTGATTCTGACGATCAATTGGGTGCCCCCGATGAAGACTTTGGTTGAATCCCCAATGTTTTTCATTATCTCATCAGGTACTTCCTGATTCTGACGATCAATCTGGTGCCCCCGGAGAGAAATTTGGTTAGAACCCCAATGTTTGTCGTTATCGCATCAGTTACTTCCTGGTTCTGACGATCAATTGGGTGCCCCAGAGAGGACTTTGGTTAGAACCGCAACGTTTGTTGTTATCGCATCAGGTACTTCCTGATTCTGACGATCAATTGGGTGCCCCCGGAGAGGACTTTGGTTATAACCCCAATGTTTGTCGTTATTGCATCAGGTACTTCCTGATTCTGATGATCAATTGGGTGCCCCCGAAGAGGACTTTGGTTAGAACCCCCAATGTTTGCCATTATCGCATTAGGTACTTCCTGATTCTGATGATCAATTGCGTGCCCCCGGAGAGGTCTTTGGTTCGGTGCTGGTCCTTCTAGCGTGTTTGCCGGTCCTTCCGGCCTGATATTGGTACTTCAAACATCAGATTTATCGGTCCTTCTGACGTGGTGTTGGTCCTTCCAGCGTGTTTGCCGGTCCTTCCGGCCTGATGTTGGTACTTCCAACATCAGGTTTGTCGGTCCTTCCGACATGGTGCTGGTCCTTTCAGCGTGTTTACCTGTCCTTCCAGCCTGATGTTGGTACTTCCAACATCAGGTTTGTCGGTCCTTCCGACACGGTGCTGGTCCTTCTAGCGTGTTTGCCGATCCTTCCGGCCTGATGCTAGTTATTCTAGCTCTGGGTTGGCTCCAATTCCCTTGTTGTCCGCTTGACTTAGTGGGCTATTTTAGATTGGGAACCGGAGCTTTGAAATTTTCACTAAGGGGAGGGCCCCTTCGATGAAAGTTACAACATTCTTGTTTATTTGTCATGGAGCTTGTTCATTGTTTGAATCTTTGCGACTTTTCCCATTCACTTTTCAAGGCGGTGCTCTTCTATTTTCACATTTGTACGTGTTGATATTTACAACATTTGGCACTTGAACTAGCGTTGTTGTGGTCACGATGTTACAGGGACAAGCGCTCGACATATGACTTGCAATATGAGATCACTTTTAATCAAGTTTTGATTTAACATGAAATTTTCAAGCTAGGAATTCATTTAGACAGATGTGCTCTTAATCGTAGAGCTAATGTTCAGTGCATCACTTGCAGATTATTACAGACTGTTTACAAGAAGTTTTGAATACAACAGAAAGTAAAACATGAAGTAAACCAGGAAATAGAGCATGAGGTAAAGTGGTGGAGATGTTGATCGCTTATTCTGAGCCATTGAAATTGAAGCACTGTCAACAATTTTCAGCTGACGATCTGTCTTGGCATGGTCAGAACAAGAGCATCGTTGCTTGTTGCCTCCTGGCTTTGGGGAATCGGAACAACATTTGACGATTGTGGATTTTTCACATATTGTTGCAGATGATTCTTCCTAATCATCTCTTTGATCAATGACCTTAGATGCCTACACTCGTTGGTATTGTGGCCTGCATGATTATGGAATTGGCAGAACTTTCCAGAGTTTTCTTAATGGTCGCTTGTTTTCTGAGGTTAAGGTATTGGATAATCTTCGGTGTATTTAGTTGCAGCAAAGATGTTTTCTGGAGTGTCGTTTAATGGTGTTAGCTCTGATGGATTGGAAAAGCGAGGCTTCTTGCCTTCTCGCATTTCTTTCCTGTCGCTTCCTGTTTTCTGACCTTCGGGATTTTTCTGATTGTACAGGGTAGCAGCATTTTTGGGAGCTTCAAGAGGTTGGTTTGCATCAACGATTAGAAGAGGCGCGGGACTATTATCCAATCTCATGTATTCCTCAGCCTTTTTGTAGAATTTCTCAAGCGTACTTGGCTCTTTCATTTTAATTCATTTACCAAATTTTCTATTCTCGTCTATGGCGCCGATTAGAGACATTAAGATCATGCGGGGCTCAGGATTTCCTACTTCGGATACAGCATCATTAAACCTTTTGAGGAAAGCTTTGACAGATTCTCATGGATTCTGCCTCATTGATGTAAGAGAAATAACGTCCTTGGCTTTTGTAGCTCGCAACCTGCTGCTCTTTGAATTTCAGAGTCAAATCACTGAATCGGTCGATGGATTTGGGTGGTAGTCCTGTAAACCATAACGATGCGACGCTTTCTAAATAGAGAGGAAAGAACAAGCATTTGATATCGTTTGTTGCCTTGGCTGCATTCATATGCCACTCGTATTTGTATAGGAAGTGATTCGGATCAGAAGGTTCGGAGGCAGAGTGGGATGAGTGAACTTTTTAGGGAATTCAGCCTTGCGGATCCTTTTTGTGAATGGATTTCTACCGATGGAGAAGTCCCACTCCCTTTCACCATCCTTGCGAGATATGTTATCTTTCATGATTTGCTTTACCATATCCGTGATATACTACTTCAAGTTTTGTTGTTCTGGAGAGCGGACTTCGATCTCTTTCCCGGATGCTCGTCGTGGCTAGTGATCACGTTTAGGGGATCTAAGTCTTTTACTTCCACTATGGGAAGGTGCCCCCGCATAGAGACTCGCAACTCGTCGGATATTTTAATCGCAACGGTTTATAGCTTTCAGTTTTGAGTCTTCGATATTAGCAATGCTTCTGTCAACAAATCCTTCCATATTGCCGTTATGATGATGATCGAAAGCCGATGAGTTTGTAATCTCTTCATGGTTGACATGGATCATCAAAGGAGGAGCGGGATTCGGTTGAGCATTTAGGAGAGCACTCATTTTATCCATTAAAGCTTGATTAGCATCCAGTAAATTTTTATTTGCTTCCACCAAAACTTTGTTGGAAGCGTCCATGCATTGACTCAAGTTAGCAACGAAGGCATATAATTCGGCTTTAGTCACTCCGGCTTCGGATATTGAATTTTCTCCAACCTCGAAGCGGTTAGTGAGTGGAGTGGTTTCAACGTTTTCATTTTCTTCGATGGATTTACTAGTGGTCTTCTTAGATTTGGCCATGATTTGTAAGAGAGTTCGTCGATTGGCCAAGATCTTAGACTTGTGGAATTTATGGTTGAAGTAGGCTTAGAACTTCAATGGTAGGCTCTTAGGCTTGAGAGAGGTGTGAAGGAAGGAGATGTGAATGCGGCCCCACGCTGGGCGCCAAATGTTGAAACCAAAATTCGATTTCAATACCAAAGGTGCAAAAGTTGCACTTTACCAATTCAGTAAGATTAGAGTATGGAACCGCATAATTACAAAATAAAGAGCATAAAATGAAGACAAAGATTTTTTATAGTGGTTCGATCAAACTTCTTCTACATCCACTTTTTAATCAATTCTCATTATGATATTTCACATTACATCCTACATGAATTCACTCTTTACATTCATCTTTTTTTTTCTCTTTTCACTTTCTTTATGATCTAATTTCACTTGAATTTGGCAAGGAATTGAGGAGATCTCTAGCTTTGTGATGGTGGATGTATGAATCTTCAATCACTTAAACTCTTTGATGCCCTTCTATGATTTGATAGGAATTTTGTGTTAGATCCGAATTTAGAGAGGATTGGAGAAGATTTGAGATCACTTGAATCGTGTTGGAGGGATTTCTAGTGTTGCTTGAATGAGATTTATTTACTTGATGTAGGAGAGAAGTTGTTTGGTCCATGGAAGTCATTAATGGGGTTATAGGAGCGTTTCAAATTTGGCGGCACTTCGTGGTTGGAATGAAAATTGGCCCCCCTCGACGTGAATATGAGGGGTATTTATAGTTGGAGATGATGTTGAGTGGCAATGTTGTAAATAAGGGTGTATAGTTGGCTAATGGAGTAAGCAAGGTTTTAAACGACCTAAATACTCGTTCATCCTCTGTACTCAGATCCACGGTCTAACATATACATGCAACCTGTCCAATGCAGAACGAGCTAAAGGCATGCGGGTTAAAATAGTTCTCTGGAACGAGCTAAAACATTGGAGCGACCTAAAATAACTTACGGCCTAAAATATGCCCCCACAATCTAAACATATTCCTGTCTTTGACCGCACTTTCTTCTTGACATGTGGATTTTAAATGAATAATCTATTCATTTGTTCATATATACCTTTGTGTTCAAGTGGGGAGCAACCAACATATTAGCTCTTAGCTGGTGATAATTAATGATTCAAGCTGAAATCGTCTGTAGTCAAACCATGTGGCACTTTGATATGTTAATAATATAACATACAATGATGTGATTATTATCTTTACGTTAACATCTAATTGGTGAAAAGTTGTCTCTAGCTAGCATTTACGACCTGCTTTATTACACTATTTTGCGGTCTGAATTCCCTTTCATGAACGACCTGGTGAGCTAGTAAGTGCAACGATCTAAATGTGTTTTTCACAGTCTATCTTTATATTTCACGGTCTATGACCTGATGAATGTCGATTACAATGAATCAATACTTTATACTATCTCGAACTGCACGTGATCATGAACTGTCCATATATCATAGATGAGATGAAAATACGATCATGCGCATCTTTATATATACAATGACCTAAGCTGGGTACTGACGTGGCGACGACCCAAGAGGGTGGTGAGAGGCCTACGAGCCAAGATGGAAGAACGACCTTCATGCTAGAATGGTCTAAGACAATTCTGAATCGCTATCCAACATATACGTATGAAGTTCACGTGGCAGTCTTATGAGATGGTTCACCATATGGCACTTTGCCCAGACTTCTAAAATGAGCCAGTTATTTGTGGTATGCCATGTCATTATTAGATAATTACGATCCTATGACTAGTTTGTGTGGAATGATATTACTGCCACCATATGAATTTGCTAGAAGATCAGTGTATCGGAGTTGGTGCTTGTTCCATAATATTGTATGTGAATGACTCATATTATCATGTTGACATGCCCAAACTTTAAGCCTGCCACGTCACTTTACATTATTGCAGTTAAATGTAAACAAGTCATCACATACTCCTTGTGACCCACATTGTTGATCGCAAGAGCAACCCAAGGCTAGTTCGTAGGTCGCGCAAGCTTCCGGACCATAAGTCGTGTAGGTCGTCGGAGCTTTTGACTCTCAAGTGGCTTTAGCTAGCAGGTGGCTCAAGGCATGTCTGTACGGTCTAAGAAGTTTCATGAACAATTTAAGTGGTCCAACGACCAGAATGTTGATGACGTGGCGAGCTAGTTGCAGTAGCGAGCCAACTGAGGTTGCGGGATAAGCGTTTGTTGACGAGCCAAATGGAGTAACAGGCTAAATGAAAATGCACACCCATGTTCGTCAGTACTTCATAATTTTGAAATGTGTTTCCATAAAGGGGTTAACATTTGCCCCTCGAAGATTGCATTTTTTGCTTGTGAAAAAGGCGGGCTTCGAACTGAACATTGTTGACATAGTCTGCGTTGAAATTCAGCCGTAGCTTTTTATTTGCTGTGGGAAAATCATGCATCAACGCTTTGACTAGTTGATTCCAAGTTAGTTCGATTTATATGCTTCATGCCACCTGTTCTGCAACTAAAACAAGCACTCGTACGATTTTGGACTTATACTCACCATCGACTGTCCATATCGATAGTTGATTAGTTAATTATCAGAAAATGATTTATAGCGAATTTTGAATTGAATAAAGTGTTTGCACAGGACTATTTTATTCAACGGCTTAAAACTCGTCAAATATTATCTGCATAAGTACGATATTCTAATTCGAATTCGCATCAACGTTCAAAATCACCTAATCGACTAAGACGACCATGGATTTCAAACATTATCGATTTAATGATTTGTATACAATACTTGACATTTCTCATTTGGGGAATGCGCATCAGAGAGATTTTTTTTTTTGGCTTCCTTTCGAAGAAGACTTGGATATTTGTGCCCCTGTTTTAGGAAGTCGTTATCAGTCTTCTCTACGGGAAGTATTTTGGATTTCATACCCGTGTTTGGGCTAAAATTCTACACTTGTCGTGTTTGAGATTTTCAAACACTACACAAGTTAAGTGGTTAATGTCCAAACTCCGTTTACAATCCTACTTGGTTAATTCAGTAATTGGAGACTTTTGCCACTCAATTATACTGATTAATCCAAGCGTCGGTAATTTTAGAAGGAGTGCCTCTAGAAAGGACTTCGGTTAAGACCCATTGTTTGTCGTGATCGGATCAGGTGCTTCCTGATTCTGATGATCAATTGGGGGCCCCGACGAGGATTTTGGTTGAAACCCCAATGTTTATCGTTATCGCATTAGGTACTTCCTGATTCTGACAATCAATTGGGTTCCCCCGACAAAGACTTTGGTTGATACCCCAATGTTTTTCGTTATCGCATCAGGTACTTGCTGATTCTGACGATCAATTGGGTGCCCTCGGAGAGGACTTTGGTTAGAACCCCCAATGTTTGTCATTGTCGCATCAGGTACTTCCTGATTCTGACGATCAATTAGGTGCCCCCGGATAGGACTTTGGTTAGAACCCAATGTTTGTCGTTATCGCATCAGGTACTTCCTGATTCTGACGATCAATTGGGTGCCCGTGGAGAGGACTTTGGTAAGAACCCCAATGTTTGTCGTTATTGTATCCGGTACTTCCTGATGATGATCAATTGGGTGCCCCCGAAGTGGAATTTGGTTAGAACCCCAATGCTTGTCATTATCGCATCTGGTACTTCCTGACTCTGACAATCAGTTGGGTACCCCCGGAGAGGACTTTGGTTAGAACCCCAATGTTTGTCGTTATCGCATCAGTTACTTCCTGATTTTGACGATCAATTGGGTGCCCCCGGAGAGGACTTTGGTTAGAACCCCAATGTTTGTCGTTATCACATCAGGTACTTCCTGATTCTGACGATCAATTGGGTGCCCCCAGAGAGGTCTTTTGTTCGGTATTGGTCCTTCCAACGTGTTTGCCAGTCCTTCCGTCCTGATGTTGGTACTTCAAACATCAGGTTTTTCGGTCCTTCCGACGTGCTTCTAGTCCTTCCAACATGTTTGTCGGTCCTTCCGGCCTGATGTTGGTACTTCCAACATCAGGTTTGTCGTTCCTTCCGACGTGGTGCTGGTCCTTCCAACGTGTTTGTCGGTCCTTCCGGCCTGATGTTGGTACTTCCAACATCAGGTTTGTCGGTCCTTCCGACACGGTGTTAGTCCTTCTAGATTGTTTGCCGGTCCTTCCAGCCTGATGTTGGTTATTCCAGCTCTGGTTTGGCTCCAATTCCCTTGTTGGTCACTTTACTTGGCTGGCTATTTCAGATTGGGAACCAAAGCTTTGAAACTTTCACTTAGAGGAGTTCCCCTTCGATGAAAGTTACAACATTCTTGTTTATTTGTCGTGGCGCTTGTTTATTGTTTGAATCTTTGCGACTTTTCCCATTCACCTTTCAAGGCGGTGCTCTTCTATTTTTGCATTTGTACGTGTTGATATTTACAACATTGAGCACTTGTGGCCTTTAGACTAATAATAGTGCCGGCAACCAGCCAAACTGAACTAGCGTTGTTGGGGTCGCTATGTTACAGGGACAAGCGCTCAATAGATGGCCTGCAATATGAGATTACTTTTAATCAAGTTTTGGTTTAACATGAAATTTCCAAGCTAGGAATTCATTTAGACAGACGTGCTCTTAATCGTTGAGCTAATGTTCAGTGCATCACTTGCAGATTATTAAAGACTGTTTACAAGAAGTTTTGAATACAACAGAAAGTAAAACATGAAGTAAAGCATGAACTAATGTAGGAAATAGAGCATGAAGTAAAGCGGTGGCAATGTTGATCGCTAATTTTGAGCCATTGAAATTGAAGCACTGTCAATGGTTTTCAGCTGATAATCTGGATTGGCATGGTCTGAACAAGGGCTTCGTTGCTTGTTGCCCCCGGCTTTGGGTAATCGGAACAACATTTGAGGATTGTGGATTTTTCACATATTGTTGCAGATGATTCTTCCTAATCAGCTCTTCGATCAGTGACCTTAGACGCCTACACTCGTTGGTATTGTGGCCTGGCTGATTATGGAATCGGTAGAACTTTCCAGAGTTTGCTTGATGGTCGCTTATTTTCTGAGGTTTAGGTATTGGATATGTTTGGTGTCTTTAGTTGCAGCAAAGATGTTTTCTGGAGTGTCATTTAAAGGTGTTAGCTCTGATGGATTGGAAAAGCGAGGCTTCTTTCCGTCTCAATTTTATTTCCCGTCGCTTCCTCTTTTCTGACATCCGGGATTTTTCTGATTGTACTGGGTAACGGCATTTTTGGGAGCTTCAAGAGGTTGGTTTGCATCGACGATCCGAAGAGGCGCAGGATTATTATCCAATCTCATGTATTCCTCGGCCTTTTTGTAGAATTTCTCAAGCGTACTTGGCTCTTTCATTTTAATCCATTTACCAAATTTTCTATTCTCGTCTATGGCGCCGATTAGAGACATTAAGATCATGCGGGGCTCGGGATTTCCTACTTCGGTTACAGCATCATTAAACCTTTTGAGGAAAGCTTTGACAGATTCTCCTGGATTCTGCGTCATTAATGTAAGAGAAATAATGTCCTTAGCTTTTGTAGCTTGCTACCTGAATTGCTCTTTGAATTTCAGAGTCAAATCACCAAATCGGTCGATGGATTTGGGTGGTAGTTTTGTGAACCATAACGATGCGACACTTTCTAAATAGAGAGGGAAGCACAAGCATTTGATCTCGTCTGTTGCCTTGGATGCATTCATGTGCCACTCTTATTTGTATAGGAAGTGATTCGGATCAGAAGTTCCATTGTACGGAGGCAGAGTAGGATGAGTGAACTTTTTAGGGAATTTAGCCTTGCAGATCCTTTTTGTGAATGGATTTTTGCCAAGGGAGAAGTCCCATTCCCTTTCGCCATCCTTGCGAGGCATGTTATCTTTCATAATTTGCTTTACCATATCCGTGATATATTCCTTCGAGTTGTGTTGTTCTGGAGAGTGGACTTCGGTCTCTTTCCCGGATGCTCGTCGTGGCAAGCGATCGCATTTAGATGATCTAAGTCTTTTACTTCCACTATGGGAAGGTGCCCCCGCATCAGGACTCGCAACTCGTTGGGTATTTCGATCAGAATGGTTTTTAGCTTTCAGTTTTTTGTCTTCGATATTAGCATTGCTTCTATCAACAAATCCTTCCATATTGTCATTATGATGATCGAAAGCCGATGAGTTTGTAATCTCTTCATTGTTGACATGGATCTTCAGAAAAGGAGCGGGATTCAGTTAAGCATTTAGGATAGCACTCATTTTATCCATTAAAGCTTGGTTAGCATCCAATAAAGTTTTATTATCTTCCACTAAAGCTTTGTCGGAAGCGTCCATGCGTTGACTCAAGTTAGCAACTACGACATCAAATTCGGCTTTAGTCACTCCAGCTCCGGATATTGAATTTTCTCCAACTTCGAAGTGGTTGGTGAGTGAAGTGGTTTCATCATTAGCAACGTTGTCATTTTCTTCGATGGCTTTACTAGTGGTCTTCTTAGATTTGGCCATGATTTTGGACAAGGCTTTAAATTTGGAAGAGAATTCGTCGATTGGCCTAGATCTTAGACTTGTAGAATCTGTGGTAGAAGTAGGCTTAGAACTTCAATAGTAGGCTCTTAGGCTTGAGAGAAGTGTGAAGGAAGGAGATGCGAAAGCGGCCCCATGGTGGGCGCCAAATGTTGAAACTGAAATTCGATTTCAACATCAAAGGTGCAAAAGTTGCACTTCACCAATTCGGTAAGATTAGAGTATGGAACCGCGTAATTACAAAATAAAGAGCATAAAATGAAGACAAAGAGGTTTTATAGTGATTCGATCAAACTTGATCTACATCCACTTTTGAATCAATTCTCATTATGATATTTCACATTACATCATACAAGAATTCACTCTTTACATTCATCTCTTTTTTTTTTTTCTCTCTTTTCACTTTCTTTATGATCTAATTTCACTTGAATTTGGAAAGGAATTGATGAGATCTCTAGCTTTGTGATGGTGGATGTATGAATCTTCAATCACTTAAGCTCTTTGATGCTCTTCCATGATTTGATAGTAATTTTGTATTAGATCCGAATTTAGAGAGGATTGGAGAAGATTTGAGATCACTTGAATCGTGTTGGAGGGATTTCTAGTGTTGCTTGAATGAGATTTGATTCACTTGATGCAGGAGAGAAGTTGTTTGATCCATGGAACCATTAATGAGGTTGTAGGAGAGCTTCAAATTTGGCGGTACTTCGTGGTAGGAATGAAAATTGCCCCTCCCCTATGTGAGATATGAGTGTATTTATAGTTGGAGATGATGTTGAGTGACAATGTTGTAAATAAGGGTGTATAGTTGGCCAATGGAATAAGCAAGGTTTTAAACGACCTTAATACTCGTTCATCCTTCGTACTCAGCTCCACGGTCTAACATATACATGCAACCTGTCCAATGCGGAACGAGCTAATGGCTTACGGGTTAAAACAGCTCTCTGGAACGAGCTAAAACATTGGAGCGACCTAAAATAACTTATGACCTAAAATATACCCCCATGATCTAAACATATTCTTGTCATTGACCGCACTTTCTTCTTGATGTGTGGCTTTTAAATGAACGATCTATTCATTTTTTCATATATACCTTTGTGTTCAAGCCGGGAGCAACCAACATATTAGCTCTTAGCTGGTGATAATTAATAATTCAAGCTGAAACCGAATGTAGTCAAACCATGTCGCGCTTTGATATGTTAACAATACAACATATAATGATGTGATTATTATCTTTACGTTAGCGATCTAATTGGTGAAAAGTTGTCTCTAGCTGGCATCTACCACCTGCTTTAATACATTGTTTTTGTTGTCTGAATTCACTTTCACGAACGACCTGGTGAGCTAGTAAGTGCAACGATCTGAATGTGTTTTTCACAGTCTATCTTTATATTTCACGGTCTACAACCTGATGAATGCCGATGACAATGAATCAATACTTTATACTATCTCGAACTGCACGCGATCTTGAAATGTCCATATATCATAGATGAGCTGACAATCTGATCATGAGCATCTTTATGGATACAACGACCTAAGCTGGGTATTGGCGTGGCGACGACCCAAGAGGGTGGTGAGCGGCCTACGAGCCAAGAAGGAAGAACGACCTTCATGCTGGAACGGTCTAAGACAATTCTGAATGGCGATCCAATATGTACGTATGAAGTTCACGTGGCAGTCTTATGAGATGGTTCACTGTATGCCACTTTGCTCAAACTTCTAGAATGAGCCAGTTATTTGTGGTATCCCATGTCAGTATTAGATAATTACGATCTGATGACTAGTTTGAGTGGAATGACATTACTGCCATCGTATGAATTTGCTAGAAGATCAGTGTATCGGAGCTGGTGCTTGTTCCATAATACTATATGTGAATTAATCATATTATCATGTTGACATGCCCAGACTTTAAGCCTGCCACGTCACTTTACATTATTGCAGTTACGTGAAAACAAGTCATCGCATACTCCTTGTGACCCACATTGTTGATCGCAAGAGCGGCCCAAGGCTAGTTCGTAGGTCGCGCAAGCTTCCGGACCGTAAGTAGTGTAGGTCGTCGGAGCTTTTGACTCTCAAGTGGCTTTAGCTTGTAGGTGGCTCAAGGTCTGTACGGTCTAAGAAGTTTCATGAACAATTTAAGTGGTCTAGCGGCCCAAATGTTAATGACGTGGCGAGCTAGTTGCAGTAGCGAGCCAACTGAGGTTGCGAGCTAAGCGTTTGTTGATGAGCCAAATGGAGTAACGAGCTAAATGCAATCGCGCGCCAATGTTCGTCAGTACTTCATAATTTTGAACCGCGTTTCCATAATGGGGTTAACACATAGCCTTAGCCAGACACTCCAGTAATGCCATGACCAACATGGAATGACTACAGAGGACTTACATCTGCACTAGCATAGCCAATATGATATTACATGAACAAGGACAAAAGATCTTGAGCACAAGTTGGTGAGGTAGGAAGAGGAGACCACAAAGCGTCGGCATCATTGAGAGCAAAAGCTTCACCTGAGATGCAAAACAGGGCGCTGAAGATGAACCAGCAATCCAACACCAAACTAGATAAGACCAAGACCCATAGAGATAACCCAGGCAATCACCGATCACCAAACTTCCACAAAGATGATCCAAAGACACACACATCCCGCATCCGTATACACATTGATCTAACAAGACGAAATTTGCAAACACATAGAATATCTAAAACCGCCATTGATACCAACACAACCATACACCCAGACCAGAACATAATGCAACCCAGTAAATAGCTCACTGTGATAGAGAACACAATGCAACCAACACGATAGGTAAGGATAACATGGCATACCAGACTGAAGAATAGCGAGTCGTGAAACTAACAAGTGGATTCAGAAGTTCTTGCGCACGCAGATACTCCGCGGAAGACCAAATAAATACCTACAAGACAAGCCAAACCACGACCAAGAATACCAAACACACCATTGACCAAAGCAGAGAAATCCAACATTCACCTGTCGTCCCCATTCCAACTAACTTGGCTAGACAAAGGTTAGACAAAATATCACCCAACAATGAATTAGCACGTATTCGCTAGGTCACATAATGTTGTACATTACAGAAATCGCACGGCAAGGGAGCGACGAAGTCGCCACTAAGAAGGCAAAAAATGAGCAAGATACATCCAGGAAGGGTCGCCGCATCGTTGAAGGAATCGACATACAGGAGAGGGTACAAAGTTGATGAGAAGTAGACCAGTGTTAGTGGGAAGTCGGGATCTAGGGGTTAGAACGTTACTATAGGAATAGGGTTTGATTGTTCTTACGCAGTCGAAAGCAAAAGTGGGGAAGAAGAGGCAGAAGATCGAGTGAACGATGGAGGAAATAGATCTGAAGTGGAAGAAATCAAAGCAGAAGAAAGAAAAAAGAATTCTTGATGCTATTAACAAGAACAAACGAACTGAAACCCATTCTTTTTTGAGTATGCTTGAAATTTTTTACTTAAAAATATATTTTAATTATTGGTCGGATTGGAACTCCCGACCAAATGTTTATATGGAAGGACATTTTGAGAACTTCATGAGCAGAATAAAAAGTTTGCGCTTCCAAACTAATTGTTAATAGAGATTCATAAGTTATGCAGAGCTCCATATGAAATCACTGGTTTGAACCGACAATCTTATGTATTTTTAAATGTTAAAAATTTGCTCGCATAGATCCTTAAAATATTACATGAAAAGGCAAAAAATGATACTTAATATTGTATTTATATAAAACTTAAAGAATAATATATATATATATATATATATATATATATATATATATATATATATATATATATATGTATGTATGTGTGTGTGTGTGTGTTTTTATGGCGCTATTTAGCTACAAATTAAACACAAATTAGAAGACACATAATCACGACCGTTGGATCACTTTATATTTATATTGGAGGTAGAAATCAGAAGGCACTCTAATGATGGATATTCATTGTTTATATTGGTCATGTTCGGCTATAACTCAAATCACTCTTGATTTCAACCACATATCCCAAATAAAGTAATATATCTTCTCTTTTCTCTCATTTAAAGAGAGTTTTTTTTTCATTAAGATCAAAACATGTGGTAAAAATCAGGTTGAATCTGAGGTGTAGGAAAAGGGAGAAGTCACAAATTCTTTCCATATGCATATATATATATATATATATATATATATATATATATATATATATATATATATATATATATATAATATATTTGTGTGTGCATGTGTGCGTGTATTATAGAAGTATGACCTTTTTTTATACAATACATATGCAGTATCAAAGAATGAGAATAAAGTTACAATGATTTCGTAAGGCATCATTTGTCAATAATATAGTGTATTGCTAAGGGCGCCCCAATATGTCCTTCCTAGTTACCGCGACTAAAAAATACCATAAGAATTTGTATTACACTCTTCATAATACCACACACTTAAAAAATAGGGGCTACTACATTGTTTTATCTTATTTATATTTCGCTTGATATTCGTTCATCCTCATTTCTAAAACTGATCAACGAGTGATACCCTGAATCTATAATCGATCAATGAATTCGACGCCATAATGCCGAGAAATACACAAAAGCCACGAATAAGGTTTGAATTAAGAAAACTAGAAGAGAAAATGAGATATTAGGGTTTTCAGATCAACAAACAATTGAGAGATTACCGTATGAATTTGAATTTTTCCTTAAAAGATGCGAAGAAGACAGGGATTACGAGAGATTAGGGTTTTTAGATTAGCTTAATACTCGATTAGTTTGGCAAATAATGATTGAGTGAGAGATTAAAATGCTAAGGTAATGTGGTATTAGGAAGCATACAAAATTTTGTGAGTTTTATTTTTTTTAATTGCAGTATTAGAAAGAACATATTGGGGTGCCCTTAGCATCACACATAATATATGCAAACACATTAAAATAGACCAAACAAAATTGAAATTCTCCATGCCTTTGTTATGAAGGTGCTGCAAACCCATTTGAAAGTTTATTAGAACCACAAAGGTGTAAGAAATTTTTCATGCCTTAACGATATCGAGTTGAATTTATTAAGCTCGAAAATCAACAAAGTAAATCAACATGTAAGTTAAAATTTCAAATTTAGGTTTCAAAATCAAAATTTTAAATTCATATTACATATCCTTAATTTTTTGTTTATAACTTCAAAATTCTAGTTTGAATCCATATTTTCAAACTTTCCACTCTAAATCAAATCTGAAATTCTAAAATATTCCTACATCTTATCATTCTGTGTTTAACCGAAATTATTGAAAATTTACAGCAAATGTTTATCTTTCGAAATTATTCAATCGAAAAGTCGTTTTCTGCTCATTGGGTAGCTGTATCAAATATGATAGGATTTTTTGTTTTTTTCCTCCTTTATGTATGTAAAAGATGACAAATGAGATTTGGGTGGGAAATACCAGAAAAATTCAAGACATAAGAACCTAAGTCGATGATATTTTTCCAGAATTTGACATTAGACATCTGTGGGGAGGGAGCAATTAACGGATAGAGTGCACAATCGGGTCCGGTGCATCTAATTTTCAAGCACGTGTGGGTTTATGCAGACCCATGACATGACTGTCCCAGTTTGTAACATGCGCCAAGTTCCTTTTAAAATCAGCATTTCCTATATCTATGTAAATCTTACCTGTCATTTTTTTGGCTTGGTTTCATGTACAAAACAATAAAAATTATATGCATAAGAGCAGAAAACAAATGAATATTAATCCGTTGAAACTTTTTTCGAGGATACATTTAAAAAAAAAATAGATTTAAGAACAAACAACTTTTGCTATTTAAACCAATGACAACTTTCATGTTTTAATTGTAAAAAGTTCAAATATTTCAAACTAAGGACACATATTGACATTTTGCGAATAATAAAAATTAATATAAAAATATTTTTTATGATTATAATATTAAAATTTAATTTAAAACTATTTTTTTGCTCTGTAAGTATGGAAAAAGAAAATTTAGGACGAAAAGCAAAATGAATATAGCTTCGCTTTCTACATGTAAGCTTTTTTTGGATGTAAACCGCATTAGCTTTAAAATAACTTAGTACTTAATTTATGTAATACAATATAAAATTATATGTTTAGGTTATAAAACTGTATTCATTTAGCCTTCCGAGCTGATTATTTCTATATGTTTATAATAATATCAATAGATTAAAATAAATTTGAAATTACACTTTTTTATTTTGAAGGCTATTTTTTGTTTCTTAATTAATTTAGTAATGATCAGAAATTAAAGTTACTTCATGTAAATGAAATTTCTATATAACAAGTGTAATTGTGTAACCATGTAGAATCGACTGTTAGATTTTAAAATTTTAAAAATTGTTTATTTTTTAATTTCATTAATTTTAATTAAATATCAAATAATTATATATATTTAAATTTTAATTTTGATGAGACCTAAAAAGGCATAAATGAAGAGAATTAGACAAATTAAGCTAGAGTGAAAATGTTTAAAGAGACATTTTCATTGTTTCTTTGGGGATTGTTAAAGGAACTCCATTTTTTGTTAAGGGAGAGACAATTATTTTATTTTTGATTAATTGTTAAGGGAGGGACAAAATAAGTTAGCCCCCCCTTAACCATATAATTAAAAATTCCAGCACTATCCCTAAAATGATCTTATACCTGCACATATACATACACAGGAACTCACACCAGCATTAACCATATACATACAAATACATAACATATAATCCCCTCTAACAGAGCAAAACTAATACATACCTGCACATAACTATATAAATTTAAACACTTAAGCATAAGTTATAGACTACACTTGTATGAATTCAAACACTTAAGCATAAGTCAAACCATCACTTATTAACACTTCTTAGTCTAATAAGATACATGAATAATTAACTCTGCAAATTGCAAAATAAATTTAGAAACAATATACGGTGACTTTATATAATTCAACTTAAAAGGAAAATACAAAGAAATAACAATCAAACGAAGATCCATCTCTTTCAACTCCTCCTAATTCAAACAAAGTTCATATAATCTCAGTAATCTAGTTTAAATCATGCATTTATCACTCATATATATAAATAAATAATAATAATAAATAAAAATTGATAATTATAGTTGCATGCGCCTTCTATTTGGTGATGATATTAATAGCGTAGATGATTCCAAGCAAGTATCCAAAGAAAGTCAGTATCAAACATATCCAAAACTCAGTCTGGAATTATGAGAAGTATTAACAAAGGCTAATTCTATTTAAACACCAAAAATTGCTAAACATATACGCAAAATTATAATAAACTACTATACACCATATATTACTTTACATACACCGTTTCTTTTACTAAATTATTCATGTTCTCATCTCTTCTTTTTTCCTCTTTCAAACTTAAAACACAATTACCCAAATTTAGAAATTCTTTGCATCATATTGCGTAAAATTTAACAAAGTGAAATTTAATTCTTTTTCTAATATTGTAACTCCTATAAACTTTTTGAAAAAAATTCAATTTCTACCAAATAACTATAATTTTACAAAATAAATCAACACTTCTAAATTAGGCCATTGTTTCTTAATGTTTTGTTAATTGAAATTTTAAATTTCATGATTAAATAATTCATTAACATATTAATTAACATATATAGTTTGTTTCAAGTTTTAATACTTTTAAAAATAATTTGACTTTTTATATGCAAAAGTTTTAAAAAAGCAACTATGAGAAAAGAGTAATTTAATAATAAATTTTATAGAAAAACAATGGTGTATGTTAAGTGATTTTCGGTGTATATATAGAATTTGTCATTAAGAAATTAAAATATAGTCAATCACTGCATGTCTAAATAATTAAGGTTACAAGGGGCAGTTTAGTCCATGTTTATTTTAAAATAAAACAAATCAATCCCTCCCTTAACAATTTTTCTTTAAAGTGGAGTCCCCTTAAAAATGTCACCCCCTTAACCAAAAGTGGAGTCCCTTTGACAATCCCCGTTTCTTTTAGCTTCGCATGCAAGGTTTTGTTTGATTACTGTATAATTAAAATAATTAATTACATTACACTAAATACGTTATAATGTCAACTAAAAGCAAGATCTGTAGAACATCGTTGACTAATAATTACATGTGTTTTTAGTACGTAGTGGACGATTGATTTTGATAGTATGCATATTTTGCCGGAAGCATGCAGAGAAGTGATAAGGAACTTACTTAATGCTCATATAATATAGACGACTGCTTGCACAAAATTGTTTTGTATTAGAAATACTTTGTGCTTGAAATGTTTATAGAGAATTGCTGCCGGGAAGGTTGTACAAAAGTTGAAGTAGGATCTTACTGGTACTCAGCCAATAACTATTGCCGTATTATTCATGAATTAATTAATTATTTTGATATAAATGGTTGACGCTTTGTATGGTGCAAAACGAATGGCACCAGATGTTAAAGGACTGTATTTTGAGATTACTGAACGGTATTCAATGCCAATCAATGGTATTTAAATTATTGTTTTGATGTTAATTCAGTGGGCTCTGCGTGTGTTTATATATATAGAGGACGGTTATATGACACCCCATTTTTTTAGTCTTCCTTTTGTCTCTCATTTATAGCCAAGTATTTATAGTTAAATAAGTTAGTGGAGAAAGAGAGAATTAGTGGAAGGAGAGAGAAACATGAATCTGTGGTGGAAATCAGGGGGCTAAAGGGGTGCTGCACTATTTGGGGTGCTCTTGAACGCTCCTCATATATATATATATATATATATATATATATATATATATATATATATATATATATATATATATGCGAGCGTTCAATGACACGCCAAATAGTGCAGCACCTCTAAATGCCCCCTGATTTCAATCACACATTCCATTTCTCTTTCGCTCCACTTCTTCTTTCTCCTTCCACTAGCATAATTTATAATAAATGAGAGGTGGAGAAAGGGGAGCAATTGGGGTGCTCACTATTTGGGGTATCATTGAACGCTCCTTATAAATATATATATATATATACATATATATATATATATATACACATATATATATATATATACACACATATATATATATATATACACACATATATATATATATATATACACATATATATATATATATATATAGGTTTTAGGCACAAGGACAAACTTAACATAAAATCTATCATTCATCAATTGGTCACTGGTAACTGACCACATACTAAATCACGGAGGATTGTTCTACTGTTCGTCTATTAACAATAGTTTGGGGCGTAAGCAACTGAAAAGTGGTTACGGCGATTATAAAAACTGGTTGACTTTGCTAATAAAAAAAAATTTGTTGTACTTGTACCCTTAACTATATTGGGTTTAGCATGGAGAATTTGGAGATTTAGCCATTTTTACTTTATTTTGATGTGTAGATGAGAAAACATCAAGCATGCTTGGGGAAGAAATATCAACTTAGACATAGGAACAGAATCAGCATGGTATAAGTCTAATAGATGCCTTCCCAATGCTTTATATTTTTTTATTTAGAGCATAATGGCTCTGTTAAGGCATAGGAATTACACCTTCGTGACCAGGGGCGGATCCAGAAAAAAAGTTCACTGGGGGCAAAAAAATCTCAGCGGAGGCAAAAAAAAGGGCTTGCATAATGTCAATTGCCAACTGGTTTTCACCCTTAATGTCCTATTTTATATCGCTACTATCTGTTACAGTCAATTCTACGCTTATACAAATATTCCGAATCATAAAAAAAAGTAAAACGGAAAAACATTAGAAATGGCTTCCAGAGGAATCCAAAACTTCTACCGACAACAGAAATCATCCGACATCTCCAAACCCAACAGAAAATCCAAGTCCGTTAAATCCCCGATAGCATCTGATCCAGTTACCCTCAAGTCTTCCCCTCTTTCTCAAGAAGAGGAATATGAAGCGAAGCTTCTGCAGTTCGACTTGGACATGACGTACAGGCCGTGCGTGGGACTGACAAGAATGGAGAGGTGGGAGAGAGCGAGCTCTCTGGGGAAGAACGCGCCTGCCGACGTTGAGGCTATTTTGCTGATGGTTACTGGCGATGGATTGACTAAGCTTAATGAGTGCGTTTAGGAAGGGCGTGTCTGAATTACTTTGTTAGGATTATGCGACCAATTTATTGGTTAGTAATGTGTTTATCGTTAAATGATGGGATTTGGGTGTTTTTTCCCAAGCAACAGCGAAGAAAATTGGGTAGCTTTGATTTCTTTTGTTTATTTTTCCTGTTTTTTCGAATGTTGTTTACCGTTCATTTGGCAGAATTAGCACCACCTAAACCATATTTTGTTCTATTCACCAACATTCTTCCCCTATTACTGTGCAGAATTAGCACCACCTAATCCATATTTTGTTCTATTCGCCAACATTCTTCCCCTATTACTGTATCACAACCGGCGATTTATCTTCTGACCGTTTCATTCACCAAAAAAGTTCATTGACCACAGATTTTATAACTGTTTTTTTTTTTTTTTTGGAAAACTCAGTGGGGGCAGCTGCCCCCACTGGTCCCCACGTGGCTCCGCCACTGTTCGTGACGACTTTTGATGTCAATTTGACAAGTTAACATTTATTTTAGTTCTAAAATTGTGTTATTTAAATTTATTGTTATTTATTATTTTAATATTTCTATCCAAAATATATTATATTTTAATAGGAAAAAAGTGTGAAGGATAAAATCAACAAAAAAATTGTCCATAAGGACAAGGAGCAAAAAATTTAACCACAATAACAAACTTTAGTGTAAAATATGAAATGATAGTGAATCCCTGAATTCCTCCGTTTACACTAAGGGTGTGTTCGGCAAAGTAAACGGAAGGAGAAATGCTCCGTTTCCTCTTCCACGCGTCTGATGCGTCAAAGCGAAAACGGGGCATAATGCTCCGTTTGCTCACCGCAACAAAAGTGAACTGTTAGCTCTGGACGTTCATCCGTTTGGTTAATTAGGGGTGGATAATCAAGTTTTAGTGTTAAATTTAGTGTTTTATAGATTTTAAAAATTAATAACTTGTGCATATGAGATCCGTTTGAGACGCGGTTTTTTGTGTTGCGATCATGTCGAAGTGCTCTACATAATGAAGTTGGTTTGAACTGAATTTGAGTAATTTATAATTTTTCTATTTTACTAAACACACCGTTAGCATTCTCCGCTCAAATGGTTCGCTTAACGCGCCAAAAGCATTCTCCACTAACTCTAATTCTCCGCTAAAATTCTCCGCTTGCGCCAAACACACCCTAAAAAGTGTCCTTATGGTTAAAATTTAAACCTCTTGTCCTTACGGATAAATTTTTTTCTTGAGTTTGTCCTTGTGCCTAAAAACACTAACGTCTAACGTATGAGAATTTTATTTTCTATTTATATGTTACTAAATAATATATAATTTTAATTCTTGAGTTCAATTTTATTCATGATATAATACACCATATTACTTTAATTTCAAATTTTAAGTCCATTAATTAATTTTAGTAATATATTTTAAATTAATTCAATGGAAAATCAAATAACTTACTGAATGTCAAATTGACTTAAAAGTGACACAATATCATATAATTAAAAACATTAATGATTTTATATGGTTGTATTATAAGATTTTCAAATGTAAATAGGACTGTCGGTTCAACCTGGACTTTTTTGAATATTACATATAAAACGAACTGTCCAATTTACATTTAAAAAGGGTGTTGTTAATGACACTCCCTTTTTGGTTAAGGGGTAACATATTTTAAAGGGACATCGGTCTATAAAAAAATTATTAAAGGGCAACACCAGTTATACTTTTAAGGGACAAAAATAACCCTGCTGTATTTCAATGCTCGTGCTCGAACCAGAAAAAACGGTAAGAATATACCGATTTTATCTAATAAAAAGGTAGCATTAGAACATCTTTTCTATCTATAACAAACTTAATAAAAACAATGGAAATGGTTATACTCTACCGTGTTTGCACACTAAAAAAGTCATAATTTTATATCCCTATAATAATTGTTCGGTGTTTGCAGGCCGTTTTTCGTATTTTCACATCTGCGTCGTGCTTCGGAAAACGGTGACTCGAGACCGAATTTCACCACGTCGTGCTTCTTCTTTAGATTAAGGGTAACTTGGTCTTATTATTGTGTATTGTTAAGGGGTGTTTAGACTGTAGTGTACTCCCCTTAACAAAAATTAAAAAACTGAAATTTGTGTCACTCATTAACCAAAAAGAGAGTGTCATTAACAATCCCCTTTAAAAATCACTACATAAATTCTTTAATATTTTATTTGGATCTTAAAGGTAGGATATCATGACATTTATACTCAATCCAATTGTTGGGCATAGCAAATAATCATAAATAAATAATTACTGAATAAAGTCGAATAGCTTTTAAGCTTTTTAGATGGCATTGATTATACCATACAATCAAATTATGAAAACTTCAAACAAACAAAAATGATTGATTCGAATTGGTATTTTTTGACATGTGACATAAAATTGTATACAAAGTAGCTAAATTGATCCCATGAGCCATGACCATACTAACTTGTTGAAATTTTCAAATTTGAAATGTGCAATTTTTAATATTACTGGGGAAGCTTAAATATAAAATATCATGTCATTTTGATTCAATATGCTTGACGATCTTGCTAGAGTTGATTGATTATCAAATAAATCTAATATCCTAAGATTGGGCATCAAATTATGTCAAAATAACATGATACTACGTATATAACCTTTCTAGAAAACATTGATCATTCTATATGATTAGATTACACAAATTCTAGACGTAACAAGATTACCAATTCAAATTATAATAGGATATTTTTTGGCAAATGCGATGCACTTGCATATAGTGCTTTATTAAATTATTATTTGTAATTTCCATTTAGTTCAACAAAGATGACTAAAAACACAGGAAAAAAGGCTTTTTTTTTTCCTTTTCTTTTTTGTTATTGAAATACTAGTTGAAATTGCAATCTTATAGCCTTATTCATGCTTGAAAATATATTTTAATTTTTGTTAATTATTGGAATCGAACTTTCGACCCAATTTTCACCTTTATGTATAATTACTGTACTCCCGACATAAGAACCTAAGTTGATAATATTGTTTCCAAACTTTGAAAGTAGACATTTTGTGGGGAGGAAGCAATTACAGGAAAATGCGAGTTCGAATCCTTGTATCCAATTTCTTCTGTACCGCTATACCCAACCAATTAGCATTCCCTGATTTTCACCTTTTTGTAATTAAATCTTCTTTCTTTTTCGGACTTAACTGCAAAAAGTGAAAATTAGGGAATACTGATTGGTTCGGTATAGGGGTACACAGAAAATTTGGTACAAATGATTTGCTCTGGTACAATGCACACCAATTCAATAAATATGCGCCAACCAACTACAACTTATGGTTATCATGTTCAGAAATCTGGAACTGGATCAATTACATCAGTAGGAGTTTGTTCACACTTTATCCATAAGTGTGAACATAACTCTCAAAGCCATTTGGTGGAAATCAGGGGGTCCCTCTGATTTTCTTGTGGAAATCAGGAAAAATCAGAGGGACCCCCTAATTTCCAACAATGGGATCTGAGAGTTATGCTCACACTTATGGATAAAGTGTGAACAAACTCGGACTCTAATTACATTGCTCTGCTAAAAGTAGGGTGTGTACTGTGCAAAAATCGCATCCGATGCATCTAATTTTCGAGCACGTGCGGGTTTCTGCAGATGTTTAGGCTTTTATTTGGAGAGCTAGTTTGTTCACACTTATTTAACTGATGTTATGTTCACACCACTAATGGTGTTAGATTTGTGCGGCTGAGATTAAAAGGTGGAATTCAGGGGTCAATCATAGCCCCACACCACTAACACCGTTAGTGGTGTTATGTTCACATCTGTTAAAAAGATGTGAACAAACTCCTACTGTTTCATTTGCTCCTGTACTCATATCTCCATGACATGACCGTCCAGGCTTCTATCATGCACAAGTCCCCTTTTTAAATCAATCAAAAAATAATAAATATTTATTTCGATGACATATTTAAGGAAAAAAATAGTTTTATAAACAAGCAAATTTTGCTATTTAAATCAATCACAACTTTAATATTCAAATTGCATATCCTAATTTTTTTTATTTTTTTTGTTCACTCCTAATACAAGGAAATTGGCTGCTAATTGGACAAAGCATGAAGGAAGATATAACCCCCAATCTTATGCTAAATAATTTAGAGTATTTACCATCAGAAAATCAATCACACTTTTTTAAGAAAGATTAACATAACTCTCTCTCCCAAATGGTGGAAATCATGAGAAACTATATGGATCCCCTGATTTTCATCAATCAGAACCGAGAGTTATGTTCATTTTTCTTAAAAAGTGTGAACAAACTTGGACTCCACTAACGATGCTCACTTCGAGAGCTAGTTTGTTCACACTTATTTAATTGATGTTATGTTCACACCACTAACGGTGTTAACGGTATGGGGCTGAGATTAAATAGGTGAAATTCAGGGGTTAATCACAATCCTAAACCACTAACACCGTTAGTTGTGTTATGTTGACGTCTGTTAAAAAGATGTGAACAAACTCGTACTGTACTCACTTCTATTCAAAATATCTAGTTACATCAGCGATGGTAAATTATTGATATGACGGTGTGGTATCCATCAATGTTTGCACCGTCAAAAATATGAATAAAATAGAAAAGTCGCAATCTACGTTACCCTTGATCGCTTAGCGTTCCGTCATATATTGAAGATATTCTTATTTACAGAATCTGTCGGCCTCATATAAATTACATGTGCTATTGTTTTACTTATCTAAATTTCATCATCAGCAAATTTTCGAATGATGTATTAAGTACCTGTTGGCTAAGAAAGTAACATCACAGTGCATTATTACATGCCACTGTTAGGGGCAATTAATTATAAGTTGACGTTTTGCCAAGTTTGATACATGATATCGCATTATGAGTCGCATTCTTTCAGCTTTTTTCATGTCCATCTACGACCTTGAAACCCCAAAAATTCCATGGAAATTCCACAAAAACAACCAAGATTTGTAGTTATTTTTATTATTATGTTATTATTTATCTCATTTCTGCACATTTTGTTCTCTGATTAGAAATTATCATTACTTCTTTTTAATTAAAATGGATAGTTCGATGAAAAACAAAAATGCGACTGAAACTCATTTCATGGATTTCCGACTTTTCATCGTTTAAAAGTTGCCACAAACATGTTGTATATGCTAGAACATTTCATGGCCAAAAAATTAAGATCAAAATATACACAACTAATTGCTGAAGTCACATCAAATCCAATATAATCCAATTGGACTCAAATTTCACCAAAACTGCCCTTGTTTATTCTTCTAACTAGTGCAACAAGTGTGTGGTGTTTCTTTAGAATTAATTGGGGTAAAGCAGGCAAAAAGCAATACGGTCAATACAGTAGGGATTCTCTTAGTTGCTTTGATGTTGGTGATGGTAAATAGTTATTGATGGTTTCTTGTGGCTTAAGGGGTTGCTATGCTTGGTGTGTATTTGAGGTTTCTAACCCTTGTAATCATCGTTTTAGCATATTAATATATGGAATAAATTGGCATATTGTGTTGATATAAACTGTTTTATCATTGTTCTGAGTATGCATAGATGTTTATTGTTTGGCTGTTCGAATTTTTGCCTTATATAAATTGTCATATAAGGCGATTTGCGGAGAATTTATTTAACACATAGTAAATTGCAGAGGGGTTTAATAGGGATCCTATAACAATCGACACCCTAACAGCCCAAAATTTTGGTAGAAACGGAAAAGTCAAGTTCATTGGAACACTAATCGTTTTTCAGCATCATGCAAATATACATCGACGTTCATCATAGCTTAGGTAGTCAACTCACAATGGAATAATTTAAAGTATAATAATAAATAAATATTGAGCATAAAATGGGCACTTTTAAATCAAGTATGCCTAGCATCTCCAATCCTTCCTACATTACTGGTAACCATCTTTTATTTATCATGAGGGTTATCTTGAGGAAGGTTTAGAATAATATAATGGTGATTGGTAAACTGTACATCTGATACATAACATTATCATATATCGACTGCATAGAATTTATGTTATATTAAGTTTTATTTATGTAGTTTAGACTCCATCATTGCACATGAACCACACATATCAACTTCTCAGTAGATTTATCTAATATATAAATGTATACATACCTATATATTATACACTGTTCCTCCTCGGACCTAAATATTATCCCTAGTATCTTTCGTAATTACCTCATCGGGGTCTACCATCTCTCCATGTCGCGATAACACTTGCGTACGTTACAAGTACGAGTAAGCTACACCCTCACACTAGTATGTATGCATCGTCCCTATCATAAATACTATGAATCCCAACAACGACGCTTCCCATTGCCCATGCTTTACAGGAATCCAGTTTGTGATTTACTCGTTTGTTTGTCCTTTTCCCTTGCGGACTGGCTCGACTAGACCATCCCATTATAATTTAGAAGGTACCTCTTAATATGGGTTACTAACATTGCTCCTAAGCAAACATTCTAATAAAACCATATAGTTGTGTGTGTCCCAACCGGAGCTTCTCAATAGTGAGAGATCGTTTTGTCCAGCATGCGTAACCTATATCCTTCCCTTCTAACCGTTAGCATCGACGATGACCCAATAACCATGTGACTCTATTACTCATGGTACTTGAACGGTGCGCCCTGGTTGTCACATAATTACCAAATCATCCGTCGACCCTTTAGTTCAGAGCAATCAAGGAATTATCCCTTGGATCATCACATACAGACCTATACCTCTACTAAACCGCACTTATGCTCGACTATATCATAGTACTATCCTGGAGCATTCCTATCCACGTGACCGCATTAAGTCTCTTGTTTCCTACTCTGGTATTCGCTCGACAAACATCGCCATGCACGGATCACCAGACGTGGTCTCCTATTTTCTACTTCGATGTTTTTCTATGAACTTGCCAGGACATGCTTCCCAATATCCAGTTTTAAGCCTCTTATTTCCTCTAGTCTAGTATTCGATCCACAAACATCACCATGACAGACCGTTAGATATGGTCTTTTGTTTCCTACTTAGAGATTTAACTATGAATCCATTAGGACAGGCTTCCTAATATCTATGTTGGCCCCTTATTTCCTAAGCCGATGGCGCCCAGTATGCTGTCGTTAGGAAAGGCTTCCCAATATGTGATATTACCAACAACGGCCAACACCCATTTTCTTATGTTACTGATTTTCTCAAATCCATTTTTAAATGCATATATGAGGTTACATATGTAATTTCTTCTTTCATTAAAACTTATGTTTAATTTCCATTCTTATGGTTTAATTTTCCTTTTAACCAATTTAATACTTCACTTCTTCTTTTATCAGTTAATCATATCGTTGTTATTTTTTGTACATTTCACTTTATTTTCTTTTTATTTTATCTTCTTTTTCTGCATATTTTTCTCACTTCTATTGTTATTACCAATTTCCTCTTTCATTAACCTAATCAGTATGTTCTTCTTTTTAATATACCCTTCACTAGAAATTAATCATATTTTAATAAATTTGAATTTGGACTTTACCGATAAGTATATAGTTTATTTTCATATTTTTGCGTCAACAAGAAATTCTTTGTGCAAAGTTTGTAATTACAAGAGATTTTCCTTTTGTAGGTAGTATAAAATACAGTAATCACTTTTATTACGTAGTTACCTTTCTTTTGTAGAATATTTCATTTCTTATAAGCATTACACATCTATGAGAGTATAAGTATAAAAATGGAAATATTCTTGTTTAACCTTCTTTCCAACAAATAAAGTATCGACTAAGTTCCAAAAGGTGAAATCTAGGTCATGTCTTATTGTAGTTTTCAGGAAAATTGTATTGTTCGTTTATCCCAACCCAAATCAAATGGTGTATTCTTAATTAATTTCAATTTAAGGTTAACAGATTTTTTTTTCATGTAAATTCGAACAATTTAGGAATAACAAACGATATAGGTATTCTTACATTGTTAACTTTACAAGCAACAAAACTTGAAATTCCACCATAGTTTATGTTTTCTATTCACAAAGCTATTGTGGTGTACGACAATTCTTAAACATGTAACGTGAAAAAAATTCACAATGATAAAATATACCATCATATAAAAGCATATAATTTATCTATTTACCTCGTTAGCTTTCCAATCTCCAGGCTAAATCCGGATCTGTTACTATCACCTGTGTTCTTCCCTTTATTATTTCCTATTTGGGTTTACAAACAATACTCATAAAAATGTATTAGATTCAACCTAAAAGAAAGGGACTTGAATCAAGATTAATAAATTTAAATCAAATCTGAAGGTTTATTGCCTTGGTATAACTTTCTAATTTGAATCATCTTCCTAGTATCCTATTCTATTCTCATCCACTTTATATCTGAGAATTATAACTTTAAATTTATTTATTTTTAAATTTCTGAAGAGAAACAAAACAGTAGAGCTTTTGCGTTCACCATAAAATAATGAGTTTGGAGTGTAGTCCTACACATCCATTTATAGAGATTCAAATTAGCGTCAATCGTCAAATGAAACGCTATTAGATCAGGACAACATAGGGTCAAGGTTTGGAATGTGTTTTTTCGGATGTTTGACAACTGACCCTAATATTAAATTGTCGACCTTCACGCTCGACCTATTATGGGGTGGTCGATCCATACCACTTTAACCTGCATGTTCATTTCTTTTGTTACATATAAACACACACTAGTAGAAAAATAGGCTACAACGTCGATTTCTGGCCGGTGTCTAATTGTTTTAGGATCGATGTCTTTGCGAGTGTAGAGAAATGTTAGGGTCTTTCACATCGGTTTTTGGCTGATGCCTAAGACAGCTTTAGACGACGTTTTTATTAGGATATCTGATGTCTTTCACTATAATTTACTTGTTGATTACATCAGTCTCTTTGAAAGAACTGATGTTACTTGTTATTATATACATCGGTTTTCTAAAGCAACCAATGTAAACGTGTAGTAGTCGACATCGGTTATTTACGTCATTTTTTTTTTGTGTTTTTCCTGATGTCTATAGTTTATTTTTGTACATCATCTATTTGATAATAAACTGTTGTCATTTTAATTACACACATCAGTTTCAGTTGTTTGCATCAATATACCTTTCATTTGTATGTAAACCCAAAAACCAAAAGAAAATCCAATCAGATCATCCAGTTGTAACATTCCGAGAAACACCAAAACAACTTAGCTATATTACTCTTTTTCCAACCATTCGAATCTACAAACATCCAACATTAATTTATTTTTTCAACCATACCAATCCAAAAATATCTAACAGTAATCCAACTAACTATAACATTTAGAACATTCTAAACAAACCAGACATGAATCCACATAAAGTAAGTACATTACTTCCGTGCCTCTCAAGTCAAAATCAACCTTAACAGTCAAATTATATTTTTCATTGGATGAATTCGAGAGCCTCATGGTGCACATCATCAAGCTCTTGCAACGTGTGGGATTTTGTTGTCTTGATCGCCCACTAAAAAGTGTGACACAAAAATTAGTGCAATACTATATATATTCGTCCAAATATCTTACTATTTTTCAGTTAAAATATAAAATAGGTTACCTCGGTAGTAAAATACAATTCCTTATCTGAAATGATTTCATTCATATAGTGCGTCACAACGTAGCCGCATTCACTACCACTTGGTTATTTAGGATATCAATATTCAAATAGTAATAAGGTGGGTTGTTTCAATCAACACCAAAAGAATCTGGACTAGCTAGTAAGTAGGACAAATTAACTACAGTACAAAATACTTGCTACAAGATTCTTAATTTTAGAAACTCTTTTTTCCTTCCGGTTTGAGCGATGAAAGATTTGATTGCGCCACATAAGCGAATGTAACAATGTTAGTAACACATAAGTCGTATGTTCTATAATTAAAAACAATACCTGAAATGATTCACATTCTTATAGTACAAATATATTACCTTTTTTTTAAACAACAGGGTACTTAATTACACAGCAAGAAGGGTACTCAATCCAACAGCAGCCTCACAAAACAAACAGGAACACACAAAGCAAAAACAAATACAGACAGACCGTTTGCCAAGAAACTACGATACCAAACTTAATAACACTACAACAAACAAAATGCTCCTATAAAAAGAGACAAGCAAGCACCGGAGTAAGCATAACAGTAAGAAACCAGGCTAAAACCACAAAAGGAAAGTTGAAAATCTGACCAAGTAGCAATAACAAATATACTACCTTGATAATGTTTTTTCTAATGCAGAAAATGCACCTAATGAGAAAGGATTGAGAATGTAAATGTCACTATCCCATATATTGACTATAATCCAGTGAAAGCTGTTTTTATTAGAAAATATACAAAGTCAGAGTTGGCAATTTTTTTGGACCAAAAATCATAATACATTTTGTATCAATATTTACTTTTCATTGAATGGCATTAAGAATAGACGATCGCGATTACCTTCTCACTAGTTACCAACATAAGTTTCAAATTCATTATTGAGGGTAAATGTCACTCGAGGTTCGACAAAGGCAAACAACACTAAATCGTTACTCTTACGAACCAAAGTATGCAATTACCTACATATAAATATGAAATAGATAGTAAACATACCCATGTGTCCAGAATGACAAGAAATTAAGATTAAAAATGTACTTATTCTATATATATAGATATTGCAGCTTGTCCAATCATGTCAAACTCTAACAAGGCGACTTTCTCAGGAAAAATGTATATCCTCTTCTCAACTCCAAAGACTTCGGTTTCACAAGAATCTACATTGAGGTCCCAGAAACTAGCATAAATATTTTCACATGTTTATACAACATCTAGAAATAGCTAGGCACATTCTCATTTGGCACTGTTTTGGTGAACATGGTCTGCAGTCTTAGCAACCCATTGCTTCCTTTTGACTGAGGCAGGTCTTTTCTCTTTTTTTGTATAGGCACAGCCTTTTCCATAGCCGGCTCCACAGTCTCCTCCACAGTAAGATTATCAAGTCCTGAGGCCATGCCAAGTGAGTGCTAAGTGCTTCGTGGAATTTCTCTATTTCACCGGCTATCGGCATAGGAACCAAGGCGTCCCGTTTGATGAAACTGTAATCCACAACATAAACACAACAAGGCTGTAGAGGCACTCCTTGTACTGATTTATTCGGTTCTGGCTCATCAAAATTCCTTCCAAATGCAACCTTATTTTTTATGCTTTACACTGCAAGATCACATGATCATGGACCCTATAGTCAAAAGAGAATAACTAAAATTAAAATTACAGTTTTATGGTATTGTGTATGCACTAAAACATACAAATATGCTACTTATTTTACCTTTTTATCAAGCGGATGGGAGTCAATAGCACACAGTAATCCTCCATCAATAATTTTTTTGCAATTATAGGTTTTTTTGTTCCTTCTTGAAGCACTTGTTGGCAGATTGCTTTATCGGACAACATTGGACAAGGCAACATCAATTGATTAATCGGTGCCTTTAGAGCATCAATCTACGCCATAAAATATTGCTTTGTTCTCTCCAATTCCTCGTCCCGCTGTCGATCACTGCCAATAACTCAGCTTTTGTGATTCGATTCGATTCACTTAAGAAAATTGAAGAACAATTTATGGGTGACAAAGCCTCCATCCCCTCGTACCCTATCTGAAAGCTTAGGAGTTTTTAGTGCCGTTGTAACGTCCCATATTTTTAACGATTGTACAATTAATTAATTTAATTATTTAAATAGTGGTTTAGTAATTTAAATGGCTTAAATTAAATAATTTTGATTATTTAATTAACTTAGATAGTGGAATAATTTATTTAAATTTCGAAATAGTCGGAATGAGTTGAATTTGCATTATTATGTGAATTGGATAACTTAAGAAATATAATTGAGTTTAGAATTGAATTATAATAACGAGTTTATTATTTAAACGAAGTTTGAACGTATTAATTATAATATAATTAAAATGATATCATAATGTCACGGTTGTTCGTATTTTTACGTATTGAACTTTAATTGAATATATAGGATTCATTATAAGTCATATTTCTTTGAAACGATAAACTTTCGAATCTATTGAACTATATTTTACTAGTAGAAGAGAAAAATGGAGATTTCGTCTTATAGATTGCGAGTTATGTCCAAATCAAATTTTAAAAAAGTCGTTATGGAATCGTTTATAAACCATAACGATTAATTTAATAAAATAAAAGGGTTTCAAATAAATTGAATATCGTTTTAACTTGAAATTGAAAATATCGAGTTATAAATCCAAGTATGTTTGTTTTGGAGCTAGTGATATTATATTTGGATATATATGATAATATTATTTTATTATTACTAAATTGAATTGTTTTTAAATCTATAAATATTTTATTGGTTTTATTTAAGCCTAAAAATAGCCATTTTGCAATTGACCTTCATTTTCGATGAAATGAATTTATTAAATCCATAATGACTAATTATTGCTAGATTTGGAATTTGTAGCCAATCGGAGTTGTTTTGTGACCGTGCGTAATTTAAATGTGAACCGATCAATAATTTGACTTTAAGATAATGACATATGAGCGAACGGACTCGGATTTCGACGAAACAAGTTTCATTGGGTCCGTAATGTCATACTATAGTTGTATGCCCATTTTTGTTGCAATTGAATTTCATATGTGATCATACGAATTTTTAAACGACAAATAGAAGAAACAATTAAATAAAATTAAATAAATTAACCAAATAAACTAATATATATCGTACCCTATAAATAATTATAACATCTCTAACACTAAACTATTTAACTCCTCAGTCAACATTCCTAGCCGCTATTTTTTTTACAACAAAACAAAATCCTGGGTTTATAAATTCATACAAAAATATGTAAATTACAATATATATATATATATATATATATATATATGTATACATATATACGAGTTTTTGGAAGGATTCTCTTCAACATGGTATGATTTTTGTTGGGTTTGATGAATATTTAGTTCGTTGGAAATTTATTGCCGCGAGTTATGGTTACGGGTTATGGAAGATTGAGGCATTGATTGTTAAAATGAAGTGTGTATTCGAGTTCCTTGCAGTGGTACCATTGAGTCGTAAGTTTTTGTGGTCTCTGGTGAAATTTTTGTTCGATACATATATTGTAGGGGTGTGGGACTTTCTGAAAACTGCATAGAAGAGTTGGGGTTCGAGTTGAACTCTTTGGGTATGGAGATGGAGAGGAGGAGAAGGGAGGAATTTGGTGGAATTGGTTTGAATATAAATTGAGAGGAGACAGAGATTTAGGGAGATGAAGTTTGCAAAATTCGGCCATGGGAATGTTTATATAGGCTTCGGCCGATGCTTTTGATAGGGAAGAAAGGTTAGTAGGCGGTAAGCAGTGATTAAGAATTTGAATTGTAACTAGATTAATTAATTATTTTTTAAAATGGTTAATGACGTACAGATATAAAAACTTGTAAAATCCATAACTTTCTCATACATTATTGGAATTTGACGAAACTGTATCCCTTCGGATCATATGGACGAAGGCTAAACAATTAAACCGGTTTGGAGCAATTTGGAGCTCGTTGCAGTTTATGGCAAAATAAAATGCCTGATTGTATCTATCGATCGTTATTCATTGTTCAACGTTTAACGAACTAAGTGAGTAAACTCACTGACTCTGTCCAGATTTATATTTTTATAAATGTATTTTAAAATTGATATTTGATGATTGAACGGTGTGTGATGGTTGTTTGGATGAATTGCTTGAAATTATAGATATAGTTATATATACATATATATGCATAACGTTGGTTAAATATTGATTTTATTTATCATGATATCTCATATTGAAATGAAATTGATGTCATTTACGTCGATTAACATTTGTGAATGCAGGGAAACAGGTTAGAGGTATCCAACTGGATTCCTCAAAAAATTTACTGTTTGTTATCATATATTGTGATATATGATGTGTTAAATATTCTATGATAGATTTTGTTATGATTGGATGTTAAAATAGCAATGGCCTTAAAATAATTGTTAATTAAATATGGTAAAAAAATATTTTAAGTAAAATGAAATTGAATTTGTGTTTTAAAAGGAAAGACTATTTTTTGGACATAGAAATTTAATTTCGAATGGGCTAGAATGTAATACCTTGTTTTTAATAATAAAAACAAGTGATTTAAGTTATAAATAATGTTTATAAATGAAGTGGTATAATTATCATTGGATAATTTGGGAATGTAAATTCAAGAATGAATTTAAAAAGGGAAATTAGGAATTGTTTTAAGAAGGAAATGATTGAATTTATTTTGATGTTCTGAATGTGAATAAAATTAAAATAAATCCATAGGATTTATAATTAGAATTAGACTATGTCGAATGTTATGAAAATAGTTTATTTTCTGAAATTATATATTAAACAATTCAGAATCTGACAAAATAATTAATATTCAGTTTGAAACCGATATTTTATAATCGAATGTAAAATTGATATAGAAATTAAACTTATTATATAATTTAGACTAGAAGGTTGATGTGTAAAAGAAATTTGATAAATAAAATGGAATGTGAAGAAGTTATAAAATGACTCAATAAACAGAATTTGAACCTATAATAATATTTATAAATTGAAATCAAGATTGTTTGATAAAACAAGTCCAGATTTCTATAAAGGAGTAATATTCATGTTTTAAAGTGAATAATAGTTAAAAAGCAAACGTTTTGCAGATTTGAATGATTATAAGGCAAATTTATAAATTTAGAATGGAAATGAAAATTGAGTTGACCTGAACGGTATTCTATTTCGAAGTTTGGAACGTTAATCGAACAGAGATTATTCAAAAGAGAGTTATCGAGTAGAGATTCGACTATATTGAATTCAAGAAAGTACTATTTACCTTTTGTTTTACATAAAAATTTAATTATTTGTTCTTATTAGTTATTATTTTATTTATTCAAAATATTGAATGGAAGTTATTAGTTAAGATTTTATATTTTGGAGCATGAATTATAATGCTATTGTTATAATCGATGATTTTCGTAAAAGAAGTGGATTCTTAAATTGAATCCGAGAGTTGCGTAAGCAATGTTTGTTAAGATTGAAGTTATGAGCTTTGTCTATTTTGAAGTTAAGAATGTTGTTCAGTTAAGGTCTGAGAGGTAATTATACCCTAACTTGATTGATTTCATTTTTGACTAAGAAATGATTAAATTTTGATGGGAAGATTGGTTAGTGATATGGTTAGTTAATGAGTGATTGATGGATTAAGTTGTCATAACGATGTTTATACAATGTTCGTTTAAATCCATATAAAGGAACTTTGGAAATGGCTTCCAAATAAAATCAGAAATGTTTTCTAGGCATAGAAAATGAAATGAGTTGGATGATAGAAATAAGAAACATGAATATATGGAAGTATGAAAATACGAATATATAGAAATATGAAAATATGAATATATAGAAATATGAAAATACGAATCTATGGAATATGACAATACGAATATATGGAATATGAAAATACGAATATATGGAATAAGAAATATGAATATATGGAAATGTGAAAATACGAATATATGGAAATAAGAAAAGTAAATATATGGAAATGTTTTCCAGTAATTAATAACGTATATTTTCCAAATATGGAAAATAAGAATTGGTGAATATATGGAATTTCTTTCCGATGTTAATAAGAGATATTTTATGGGATATAAAAAATAAATAGTTATGATAGATGGAATTGATTTTCCAAGAATCATGAGAGGATAAATGGGTTTTGAGGAATATCTGGGTAAAGATACTGAAAGGAAATTGGAAAACGAATAAATTAATGATAAATTTATTTAAAGGGCTTAGTGTTGGTTGATGCTAGATCGATGGAATTTCCATTTGGAAATAGGTTGGTTGGTTGTATGGATGTTTCCTTTGATAGCTAAATAAGCAGCTATTAAAGTTTGGCCTATTTTATTTTTCTGTTGTCAATATGGAGAGACCGAGATCAAGTTTATTATCTGAAAATCACTCTGCATGGGAATAAGCATTGCGAATCAAATATGCTGAAGATAATTGAAGACGAAGTAAAGTACAAGGGTTGTTCTATTAATGATAGGTATACATTTCCTAAGATGGGTTAATGGGATTTTGCTTCGGTTTGTCCATTCCTTGGACAACTTGTATGGACGGATGTCTGATAGAGTATGCCTAACAGATCATCTAAATTGATCTCTTCAAACGTATTTACGTTGGTGGCGGAGGAATTTGTTTCTCTTAGCTTTATGCCCGTGATATTTCTGGGAAATCAATAAATAATTTTGGCAAGTTTGACAATGTGGCATTTAAAGTGAATAAAGATGTGACATGTCAAAAAGGTAAATATAACCTCAAGCCTCACAACAGGGAAATAAAAAAATCGGGCAGGCAACATGGCTAAGTAGTTCGCTCCCATTAGGGTGTATTGTTACCTGATCTGGAGAAAAATTCAATTGCTTCTTTATTTTATCGTTGTTGTATGCTTCAGAACGGTTGCTGATCCCAACCGTTGGTTATAATACATTCGGTACACTCAAAGGAAGTGAGTGGCCAGTCATGTGTGGTTTGGGTTACAAGATGTTCTTGTTGAACCCTATGTATTCCTCTCTATAGATATACTATCGAGAGATGGTTCTATACCTTATCATATTTGGAAACCCATTCTGCAATAAGAGCCCCGCGGTGTTGATTATATACTATGTATGTGGAGCGTGAGATGCAAGCGTTCTGCTAGATTGCTATTTATTTTATTCCACACTATTATAATATCAGAATAACATTGATTCAAAGAATGTTTTGGTTTATTGTAAGGTAAAAACCATCCATATTTATGTGTGGATCAGTCTTACGATTATCCTTTCTTATGCAAAGGTTTTTTAGTTAAACCAAGTGACTGAAGTTTACTCACACTGGTCCTATGACTGACCAAGAGTTTATTTTGTTTATACCCTAAACTCTTGGGTACCCAAATTTGTAGTGGCAGTCAATTAGTCAGAATTTTACAGATACTCTTGGAAGAGCTTGGAGCAGGAGGCTTCAACAATTTATAGATGTTGCTTATTTCCGCTGCGATGCGTTGTACTCGATAATGGTATGTATATACAGTTATAATTTGTAATTTAAAAGTTATGTTATATAATATATTTTATTCGTTCTGTTATGAGATTGTGTATGCTTTGATGCTTTTGTGATATTATGTTCTTCTTCTTCTATTCTAACTTTCTTTCAATTTCTCACCCTCTAACTTCTTTCTATTAACGTTCTGGTATTTTTGGTACTCGATGGTTGACATGTTATACAAAGTACGTATTATCTCGATTTTCAGGGTCGAAAACCTCCCGCGCCGTTACAGTGGTACAAGAGCTTTAGATTGAGTGATAATCTTGGCTCTGTGGTGTAACTCAGTAGAGATAAGGTTAGTAAAACGCTAGATTGAGTTCAAGTGTATACATACGAGATAGCGTATTGTAATTGTTATAAAAATGTTTTATATTGTGTCTGTTTATTGGTTGAGTGGCATATGAATTCCACATCAACGAATTTAGCTTACGTGGTCAATGGGGATTTATAAGCATTTGGACAAGGCAAATCAACATAATATTGTTTTGAAGAGTTGGTAAATGAAATAATTTTATCAAGATTTTATATATTTTATATATAATTTGTTTTTTCAAACTAATCATAGTTTGATGGATGTTTGATGTATTGGTGGTTGTACCAGAATAGTTATGAGTATTAACTGTCTGTTAGGATAAGATAATCTTATCTTTTTGGTGTGGTTGGTTGAGAGATTTAACCTGAGTAAAATTGTTTAATATGAATTTAAACCAAGAAGAACCCATGTGAATTAAACTTATATAGATTTTAAATTATATAAGTGAAGTTTATAAACAATATTTATAAATGGAAAATGGATTCGAGTTGAGAATCAAGGATTTGAATTTCTGGCGGATTTGGAAATGGTTTTCCCAAAATTTTAGAAAAAGGGATTTTTGATTATTTTTAAGGAGTTTATGAAAATAAATGGATTCAAAGGATTTTGTAAGCATAATTCTTACGTGGGTCACTGGGAAATAATATCGTGTATGGTCATGAATGTCGGTGATGTTCATTTTCGAATTTTTGAGTAATATTTGCAATTTTAGATAAATTGTTGGGTTAAAACAATATTTAGTTTTGAATCCAAAATTTATGATTGTAAAGCCCGAAATTTGGTTCTGAAATTCTCAACCAAATCATTAGAATGAATTTTAGATGGTTATATATAACCCAATATAATTGGTATATGGATTAAATATACAAATGAGATGGACAAAGATTGAGTTCGAACCAGAATATGGAATTTAAACCCCGGAATTTTAGAAATTACTTTTCTTAAGTATTTTGAAATGTTATAGAAGTATTTTATAAAGGATTTTGAATAAAAATCCTTTTGAATTGTTTTTTAAAGTGATAAAGCACTGAAAAAACTTCAGTCGCTGGAAAATAATTCTGATAATGGGTCGCAACATTATCAGTCTTTATTTTCGAGTTTATAAGTGACCAAATGCTATCATAATAGATTTCTAATGAAAATTCGTTTGAGAAAACAAGTTTCTTTGAGAATTCAAATTTTTTGAATTACTAAAACCCGGGAATTTGAATTCTGAAAATTAATTTTATGAAGTTAAACAGATTGAAATGGTAAAGATGAATCAAATGGTTTGAAATTTAACTTGAGCTAAGTTAAATGAAATTGGATTGGATTAGAGATAATCTTGAATGAAATTGTATATAGAGAAAAAGAGAAATATTTGACATTCAAAGTATTAAAATGAATTCAATTTATGCATAAGCAAGTTGAGTATATATTGGATGTTGTTAATTATTGGAATAAATTTTGAACTCAAGAAGAATAAGTGGATTGATTTTTGAAACAAAAATCAAGTTTGAATTATAGATTGGAAATGAACTAATCAAGAAGTTGATTAGTAAATTAAAAACTAGAAGTTGGATTGATTTGAGATCAATTGGAACGGATGAATATATGTTAGACAAGTATGGAATGAAGAAAATAAAGAAAATTAAATATTATGCTCGAAAAAGTACATATTTAATTGAGTATGAGATTTTACGAGCTTAGTGGGCAAGTCGTTTGGCTTTTGATTTTCTTTTGAATTGGAGGGGGCCTAGAGAGACGAGTTGTAGTTGTACCGATTGTGCCATACAAAGTAGACGCTAGCGAAATTTTCCAAAAATTTAAGGAGTTATAAATTTCTAAGAATTATTTATAATTATAAATCGACTTGTCGATTGTATAAAATATTAGAAAACCAGATGTGGTAAATAAGATTTAAAGTAAATAATAAAATTAACAAATTGATTTAAAATCAATTTGAATAGATGTGAGAATATGTAGGAGAGCATATGGATGGAAGATAAGAATGTGATGGTGGATTGTCCAAAAGTGGTGGACAGATCATTTGGAATGAATAATGAGAGGTTGGGTATTGATACGAGAATTAGAAGTTCTATAGAAGAACTGAGTTGTGGACATATGGAGTGTAAGATCTCAACCTAGTAAATGGTGAGGAGTTAGAAGTGTTATAACATCTTTACTGCTTAGTATTTTTGGGGGCGAAATTCTTTTAAATGGAAAGGAATGTAACATCATGTATTTTTAACGATTGTATAGTTAATTAATTTAATAATTTAAATAGTGGGTTGGTAACTTAAACGACTTAAGTTAAATAATTTTGATTATTTAATTAGTTTAAATAGTGGAATAATATATTTAAATTCCGAAATAGTTGAAATAGGTTGAATTTGCATTGTTATATGAATTAGATAACTTAAGAAATTCAATCGAGTTTAGAATTGAATTATGATAACGAGTTTATTATTTAAACAAAGCTTGAATGTATTAATTATAATATAATTTAAAACGAGCTCATAACGTCACGTTTGTTCGTAGTTTTACGTTTTGAACTTTAATTGTATATACAAGATTCATTATATGTCAGATTTCTATGAAATAAGAAACATTCGAATCTATTTAACTATATATTTCTAATAGAAGAGAAAGATAGAAATTTCATCTTATAGATTGCAAGTTATGTGCAAATCAATTTTTAAGAAAGTCGCCATGGAATCGTTTATAAACCATAACGATTTATTTAATAAAATAAAAGGGTTTTAAATAAATTGAATATCGTTTTAACTTGAAATTGAAAATATCGAGTTATAAATCCACGTATGTTTATTTTAGAGCCATATGATATTATATTTGGATATATACGATAATATTAATTTGTTATTACTAATGTAACGGCCCGGAATTTGGGGCCAATTTAAAAATTTTATTTTAGGAATTTTAATGGATTTTAATGTTTAAAAATAATTTATTTTAAATAAGAACGACTAAAAATTTATTTTAAAAAGAATAAATTCAATTTAATTATAAAAGGAGTTTAAAACAGCGCTGCAGATTGAAAATTTGAATTTGAACTTTGACTGACTGTACAGGATTCATTTTAAATCAGAATTGAGCAAAACCAGATATATTAAAATCTGTTTAATCATATCTTTCTAACGAATCTGAAAAACTAAAATTTCATCGTAGAAATAAAAAGTTATGTCCAGTTTAAAATTTAGAAAAGTCGTTGTAGAATTTATATATATTTTAATATAATATATTAGCCTTGAAAATAGTCATTTTTCAAACGATCTCGGTTTTCGACGAAACCACTTTTGTTGGAACCGGAATGTCAAATTATTGCTAAGTTTCAATTTTCATAATTTTTCGAATCAATATGTGAGCGTGGCAAAGGAAAACGTGTTTTGTCAGTTTTAGTCAAATTTAATCGACTTGAAAATGACCAATTTTCAAACAGCCTCAGAATTCGACGAAATTAGTTTTGTTAGGACCGTATCGTCAAAACATAACTAGAAATAATTTTTCTACAACTTTTAGAGTTAGTATGTGGCCCCGGTAATTTAAAATGTACGTTTGAATTTAATAATTTAATGATTTATAATTAAATTTAAAAAAAACATATCGGAACAGCCGAACTGGGTTACGAAACGTGTTCCATTGTGTCTGGGACGGGGGTTATTAGCTAGGGGCGACACTCGTTGGGTTTGATTTGGAGTTCGTATTGATAAACATGAATTTTCGAATTAAAAGGATTAATAAATAAGAGAAAATACGGTATAAATACCGTATTCTATACCCTAACCCTAATACCATATAGAGTAGCCGCCACCATCATCATTCTCATGGCTGAGAAAGTTCTGATCTTCGCCACCCAATAACTCCTCATCCGTCTACTTTCAGGCCCCCCTCCAAGGGAGACTTTTGTAGTATTTCCTCCACCCTTCACATCCATACGGCCTTCACCCCGACCCATCGCCTGAGCACCGAGATCCGACCACCCGAAGCTACCCGCCGTTGACGTCCACCCCGCCCCGCATGAGCCACCGAATCCGACCTCGTCCCTGGCACCAGCACGCCTCTCGGAGCTCGTCAACATCCCCCTTTCAGATCGAAGTAACCTGCAATCAATTTGGTGAAAAATCGATTTGAAATTTTGAACAAAAGTTAAAATACACGGCCTAACTTCTTCTGAGGTATAATTTAATCAACTCCTGACACTAATAAGCGTTGCAAATTGTAAAGTAGATTACAAAATTCATATTTTATTCATACGATTCCAGAATTGAACGAATTCAGAGTCATTGGAACTGTGTCGTCGAATACAACGTTCTAAAACTGATGAAGACTGATCCTGAACTCGTTGGAAATTTCAGATCTAAATTATTTGGTGAGATTTCTCGTTTTAAATTTTAAATTAATTAAATATATTTATTTATTTATTTATTCTGATTGTGATTGTAATATTGATGCACCGTATAAAATTTAGATTGACTGTTGGATGGTGGATTGTGATGATCTATTGAATTATCTGTGCTTGTTGATACAAAATCATCATTTTTGCTACAGATGATATTGTAGGACAAAATCATCATTTTGTTATGAAATGTTAGTGTAGAATAAAAACATTACTTTTGTTAGGAATGTTAATTTAGAATAAAAAGAAGAAGATGTTTTACAATAATAAAGATTACTTTTTTATTGTATATATTAGAAGAAAATCATGTTAACATATGTTTATAATTAAAAAGTTATTATTTTCATTATTTTGTCGAATTAAATTTGTCGACAAAACAAAAGTTCATTTTCATAGTATAAGATGTTAACGTTCAAAACTTCATTTTGTCATATAAATGTTAGCATAACAAAATTATCATTTTTGTTATATGAAAGTTAGCATAGCAAATTATTCTTTGTTATATAACTTTTAGTAAAATAAATTTTCCATTTTGTAAGATAATGTTATATTAAATTAAAATTGTCATTTTAATTAAAATGTGTTGTTGAAATAAATTTGTCACTTTGGTTAAATTTAGTATTAACATATAAATTTGTCGCTTTTGGCCAAATTTAGAATGGACATATAAAATTATCATTTATGTAGATAGAAATGGTGAACAAATAAAATTTACATTTTTATCTGTTAAGATTAAAAAAAAAGGTAAACAAATAAATCATCATCTTTTATTTGTTAAGAAGAATTAGAAGAAAATTTTCTCTTTTATTTTTCCTTAGAGCATGGACACCAATAAATGCCATTCCTTTATTTGTCATTTAAAACCATAGCATATTGTGTACAAATAGATATTCATTTATTTGTTTTAAATATATATAGAAATTGTTTACAAATTAAAAACTTTCCCTTTTGTCACTTGATTAGAGTGAAATCAAAACATTCACTTTGTCATTTAAAAAGGGGGTTAAACCAAAACATACAACGTTCGTTATTACAAATGCAAATACTTATTGAAAATAAAGTTTTGATCTTTTATTTGCATTCACAAGTGCAAACATATTTTGGAAATAAAGTTTGTTCTTTCTTTTCATATTCAATAACATACAATATACATTTTTGTAAATTTTCATTAGTTAACATAAAATATACATTTTTGTAAATTTCATTAGTTAACATAAAATATACATTTTTGTCAATTTTCATTAGTTAACATAAAATATACATTTTTGTCAATTTTCATTAGTTAATGCAAAATATACACTTTTGTCAATTTACGTTAGTTAAAACTAATTATTCACTTTTGTCAATTTTCACTAGTTAAAACAAATTATTCATCTTTGGTCAATCTACACTTGTTAAAACTAAATATGCATTTTTGTCGATTATATTAGTTGAGACAGAAATGTACATTTTATCAAAATATGATTAGTGAATAGAATAACATATATTTATCAAAATATGATTAGTGAAAAGAATAACAAAATTTCGTCACTTTGAAATAAAGGAAATCAAAAGGACATTTTTGTCACTTTGACATGAATGAAATAAAAATGTATATTGTTATACATTGAAAAGTTATGAATTGAAAATGTACATTTTTATACATTAAAATAAAAGAATGAGTTAGAAATGAAAAAGAAAGGAAAAAAGAAAAAGAGTTAGACAAAATAAACATATTTGGTACAATTAAGAAGACTTAGACAAAACTATCATATTTTGTACATAAGTAGGAATTAGACAAAATTATAATTTTGTCATTTTAAATATAATTAGAACAAAGAATACATTTTTGTTAGAAATGTAATTAGAATGAAGGATTACACAAAAGATAGGAAGATTATTATTTGTCGATTGGTCACAATAAAAAGGCCATATGTTAAAAATATGATGTTGATGATGGCTTAGAATATATGTATGTGTTGATGAAGTGTTTGATGTATTAAATATAATGTTAGTGTATTTAAAACTGAATATTACACTTCCATTTACAAGTCATCCGACTTTTCTTTGTGATTGGGTTGATAATTTTCACACATCCCCCAAGTGCACAAATAATTTATTCCTTGATTGTTGGATGAAACCCCACATGGGTGTTGGGATGATACTGGACACACTAATCCCAATATTTAGTTATCTGTCAATCGATGGATTTACAGTCTGTAATGAGCGTTAGTTATTTACTTTAATGCTCATACAGTTATAAATTCCACTTTGGTCGTCATTGTTTAATAATTATTTATCATAATTGTTGATTTCATGCAATGTATGGTTGTTGATTGAGTCACATTCCAATAAAGGATATTCTAGAAAAAGAATATTTTAGAAAATGTCTTAGAAAATATTTTAGAAAAGAATATATTTTTGAAATTATATTTTTATTTAAATGAACTAGTTATTAACTAGAATAAATCATAAAATTTAGATTTAATGAGTTTTCCAATTTGCTAATATTCAATTGAAATTAAATAATTTGGATTTTGTGTTTGTCGTGAATAGTGTCTTAAATAACACTGTTCTTAAACCCCATATGAAAAGAATAATCTTTTAATTTAGATTATTGAAGTTTTCCATTATATTTAATAATTGGAAAAAGATGAAGTGTGAGTTGGGTTTATTGTGAACTATGTTTTAAGCGACATTTGTTCTTTAACCCAACTGACAATGAAAATATGCTTTGAAATTTATAAATCTTTTATGTAGATTTAAATAGAAATTTTCCCAAAAGTAAAGTTTTCCAATTTAATGTATTAAATTGGAGTCGAAAGGAATTTGAATTAATATTAACCGACATAGCTTCTGTAAAAGAAGACCGATACTACATATGGAATTTAAAAGACTTTGCCGTTATTCCATTTATATTATGGGTCGGATACAGAAATTTATAACGATTATATATTGATTTGATTTCTGTGAAGATTCCATATTTCATGGAAGATTATTTTGGATTTACCGTGAACTATGTTTTTAAATGACATTAGTTCTTTAACCCAGGATTTAAATAATCATTGAATAATGATTTTTAATGTCTAAAATCAAAAGGAGATTTTAATAAACCTTTTAAAAGAAAGATTTAAGTGCAAAGTTAAAGAATTTATCGTTGATAGAATAATATAAATATTTTATTTAAAAGAATATTCTGAATTGGAATGAGGCGTTGGATGTGTTTTTATAGTACTTGATTTTTAATTATAAAATACGTGAGTTATTCGGGAAGACCGGGTTCAACCCATTCCGAATAATTACTATGAAGATGAAGAGCCGAAGATGAAGACGGTGGTTGAAGACCGACGATCTTCACATCGAACGGATGTGTTGCTACAGAGACCCTTGATGGGAGTAGCTACCTTGAAGGGGTTTCAGTGGTGGCCATCCGGACTATTGTTGATTGTTCGGATTTGGTTTTCGCTCAGACCCAGAGCATAAGCTAGTAAATGGATGCGTGTCTGACATTGGATTTCGTTCCATGTGAATTACATCGATTTCTGTTAATGTATGTCTATTTGGTGGTAGAGGATTTATTCTCTACTTAACACCCTGGTATATATTAACAGTGATTGATCGCATGGCGTGAATTGTCAATGTGGCACTTCAAGGTGCAAATGATCAAGGCTTTTGTTGAAAAGCAGGGCCTTGTGGGATGATCAAAGCATAGCCTATTACGGCATAGCTTTGTGTATATCGTGACTTCGCGAGCCTCACACCCCGGTATGAGTCAAAAACGGGATATGGACCGTAGGGAGTGCACACGTTTCTTTCTAGCTAGTGGTAGTGTCAGTGTTTTAACACGACCTGGCATTTTACTTATGTGGATGATGGATTTTGAGGCGCCTCGGATTTTTATAGGCCGATAGTGGTCATATTATAGGTTCAAAGGAACCGGGAAACATGTGTTCAGTCATAACCAATCCACTGCCGATAGGCAGGGACCAGCCCTACCGCATCCAAGGGTTCACTGCGGGGGACCCTGAGGCATTTGCTAGAGTGTCTCGAATCGGAGAGGAGCTTGCTCTAGCCTCGAATCATGATGGAAATCCAATTTCCAATACGACCTTGCGGTTTTGATTGTAGAACTAGTATGGCGACATAGTAGGATGGGGGTACTATGCCGTCTATGATTAATACATTATGATTGAGATTATTTTTGAAATATATATACCCATAGATATACACACTAATATTAACTCCGTTTTATCGTATCAAGCATTTTTGACCATTATAAGGTAAAACCCTATCCTCCGGTTTGCGTTGCATTGTGTGATGGGACTTGGGTCTTATAATGGTTTCATTTTTCTAAAAAGCATTGCGTTGTTTAACGATTTACTTTAATTTATGCACTGGCAATCCAATGGAGTAAACCTGTTCCGCGTTAGCGGCGTGGTCCTGTGATTAGCTTTATTATTAGATAAGTTAAGTTAAGATTTTTCATACCGGTCCCATGACTGACCTGTAGTTTGTTTCACTGGCAAACTCGGGTGCCCATATTTTCCACACGGGCAGTCGAGTAGCTTTTTGTAGATATATTTACAGGATCCTGGCTTATAGCTGAAGCGGTATTCGGAAAGCTCTGTATCCGTGTATTCCTTCCAGTTGTTTATTTGTATTATTTTTCCGCTGCTATTTAAATGTAATTTAAAACTCTGACATTATTGTATTTCTATTTCTGAAATAAGTATTCATACTCTGTTATATTCTTGTACTCTGATGTAATTGTTGTAATCAGCAATTAAATGTTCTTCATTTTGTGTTCTGATGTGTGTTGTTCTCAAAGAAATCCATGCTTTCCTTTGCTGGGAAGTTTGGGTCGTTTCATTTGGTATAAGAGGTTAGGTTTACAGAGCTCGAGAACAAGACACATTAGAACCGAACGAAAGAATTCATCGGAGATTGGATTAATAATATCCAATAAGAATAACTCGTTAGAGATGGGGTCAGTGGTATCCTAGAACGAGTGTGAAGAGTATTATTTCCTTTAAAAAAAAAATGAAAACAAATTAGTTTTGAAATTTTTATCTTAAAATACGTATTTGATTATATTATATTTTAATGTGGACAATCGAGTATATAAAGATTTTGAATATACGAGTAATTAACGGATATTCGAAGTTTTAATATACTAGATAGATATAGAATCACACTCTAGTCACCCGGAGGTAATTCTGGTGATAGGTCGACCATCACCAGTATTTATGTTCGAGTCTCGAAAGTGAAATTTCTATATATTTCCATTGACTGGTATGAGGACCAACCCTTAGTTAGTACACATTACTGTGATTTGCACTAAAAATATGATTTTTGGCTATATATAAAAGTTATATGTATTTGAAAAGTTAATCACCCAATGGATTGCTGGTTGTGATGTTTGATTATTAGTTTAACTAATAAAAGTGCAGAAATGATAATTAATTTAACTAACAAAATTATGTAAACCAATAAAGTTGAGTTGGTTAATTTAACAACTTTTAGCTCCGTTCCTTTTCGAGGACGAAAATATTTTAAGTGGGGGCGATTGTAACGACCCGGAATTTGGGGCCAATTTAAAATTTTTATTTTAGGAATTTTAATGGATTTTAATGTTTAAAATTAATTTATTTTAAATAAGAACGACTAAAAATTTATTTTAAAACGAATAAATTCAATTTAATTATAAAAGGAGTTTAAAACAGCACTGTAGTTTTAAAATTTGAATTTGAACTTTGACTGACTTTACAGGATTCATTTTAAATCAGAATTGAGCGAAACTAGAAATATTTAAATCTGTTTAATCATATCTTTCTAACGAATCTGAAAAACTGAAATTTCATCGCAGAAATAAAAATTTATGTCCAGTTTTAAATTTAGAAAAGTCGCTGTAGAATTTATATATATTTTAATATAATATATTGGCCTTGAAAATAGTCATTTTTCAAACGACCTCGGTTTTCGACGAAACCACTTTTGTTGGAACCTGAATGTCAAATTATTGCTAAGTTTCAATGTTCATAATTTTTCGAATCAATATGTGAGCGTGGCAAAGGAAAACGTGTTTTGTCAATTTCAGTCAAATTTAATCGACTTGAAAATGACCATTTTTCAAACAGCCTCAGAATTCGATGAAATTAGTTTTGTTAGGACCGTATCGTCAAAACATAACTAGAAATAATTTTTCTACAATTTTTAGAGTTAGTATGTGGCCTCGGTAATTTAAAATGTACGTTTGAATTTAATAATTTAATGATTTATAATTAAATTTAAAGAAAAACATATCGTAACAGCCGAACGGGGTTACGAAACATGTTCCATTGTGTCCGGGACGGGGGTTATTAACTAGGGGCGACACTCGTTGGGTTTGATTTGGAGTTCGTATTGATAAACATGAATTTTCGAATTAAAAGGATTAATAAATAAGTGAAAATACGGTATAAATACTGTATACTATACCCTAACCCTAATACCATATAGAGTAGCCGCCACCATCATCATTCTCATGGCTGAGAACGTTCTGATCTTCTCCACCCAATAACTCCTCATCCATCAACTTTCAGGCCCCCCTCCAGTGGAGACTTTTGTAGTATTTCCTCCACCCTTCACATCCATACGGCCTTCACCCCGACCCATCGCCTGAGCACCGAGATCCGACCACCCGAAGCTGCCCGCCGTCGACGTCCACCCCGCCCCGCCTGAGCCACCGAATCTGACCTCGTCCCTGGCGCCAGCTCGCCTCTCGGAGCTCGTCAACATCCCCCTTTCAGATCGAAGTAACCTGCAATCAATTTGGTGAAAAATCGATTTGAAATTTTGAACAAAAGTTAAGATACACGGCCTAACTTCTGAGGTATAATTTAATCAACTCCTGACACTAATAAGCGTTGCAAATTATAAAGTAGATTAAAAAAATTCATATTTTATTCATATGATTCCAGAATTGAACGAATTCAGAGTCGTTAGAACCGTGTCGTCGAATACAACGTTCTAAAACTGATGAAGACTGATCCTGAACTCGTTGGAAATTTCAGATCTAAATTATTTGGTGAGATTTCTCGTTTTAAATTTTAAATTAATTAAAAATATATATTTATTTATTCTGATTGTGATTGTAATATTGATGCACCGTATAAAATTTAGATTGACTGTTGGATGGTGGATTGTGATGATCTATTGAATTATCTGTGCTTGTTGATACAAAATCATCATTTTTGCTACAGATGATATGTTAGGACAAAATCATCATTTTGTTATGAAATGTTAGTGTAGAATAAAAACATTACTTTTGTTAGGAATGTTAATTTAGAAAAAAAAAAGAAGATGTTTGACAATAATAAAGATTACATTTTTATTGTATATATTAGAAGAAAATCATGTTAACTTATGTTTATTATTAAAAAGTTATTATTTTCATTATTTTGTCAAATTAGATTTGTCGACAAAACAAAAGTTCATTTTCATAGTATCAGATGTTAACGTTCAAAACTTCATTTTGTCATATAAATGTTAGCATAACAAAATTATCATTTTTGTTATATGAAAGTTAGCATAGCAAATTATTCTTTGTTATATAACTTTTAGTAAAATAAATTTTCCATTTTGTAAGATAATGTTATATTAAATTAAAATTGTCATTTTAATTAAAATGTGTTCTTGAAATAAATTTGTCACTTTGGTTAAATTTAGTATTAACATATAAATTTGTCGCTTTTGGCCAAATTTAGAATGGACATATAAAATTATCATTTATGTAGATAGAAATGGTGAACAAATAAAATTTACATTTTTATCTGTTAAGATTAAAAAAAAGGTAAACAAATAAATCATCATCTTTTATTTGTTAAGAAGAATTAGAAGAAAATTTTCTCTTTTATTTGTCCTTAGAGCATGGACACCAATAAATGCCATTCCTTTATTTGTCATTTAAAACCATAGCATATGGTGTACAAATAGATATTCATTTATTTGTTTTAAATATATATAGAAATTGTTTACAAATTAAAAACTTTCCCTTTTGTCACTTGATTAGAATGAAACCAAAACATTCACTTTGTCATTTAAAAAGGGGGTTAAACCAAAACATACAACATTCGTTATTACAAATGCAAATACTTATTGAAAATAAAGTTTTGATCTTTTATTTGCATTCACAAGTGCAAACATATTTTGGAAATAAAGTTTGTTCTTTCTTTTCATATTCAATAACATACAATATACATTTTTGTAAATTTTCATTAGTTAACATAAAATATACATTTTTGTAAATTTCATTAGGTAACATAAAATATACATTTTTGCCAATTTTCATTAGTTAACATAAAATATACATTTTTGTCAATTTTCATTAGTTAATGCAAAATATACACTTTTGTCAATTTACGTTAGTTGAAACAAATTATTCACTTTTGTCAATTTTCACTAGTTAAAACAAATTATTCATCTTTGGTCAATCTACACTTGTTAAAACCAAATATGCATTTTTGTCGATTATATTAGTTGAGACAGAAATGTACATTTTATCAAAATATGATTAGTGAATAGAATAACATATATTTATCAAAATATGATTAGTGAAAAGAATAACAAAATTTCGTCACTTTGAAATAAAGGAAATCAAAAGGACATTTTTGTCACTTTGACATGAATGAAATAAAAATGTATATTGTTATACATTGAAAAGTTATGAATTGAAAATGTACATTTTTATACATTAAAATAAAAGAATGAGTTAGAAATGAAAAAGAAAGGAAAAAAGAAAAAGAGTTAGACAAAATAAACATATTTGGTACAATTAAGAAGAGTTAGTCAAAACTATCATATTTTGTACATAAGTAGGAATTAGACAAAATTATAATTTTGTCATTTTAAATATAATTAGAACAAAGAATACATTTTTGTTAGAAATGTAATTAGAATGAAGGATTACACAAAAGATAGGAAGATTATTATTTGTCGATTGGTCACAATAAAAAGGCCATATGTTAAAAATATGATGTTGATGATGGCTTAGAATATATGTATGTGTTGATGAAGTGTTTGATGTATTAAATATAATGTTAGTGTATTTAAAACTGAATATTACACTTCCATTTACAAGTCATCCGACTTGTCTATGTGATTGGGTTGATAATTTTCATACATCGCCCAAGTGCACAAATAATTTATTCCTTGATTGTTGGATGAAACCCCACATAGGTGTTGAGATGATACTGGACACACTAATCCCAATATTTAATTATCTGTCAATCGATGGATTTACAGTCTGTAATGAGCGTTAGTTATTTACTTTAATGCTCATACAGTTATAAATTTCACTTTGGTCGTCATTTGGATGTTTAATAATTATTTATCATAATTGTTGATTTCATGCAATGTATGGTTGTTGATTGAGTCACATTCCAATAAAGGATTTTCTAGAAAAAGAATATTTTAGAAAATGTCTTAGAAAATATTTTAGAAAAGAATATATTTTGGAAATTATATTTTTATTTAAATGAACTAGTTATTAACTAGAATAAATCATAAAATTTAGATTTAATGAGTTTTCCAATTTGCTAATATTCAATTGAAATTAAATAATTTGGATATTGGGTTTGTCGTGAATAGTGTCTTAAATAACACTGTTCTTATACCCCATATGAAAAGAATAATCTTTTAATTTAGATTATTGAAGTTTTCCATTATATTTAATAATTGGAAAACGATGAAGTGTGACTTGGGTTTATTGTGAACTGTGTTTTAAGCGACATTTGTTCTTTAACCCAACTGACAGTGAAAATATGCTTTGAAATTTATAAATCTTTTATTTAGATTTGAATAGAAATTTTCCCAAAAGAAAAGCTTTCCAATTTAATGTATTAAATTGGAGTCGAAAGGAATTTGAATTAATATTAACCGACATAAGCTTCTGTAAAAGAAGACCGATACTACATATGGAATTTAAAAGGCTTTGCCGTTATTCCATTTATATTATGGGTCGGATACAGAAATTTATAATGATTATATATTGATTTGATTTCTGTGAAGATTCCATATTTCATGGAAGATTATTTTGGGTTTACCGTGAACTATGTTTTTAAATGACATTAGTTCTTTAACCCAGTTAAAGATAAGATTAATTTCTTGGATTTAAATAATCATTGAATAATGATTTTTAATGTCTAAAATCAAATGGAGATTTTAATAAACCTTTTAAAAGAAAGATTTAAGTGCAAAGTTAAAGAATTTATCTTTGATAGAATAATACGAATATTTTATTTAAAAGAATATTCTGAATTGGAATGAGGCGTTGGATGTGTTTTTATAGTACTTGATTTTTAATTATAAAATACGTGAGTTATTCGGGAAGACCGGGTTTAACCCATTCCAAATAATTACTACGACGATGAAGAGCTAAAGATGAAGACGGTGGTTGAAGAACGACGATCTTCACATCGAACGGATGTGTTGCTACAGAGACCCTTGATGGGACTTGCTACCTTGAAGGGGTTTCAGTGGTGGCCGTCCGGACTATTGTTGATTGTTCGGATATGGTTTTCGCTCAGACCCAGAGCATAAGCTAGTAAATGGATGCGTGTCTGACATTGGATTTCTTTCGATGTGAATTACATCGATTTCTGTTAATGTATGTCTGTTTGGTGGTGGAGGATTTATTCTCTACTTAACACCCTAGTATATATTAACAGTGATTGATCGCTTGGCGTGAATTGTCAATGTGGCATGCCAAGGTGCAAATGATCAAGGCTTTTGTTGAAAAGGAAGGCCTTGTGGGATGATCAAAGCATAGCCTATTATGGCATAGCTTTGTTTATCGTGACTTCGCGAGCGTCACACCCCGGTATGAGTCAAAAACGGGATATGGACCGTAGGGAGTGCTCACGTTTCATTCTAGCTAGTGGTAGTGTCAGTGTTTTATCACGGCCTAACATTTTACTTATGTGGATGATGGATTTTGAGGCGCCTCGGATTTTTATAGGCCGATAGTGGTCATATTATAAGTTCAAAGGAACCGAGAAACGTGTGTTCAGGCATAACCAATCCACTGCCGATAGGCGGGGACCAGCCCTACCGCATCCAAGGGTTCACTACGGGGGATCCTGAGGCATTTGCTAGAGTGTCTCGAATCGGAGAGGAGCTTGCCCCTAGCCTCGACTAATCCAATTTCCAATACGACCTTGCGGTTTTGATTGTAGAACTAGTATGGCGACATAGTAGGATGGGGTGCTATGCCGTCTATGATTAATACATTATGATTGAGATTATTTTTGAAATATATATACCCATAGATATACACACTAATATTAACTCCGTTTTATCATATCAAGCATTTTTGACCATTATAAGGTAAAACCTTATCCTCCGGTTTGCGTTGCATTGTGTGATGGGACTTGGGTCTTATAATGGTTTCATTTTTCTAAAAAGCATTGCGTTGTTTAACGATTTACTTTAATTTATGCACGGGCAATCCAATGGAGTAAACCCGTTCCGCGTTAGCGGTGTGGTCCCGTGATTAGCCTTTTTATTAGATAAGTTAAGTTAAGATTTCTCATATCAGTCCCATGACTGACCTGTAGTTTGTTTCACTGGCAAACTCGGGTGCCCATATTTTCCACACGGGCAGTCGAGTAGCTTTTTGCAGATATATTTACAGGATCCTGGCTTACAGCTGAAGCGGTATTCGGAAAGCTCTGTATCCGTGTATTCCTTCCAGTTGTATATTTTTATTATTTTTCCGCTGCTATTTAAATGTAATTTAAAACTCTGACATTATTGTATTTCTATTTCTGAAATAAGTATTCATACTCTGTTATATTCTTGTACTCTGATGTAATTGTTGTAATCAGCAATAAAATGTTCTTCATTTTGTGTTCTGATGTGTGTTGTTCTCAAAGCAATCCTTGCTTTCCTTTACTGGGAAGTTTGGATTGTTTCAACTAAACTGAATTGTTTTTAAATATTATTAATATTTTATTGGATTATTTAAGCCTTAAAAATAGGCATTTTGTAAATGACCTCCGTTTTCGATGAAACGAATATTATTAAATCCATAATGACTAATTATCATATTGATTTCAAATTTCCAGCCAATCGGAGTTGTTTTGTGACCTTGTGTAATTTAAATGTGAATCGATCAGTAATTTGACTTTAAAATAATGTTGTGTGAGAAAACAGACTTGGATTTCGACGAAATAGATTTCATTGGTTCCGTAATGTCAAACTATAGCTGTTTGTCCATTTTCATTGCAATTGAATTTCATATGTGATAATAAGAATTTTTAAACGATAAACTGAGGCAACAATCGAATAAAATACAGTAACCTAATAAATTAATATATATCCTACCCTATATATAATCCTAACATCCCTAACCCTAAACTATTTCACTCCTTTGGAACATTCGCAGCCGCCATTGTTTTTATATCAAAACAAAAAACATGGGTTTATAAATTCATACAAAAACTTGTTAATTACAATATATATATATATATATATATATATATATATATATGTGTGTGTGTGTGTGTGTGTGTGTAAGTTGCTGGAAGGGTTCTCTTCAACATGGTATGATTTTTGCTGGGTTTGGTGTATATTTAGTTTGCTGGAAATTTATTGCTTTGAGTTTGGGTTACGGATTATGGAAGATTGAGGCATTGATTGTTAAAACCAAGTGTGTATTCGAGTTCCTAGCAGTGGTTGTAACACCCCACCTCCGCCAGGGTGCCTCTTGCAAGCACTCTAACTTTGGAGGGGCGTTTGTACCGGGTAAACATGCATAATGATATATCAAGGCAGAACAAGAACATATGTATATATGTAAACAGAGTAAATAACATAGATAAAACAGCGGAAGATTTCAAACCATTTCAAAACAAGTCTGGTACAACATAATGTCAATTTTCCAAATAAACAAGTCATGGTTACTAACTATACTTTAGGGAACCTCGTGCAACCGCTTTATTTCTTGAAAGTAAAATGTCGCTAGCTATGATGCAGTCCTTTCGCTCTTTACCGGAGTGAAATGAGCACTCTTCGTGAGTCTACCTACTATGACCCACATGCTCTTATTCCCTTTCTTGATCTAGGCAGTCCATCCACGAAATCCTTCGTGACGCTTTTCCCTCTTCCATTGTGGGGACCTCCAATGGATATAATAGCCCACCGGGCTTCTATGACTCGGCCTTTACCTGTTGGCACAACATGCACCTTGGGACAAACTCGGCCACCTCCTCGGGTGATGTGCATCTTTAAGAACCTTCTTTCTCTCATCGCGTCTTAGCCATCCCTTATCATCTATAGCGAGGTGACTTACCATCTCGCCTCGAATCAACTTGTCCATGATCTCGACTAACTGCGGGTCTTCCTTCTGTGAAGTCCCTACTTGATCCAGAAGGGTAGGTCTAAGCTCAAGGGACGCTTACTAACTAACTAAACTGAGAGAACTTCTTACTTCGGTTGCATTCCTTGGAGTCTTCCAATCCTGAACTGCAACTACCTTAGCGGGATCCACCGCTAAGCCTTGCTTAGATACTATATGCCCAAGGAATCTAACTTCTTTTCTCCAAAATGACATTTGGAGGACTTGGCTTTCAACTGATGGGCTCTAAGCGTATCCATCACCTCCTTGAGATGTCTAGCATGTTCTTCCTCGTCCTTAGAGAAGATCAGAATATCATCTACGAAGACCACGACAAACTTGTTCAAGAACTCCCTGAACACCCTACTCATCAAGTCCACGAAGTAGGCGGGTGCATTAGTCAAACCGAATGGCATGACTAGCCATTCTAAGAATCCATCTGGAGTTCTGAACGCAGTTTTGCCTATACTATCCTCAGCTACTCTGAGCTGATGGAATCCAGTAGCAAGATCAAGAGAAAACAGGTGTTCCTACAAGCTGATCAAACAAATCATCGATCCTTGGCAATGGTTGTCTATTCTCTTCGTTTAACTCACGATAATCAACACAAAGTTGAAGAGAACCATCTGCCTTGGTAGTAAATACTACAGGCGCCCCCCATTCAGATATACTTCGTCTAATGAAGTTATTCTCAAGCAACTCCTTGACTTGCTTTCTTAACTCTCATCTTGCGGGGCCATGTGCCTAATCGGCCACGAAACTATCTTGGCATTATCAACCAGATAAATGCGGAAATCTATCTCCCGTTTAGGGGTAACCCCCTTCACTTCACCCAAGATATCAGGATATTCTCGGACCACCCTCATCGATTGCAAACTATCGATAGACGAGTTGAGGGATTCAAGATAACACAACATGACGGGACTCATAGGGTTACTAGAAATTTCTAGGGTATTACCGAGGCGAGTCATGAGCCTCACAACCCTATGCTCAAAAACCAAGAATGGCTCCAAAACTGGACAACCAATCCATGCCCAAAATCAACCCATACCCCATGAAACCGAGAATATAAGCATCACGCGAGAATTCTATACTCAAGATAGAGATTTTCAAATCCACGTAGATAATAGACAAATGGGCGGAACCCCCAATTGGATTTGAAACACACACGGGATCATTAACTAGACTAGTACTTAGGTGCAAACTTTCAACAAGATCAGATGAGATAAAGCTATGCGATGCACCAGAATCAAACAAGGTACGAACTGGAAAATCAGAAATATATACAAGGCTCTCAACAGAAATACTACCTCGATCGGGAACTGGAGCGGCATTGAGAGCATGAACTTGCCCTCCCGAAGGTCCAGCACGCTGAGTCTGACCCTGGCCTTGCCCTTGCTTCTTCGGGCAATCCCTAGTGAAGTGTCCCATTTCTCCACAGTTAAAGCAAGTGCCCTTCCTTTTTCTGCAATCCTTGTTTAGATGAGTCGAGCTTCCACAAGTAAAGCACCTTCTTTTCTTCCTATCTTTAGACTTCTCGTCCTTCTTGTCACTCCTATTCTCTTCATTGAGTAGGGCCATATTCACCAAACTCTCAAAAGTTGCCCCCAAGGGTATATGAGACATGGCTAAACCATGCAATGGCTCGTTTAATCCTAGAGCAAAGTACAATACCTTCTTCTGAGCTGTGTTAACCAAGTCTAAACCGACCCGAGCCAGTTGATTAAACTTATCTATGTATTCCCTAATAGTCATGTCCCCTTGCTTCAGTGATAGGAACCTTAGTCCAAACTTTCCCCGAAAGTCATCCCAAATCTCAATTGGCCTAGTAGCGGTGGTGACCACCTACCAACGTGCAGCTTCTTCCTTTAGCAACCACACTGCTAATAAAACCTTCCTACGGTCATCTATATCAAAGAAGGTAAAAAGATCTTCGGTTTCTTTCAACCAATTCCTTGCCTTTACATAAGTCTCGGTTCCAATGAAATTCTTGCAACCCATCGCCTTAAAGTCTTTGCAAATCTCCGCGAAATCCTTTTGTGGATGCTGAGGGGGAGGAGGAAGAGGAACCTCAGCGACAGGAGGAGGAGGAACATTAACTACCGGAGGAGGAGGAGGAGGAACATCGGCGGGGCCGGCTTCGGTCGCCCTAGCCTCCAAAAGTCTCCTATACCAAACAGGTACGTGTACTCCCTCCGGAATGACAAAGTTATCGGCCATACTGAAAACGAAGAAAAAGATAGATTCAGAATGGAGAAAAACGAAGGAATTTTTGCTAATGGCTTTTTGGGGAATAGCCTTTAAAATAAACTAGACTTTTCTTTGGAAAATACTTTATACTTGGTTTTGAAAATAGTTTTCCAAAAGTTTTCTAAAAACCTTTTTGTTCCTTCTCGTAAACCATATGCTCTGATACCAAATGTAAAACCCCACCTCCGCCAGGGTGGCTCTTGCAAGCACTCTGACTTTGGAGGGGCGTTTGTACCGGGTAAACATGCATAATGATATATCAAGGCAGAACAAGAACATATGTATATATGTAAACAGAGTAAATAACATAGATAAAACAGCGGAAGATTTCAAACCATTTCAAAACAAGTCTGGTACAACATAATGTCAACTTTCCAAATACACAAGTCTAGATAAAACAACATTGCTGAAAAACTGAAATACATAAGTACTATCCCCAAAATAAGTGATAACCATAGCTAGCTTCATGTCAAGACCGTACATGAGCTAAAATCCCACAAGCAAGCGATCAGAAATCCAAGCTAAGCTCCAATATTCCCACCCTGAGAACCTGGGGGGGAAACGGAAGAAAAGAGGCGAAAGAAAAACAGGTCAGTCAAAAAGACTGAGTAAGCCCTACTACAATCAATGTAAACTGGTAAAGTTAACTGGCATGAGAAGCAGGGATGAACATAAGGATAATAATATACTAGCACGATGATTAACTAACAAGGTAGATAAAGGTGTCATCGCATAATCAGGTTTAAGGTTTTTGCACCACAGGTGTACTAGCAAACTAACATGACTTGAATAAACAAGTATTGATCCCTTGGCCCAAGCTTTGGCCCAATAACATGAAGTGACCCTAATACGCGGTCCAACCAAACGGTCTAGTCGATCGGCTCCCTATAAGCCTAACTCGTCACGTGTTGGTGTCAATGCGGCCCAAACATAATTGTAGTCAGACTGTGCAGGGTCTCCCGTCGGGTGTATCAAGCCCTAGGGTGTCAACCCCTGGACACCATAAACATGAGTGCACAGTCTCGATCTACTGGTACCCGTGCATGTTTTCCCCGGCTTCGGACTATGTGCACGACCATAGTCCGCCCGGAACTACACCGGCGTACCACTCTGCCGTCGCTTTTGGTCACTTACCTCAAGTCCAGTAATCGTGCCCCCACCCTAGCCTAGACCCTAGGGTCTTAATGATACGAACTTGGGATTACTGTTGGAGTGGACCCCCATTGCTAGGATTTTCTAGTGGGTTAAGTACGGTTTAACCCTCTTGCTAATCATGGATTAACTTGGTTAAGTGTAACGATGAGTTCACGACTTAACCCTGATTAATCTACCAAGCCCAAATTGGTTAAGTATTAAGTGGACCATGACTTAACCCTAATCATGAGGCATTAATTAATTTAATGTGCCTTAACCTCTCACATTAGACCTTGTTGTGGTTACTAGTTAAGCCGGGCGGGTCCGGGTAGCTTTACACCCCAACTTGGTCTAACCTCGGGTTCAAGGTACAACATGACCAACTTCTCACATTGGGTCCTATTGTTTGTAGCAACTAGTTAAGCCGTTCGGTTCCGGGTAGTTTTACGCTACAAACTCAACCCAACCTCGAGTTGGTCACACTTATATTTTCTAAGTGTCATGTCCATCATGTTTCCAAAACATGTTACAAGTTTTCAAGAATTTGGGTAGACCTAACTTAATAGGTAAATTCCCAATGGGTAGACCTAACTTAATAGGTAAATTCCCAATCTTATGTTTTTATGTCTTTTAAGTTTACCCAACCCCAAACGCAATCCCATCGCTTACATATCGCAATAGCGCATAAAGAATAGAAAGAGGGAACTTGGCATAATCATGACATAAAGGTGTTGGAGCCACAAGTTTAACATGGTGGCATATGAAATGTACATATGTTCATATACTTGCATATTACATTTTTAGGCCTCAAAAGCATGCATAAAACCAAACTTAGCATATTGGTGATACATGGTGATGAATGACATGTAGAAATGGCCATAAGTTCGCATTTAGCCTCACATGCAAGTTATCATAAAGGATATGATAACTTACATGTTGCCAAAATGCAACCTTTAGCATAAAGCTTGAAGCTTTAAGCTCATAAACCCAAGATAAGCTTGCATAACATGATAACATGAACAAAATGATCAACCCAAACTTGCATAACATAAGTTGCATATCATATGACAAACTTGCATATCAAACATGCATAACATAACATGATAAACTTGCATATCACAACATGGCAAACTTGCATAGCATAACATGGTAAACTTGCATATCATAACATGGCAAACTTGCATAACATAACATGGCAAACTTGCATATCATAACATGATAAACTTGCATATCATAACATGGCAAACTTGCATAACATAATACGGTAAACTTGCATATCATAACATGGCATGCTTGCATAACATAACTTGCATATCATATGATCAACCAAACTTGCATCATTCATTTAACTTTAGAGTTTAAGTATGAAAGTAGAAAAGGGCTTACAATGCTTATGAAGACACAAAAATATGACAAAGCCCTTATGCAATCAATTAGACCCAAAATGCAAGCTCTAATAGAAAAACCCTTGAGCCAAAATGATCAAAACCTTGCTTTATGATTTAAATATAGAAACTTGACTTGAATGCAAGCTAATGACACTCATACAAGCTTGAAAACACTTGTATGCAAGGAAAATCTCTCATAGAAATAACTTAGGAATTTTATGAAGAGAGTGGAGGCCATGAGAGGAATGATTTTGCCATAGTTTAGTTACTTGAATGAATAATGATGATTTAGGGCTAGCTTAGGGTCTTATTTATAGATTAGGCAAGTGTTTTAGGCCATTAGATTAACCCTAAATTAGATTAGGACCATCAGATCTCGGAAGCTTCCTGAAAACAGCCCCAAAACACAGCCAAACCCTAAAATGGTGCACCAGGCCAAACTGGCCGAGCACCCCCTGTCGATAGCCAAGTCGACAGGGCTGTCGACTTGGGTCCAACCAAGTCGACTCCCAAGTCGACAGGGCTGTCGACTTGGGTGCTCTAGCGGGAATTTTCCCGCCTGACCCAATCTGACCCTAATTTCCAAATTCAAACTTGAATTTAAAATCTGTTTTGAACTTGCAATTTTTTGAAAACTTCGTTGGGCCTTAATCTGGTCATACGGACTCCGATTTTCGAAAACTTGGACTCTATTTCGCGTATTTTTCCGAGACGAACGCAATGGCATAGCCCGTTTACCTTGATTCAGATTTATAAATTAAATTCTCCTCGATTTATGTTATAACAGGTTATTGAAAATACAGGTTGTTACATTCTCCCCTCCTTAAAGGATTTCGTCCCCGAAATATTCAAGTTAGGAAGAACGTATCCTACCATCCAACATCCATCTACTCAAAACATCATCCACGAGCAATCATTGTCCTTACAAGATTCTAAATGTTGTATGAACATATGCAAAGGTGTGTGTATATGTACTTATCTAATGCAAATATCATCAATGCAAATTATGTTAGTGAAACGAATCCATATGTATGCAATTCCTAACATAATGTATAACATCTATATGTGTGCACATAACATACATCCATATGCAACATCCATGTGATAACACAAAAATTTTCATCCATGAATAAGCGTAAACACTCATGCATATGCAATATGAGGAGTGTGTGAGCCGATCTAGTGCCTAATGTGTATAATGCATCCACGAGTAACCACTTGCAAACACTTGCAACCACTTGCAAACATCAAGCATAACATGTTTCAAACACATGTTTCATCCAAAGGGTTTCTACCTAAGGTTCTCATGACAAGATTAACATGATAAACTAGATAATCAAGACAAATATGGATAGCAAAAGATATGCTACAAAGAGATCGGGAAGATAAGCAGGATATACTCCCTTTGGATTACAAGAAATCCCTTCCTAACCCTGACATGTATTACTAGCCAATAAGTCGTACCTCCCGACAAAAATAGGACCGAGAATGGGACCGAGAGGATATACGTAAAAAAATAACATGCAAATAAGTTCCACAGGAAAACAAGGATCAAGGATATACTCATAATAAAAAGGATATGATGTGCGTATCCAGCCTTCAGTCTTCTAAGTCACGTTTCCTTGAGCTTAACTCCACTGTGCTTTGACCGTCTTTTACCTCCTGATTTTTTAGCTTCTTAACTCTTATTTCCAAATATGAGTTGGAACCCATTTCATTGTCGCCTCTCGTCTTCCTCTTTTACTTACTCTTCTATCATTCTTGGCTTAAACATAACTATGACCTCATGGTTTCATGCAAGCTCTCCAAAATTCACTAGTGAATCCTGGATCTCGTTTACTTACTATAAAGTATTCCATGCAGCAGAACTTTTCTTGAAAATACCAATCCACGTTGCCAATTGCTCTTACTAACGTGATTTTCTATAACTCATGCTTGAACGAAATGGACCATCCGCCTGTGAATGATAGGCCGTACTTAGATTCAGTCGCTTGCCCATGACTTCCCGTAGACTATTCCAAAACTGGCTGGTGAAGATTGACTCATGGTTACTAACTATACTTTAGGGAACCTCGTGCAACCGCTTTATTTCTTGAAAGTAAAATGTCGCTAGCTATGATGTAGTCCTTTCGCTCTTTACCGGAGTGAAATGAGCACTCTTCGTGAGTCTACCTACTATGACCCACATGCTCTTATTCCCTTTCTTGATCTAGGCAGTCCATCCACGAAATCCTTCGTGACGCTTTTCCCTCTTCCATTGCGGGGACCTCCAATGGATATAATAGCCCACCGGGCTTCTATGACTCGGCCTTTAACCTGTTGGCACAACATGCACCTTGGGACAAACTCGGCCACCTCCTCGGGTGATGTGCATCTTTAAGAACCTTCTTTCTCTCATCGCGTCTTAGCCATCCCTTGTCATCTATAGCGAGGTGACTTACCATCTCGCCTCGAATCAACTTGTCCATGATCTCGACTAACTGCGGGTCTTCCTTCTGTGAAGTCCCTACTTGATCCAGAAGGGTAGGTCTAAGCTCAAGGGACGCTTACTAACTAACTAAAATGAGAGAACTTCTTACTTCGGTTGCATTCCTTGGAGTCTTCCAATCCTGAACTGCAACTACCTTAGCGGGATCCACCGCTAAGCCTTGCTTAGATACTATATGCCCAAGGAATCTAACTTCTTTTCTCCAAAATGACATTTGGAGGACTTGGCTTTCAACTGATGGGCTCTAAGCGTATCCATCACCTTTTTGAGATGTCTAGCATGTTCTTCCTCGTCCTTAGAGAAGATCAGAATATCATCTACGAAGACCACGACAAACTTGTTCAAGAACTCCCTGAACACCCTACTCATCAAGTCCACGAAGTAGGCGGGTGCATTAGTCAAACCGAATGGCATGACTAGCCATTCTAAGAATCCATCTGGAGTTCTGAACGCAGTTTTGCCTATACTATCCTCAGCTACTCTGAGCTGATGGAATCCAGTAGCAAGATCAAGAGAAAACAGATGTTCCTACAAGCTGATCAAACAAATCATCGATCCTTGGCAATGGTTGTCTATTCTCTTCGTTTAACTCACGATAATCAACACAAAGTTGAAGAGAACCATCTGCCTTGGTAGTAAATACTACAGGCGCTCCCCATTCAGATATACTTCGTCTAATGAAGTTCTTCTCAAGCAACTCCTTGACTTGCTTTCTTAACTCTCATCTTGCGGGGCCATGTGCCTAATCGGCCACGAAACTATCTTGGCATTATCAACTAGATAAATGCGGAAATCTATCTCCCGTTTAGGGGTAACCCCCTTCACTTCACCCAAGATATCAGGATATTCTCGGACCACCCTCATCGATTGCAAACTATCGATAGACGAGTTGAGGGATTCAAGATAACACAACATGACGGGACTCATAGAGTTACTAGAAATTTCTAGGGTATTACCGAGGCGAGTCATGAGCCTCACAACCCTATGCTCAAAAACCAAGAATGGCTCCAAAACTGGACAACCAATCCATGCCCAAAATCAACCCATACCCCATGAAACCGAGAATATAAGCATCACGCGAGAATTCTATACTCAAGATAGAGATTTTCAAATCCACGTAGATAATAGATAAATGGGCGGAACCCCCAATTGGATTTGAAACACACACGGGATCATTAACTAGACTAGTACTTAGGTGCAAACTTTCAACAAGATCAGATGAGATAAAGCTATGCGATGCACCAGAATCAAACAAGGTACGAACTGGAAAATCATAAATATATACAAGGCTCTCAACAGAAATACTACCTCGATCGGGAACTGGAGCGGCATTGAGAGCATGAACTTGCCCTCTCGAAGGTCCAGCACGCTGAGTCTGACCCTGGCCTTGCCCTTGCTTCTTCGGGCAATCCCTAATGAAGTGTCCCATTTCTCCACAGTTAAAGCAAGTGCCCTTCCTTTTTCTGCAATCCTTGTTTAGATGAGTCGAGCTTCCACAAGTAAAGCACCTTTTTTCCTTCCTATCTTTAGACTTCTCGTCCTTCTTGTCACTCCTATTCTCTTCATTGAGTAGGGCCATATTCACCAAACTCTCAAAAGTTGCCCCCAAGGGTATATGAGACATGGCTAAACCATGTAATGGCTCGTTTAATCCTAGAGCAAAGTATAAGACCTTCTTCTGAGCTGTGTTAACCAAGTCTAAACCGACCCGAGCTAGTTGATTAAACTTATCTATGTATTCCCTAATAGTCATGTCCCCTTGCTTCAGTGATAGGAACCTTAGTCCAAACTTTCCCCGAAAGTCATCCCAAGTCTCAATTGGCCTAGTAGCGGTGGTGACCACCCACCAACGTGCAGCTTCTTCCTTTTGCAACCACACTGCTAATAAAACCTTCCTATGGTCATCTATATCAAAGAAGGTAAAAAGATCTTCGGTTTCTTTCAACCAATTCCTTGCCTCTACATAAGTCTCGGTTCCAATGAAATTCTTGCAACCCATCGCCTTAAAGTCTTTGCAAATCTCCGCGAAATCCTTTTGTGGATGCTGAGGGGGAGGAGGAAGAGGAACCTCAGCGACAGGAGGAGGAGGAACATTAACTACCGGAGGAGGAGGAGGAACATCGGCGGGGCCGGCTTCGATCGCCCTAGCCTCCAAAAGTCTCCTATACCAAACAGGTACGTGTACTCCCTCCGGAATGACAAAGTTATCGGCCATACTGAAAACGAAGAAAAAGATAGATTCAGAATGGAGAAAAACGAAGGAATTTTTGCTAATGGCTTTTTGGGGAATAGCCTTTAAAATAAACTAGACTTTTCTTTGGAAAATACTTTATACTTGGTTTTGAAAATAGTTTTCCAAAAGTTTTCTAAAAACCTTTTTGTTCCTTCTCGTAAACCATATGCTCTGATACCAAATGTAAAACCCCACCTCCGCCAGGGTGGCTCTTGCAAGCACTCTGACTTTGGAGGGGCGTTTGTACCGGGTAAACATGCATAATGATATATCAAGGCAGAACAAGAACATATGTATATATGAAAATAGAGTAAATAACATAGATAAAACAACGGAAGATTTCAAACCATTTCAAAACAAGTCTGGTACAACATAATGTCAACTTTCCAAATACACAAGTCTAGATAAAACAACATTGCTGAAAAACTGAAATACATAAGTACTATCCCCAAAATAAGTGATAACCATAGCTAGCTTCATGTCAAGATCGTACATGAGCTAAAATCCCACAAGCAAGCGATCAGAAATCCAAGCTAAGCTCCAATATTCCCACCCTGAGAACCTGGGGGGGAAACGGAAGAAAAGAGGCGAAAGAAAAACAGGTCAGTCAAAAAGACTGAGTAAGCCCTACTACAATCAATGTAAACTGGTAAAGTTAACTGGCATGAGAAGCAGGGATGAACATAAGGATAACAACATACTAGCATGATGATTAACTAACAAGGTAGATAAAGGTGTCATCGCATAATCAGGTTTAAGGTTTTTGCACCACAGGTGTACTAGCAAACTAACATGACTTGAATAAACAAGTATTGATCCCTTGGCCCAAGCTTTGGCCCAATAACATGAAGTGACCCTAATACGCGGTCCAACCAAACGGTCTAGTCGATCGGCTCCCTATAAGCCTAACTCGTCACGTGTTGGTGTCAATGCGGCCCAAACATAATTGTAGTCAGACTGTGCAAGGTCTCCCGTCGGGTGTATCAAGCCCTAGGGTGTCAACCCCTGGACACCATAAACATGAGTGCACAGTCTCGATCTACTGGTACCCGTGCATGTTTTCCCCGGCTTCGGACTATGTGCACGACCATAGTCCGCCCGGAACTACACCGGCGTACCACTCTGCCGTCGCTTTTGGTCACTTACCTCAAGTCCAGTAATCGTGCCCCCACCCTAGCCTAGACCCTAGGGTCTTAATGATACGAACTTGGGATTACTGCTGGAGTGGACCCCCATTGCTAGGATTTTCTAGTGGGTTAAGTACGGTTTAACCCTCTTGCTAATCATGGATTAACTTGGTTAAGTGTAACGATGAGTTCACGACTTAACCCTGATTAATCTACCAAGCCCAAATTGGTTAAGTATTAAGTGGACCATGACTTAACCCTAATCATGAGGCATTAATTAATTTAATGTGCCTTAACCTCTCACATTAGACCTTGTTGTGGTTACTAGTTAAGCCGGGCGGGTCCGGGTAGCTTTACACCCCAACTTGGTCTAACCTCGGGTTCAAGGTACAACATGACCAACTTCTCACATTGGGTCCTATTGTTTGTAGCAACTAGTTAAGCCGGTCGGTTCCGGGTAGTTTTACGCTACAAACTCAACCCAACCTCGAGTTGGTCACACTTATATTTTCTAAGTGTCATGTCCATCATGTTTCCAAAACATGTTACAAGTTTTCAAGAATTTGGGTAGACCTAACTTAATAGGTAAATTCCCAATGGGTAGACCTAACTTAATAGGTAAATTCCCAATCTTATGTTTTTATGTCTTTTAAGTTTACCCAACCCCAAATGCAATCCCATCGCTTACATATCGCAATAGCGCATAAAGGATAGAAAGAGGGAACTTGGCATAATCATGACATAAAGGTGTTGGAGCCACAAGTTTAACATGGTGGCATATGAAATGTACATATGTTCATATACTTGCATATTACATTTTTAGGCCTCAAAAGCATGCATAAAACCAAACTTAGCATATTGGTGATACATGGTGATGAATGACATGTAGAAATGGCCATAAGTTCGCATTTAGCCTCACATGCAAGTTATCATAAGGGATATGATAACTTACATGATGCCAAAATGCAACCTTTAGCATAAAGCTTGAAGCTTTAAGCTCATAAACCCAAGATAAGCTTGCATAACATGATAACATGAACAAAATGATCAACCCAAACTTGCATAACATAAGTTGCATACCATATGACAAACTTGCATATCAAACTTGCATAACATAACATGATAAACTTGCATATCACAACATGGCAAACTTGCATAGCATAACATGGCAAACTTGCATAACATAACATGGCAAACTTGCATATAAACTTGCATATCATAACATGATAAACTTGCATATCATAACATGGCAAACTTGCATAATTTAACATGGTAAACTTGCATATCATAACATGGCATACTTACATAACATTACTTGCATATCATATGATCAACCAAACTTGCATCATTCATTTAACTTTAGAGTTTAAGTATGAAAGTAGAAAAGGGCTTACAATGCTTATGAAGACACAAAAATATGACAAAGCCCTTATGCAATCAATTAGACCCAAAATGCAAGCTCTAATAGAAAAACCCTTGAGCCAAAATGATCAAAACCCTTGCTTTATGATGTAAATATAGAAACTTGACTTGAATGCAAGCTAATGACACTCATACAAGCTTGAAAACACTTGTATGTATGGAAAATCTCTCATAGAAAGAACTTAGGAATTTTATGAAGAGAGTGGAGGCCTGAATGAATAATGATGATATAGGGCTAGCTTAGGATCTTATTTATAGATTATGCAAGTGTTTTAGGCCATTAGATTAACCCTAAATTAGATTTGGACCATCAGATCTTGGAAGCTTCCAGAAAACAGCCCCAAAACACAGCCAAACCCTAAAATGGTGCCCCAGGCCAAACTGGCCGAGCACCCCCTGTCGACAGCCAAGTCGACAGGGCTGTCGACTTGGGTCCAACCAAGTCGACAGGGCTGTCGACTTGGGTGCTCTGGCGGGAATTTTCCCGCCTGACCCAATCTGACCCTAATTTCCAAATTCAAACTTGAATTTAAAATCTGTTTTGAACTTGCAATTTTCTGAAAACTTCGTTGGGCCTTAATCGGGTCATACGGACTCCGATTTTCGAAAACTCGGACTCTATTTTACGTATTTTTCCGAGACGAACGCAATGGCATAGCCCGTTTCCCTTGATTCAGATTTATAAATTAAATTCTGCCTCGATTTATGTTATAATAGGTTATTGAAAATACGGGTTGTTACAGTGGTAGCATTGAGTTGCAAGTTTTTAGTGGTCTCCAGTGAAATTTTTGTTCGATACATGTACTGTAGGGGTGCGGGACTTTCAGAAAACCAATTGAAAGAGGCGGGTCTCGAGTTTAACTCTTTCGTTATGGAGATGGAGAGGAGGAGAAGGGAGGAATTTGGTGGAACTGGTTTGAACTTAAATTGAGAGGACAGGGAGATTTAAGAAGATGAAGTTTGCAAAATTGGGCAATGTGAATGTTTATACAGGCTTTGACTGGTGCTTTTGAGAGGGAAGAATGGGTTAGCAAGCGGTAAGCAATGATTAAGAATTTAAACTGTAATTTTATTAATTATTATTTAAAATGATTACCGACTTATATATATATATATATATATATATATATAAACTTGTAAAATCAATAACTTTCTCATACATTATCGAAATTAGACGAAACATGATTTGTTGTGGTTGTATGGACGATGGATACACAATGAAACTGGTTTGTAGCGATTTGAAGCTTGTTGCAATTTATAATGAAATAAAATGTCTGCTCAGATCTATCGATCGTTATTTGTTATTCAACGATTAACGACCAAAGTGAGTAAACTCGCTAATTCTACCCAGTTTTATAATTTTATAATTTTATTTTAAAATTGATATATAATGATTGAATGTTGTGTGATGGCTATTTGGATGAATTTGGTTGAAATTATAGATATAGTTATATATATAATGTTGGTTATATATTGATTTTATTTATTTTTATATCTCATATTAAAATGAAATTGATGTCATTTACGTTGATTAACATCTGTGAATGCAGGGAAACAAGTTGGAGGGATCCAACTGGATTCCTCAAAATTATTACTGTTTGTTATCATATATTGTGATATATGATGTGTTAAATATCGTGTGATAGAATTTGTTATGATTGGATGCTAGAATAGCAATGGCCCTAAAATAATTGTTATTTAAATAGCTTAAAAATATATTTCAAATAAAATGAAAATGAATTTGTTTTTTAAAAGAAAATCTATGTTTTCGATATCGAAATTTAATTTCGAATGGGCTATAATATAATAGCTTGTTTTTAATAATAAAAACAAGTGGGTTAATTTATAAATGAAGTGGTATAATTATCATTGGATAATTTGGGAATGTAAATTCAAGAATGAATTTAAAAATGGGAATTGAGAATCATTTTAAAAAGGAAACGATTGAATTTATTTCGATGATCGAAATGTGAATAGAATTAAAATAAATCCGTAGGATTTATAGTTAGAGTTCGACTGTGCCAAATGTTATAAAAATAGTTTATTTTCAGACACTATATACTAAATAATTCAGAATCTGACAAGATAATTAATATTCAGTTTAAAATCGATATTTTTAATCGAATGTAAAATTGATATATAAACATAACCTTATTATACAAAATAGGCTAGAGGGTTGATGTGCAAACGAAATTTGATAAATAAAATGGAATGTGAAGGAGAAGTTATAAAATGACTCGATAAACAGAATTTGAACCTATAATAGTATTTATAGATTGAAATAAAGATTGATTTGATAAAATGAGTCCAGATTTCTATAAAGGATTAATACTCACATTTTAAAGTGAATAATAGTTTAAAAGAAAACATTTTGTCGACTAGAATGATTATAAGGGTAATTTATAACGGTTTAAACGTAATAAATTTTAATGTAAATTTAGAAGGGAAATGGAAATTGATTTGACCTGAATAATAATCTATTCTGAATTTCAGAACGTTAATCGAATAGTGATTATTCGAAGGGAGTCATCAAATAAAGATTATTCAAAAGAGAATTATACATTGAAATTCGACTATATCGAATTCAGGAAATTACTATTTACTTTCCATTTAAATAAATATTTAATTTATTTTTTAATTATCAATTATTTTATTTATTTATTTAAATTAATGAATAGAAGTTATAAGCAATGTTCTAATCGATGATTTCCGTAAAAGAAGTGAATTCTTAAACTGAATCTGAGTGTTGTGTAAGCAATGTTTGTAAAAATTGAAGTTATGAGCTATGTCTATTTCGAAGTTAAGAATGTTGTCCAATTAAGATCCGAGAGGTAATTATACTCCAACTTGATTGATTTCATGTTTGACTAAGGAATGGTTAAGGTTCGATGGGAAGATTTGTTAGTGATATGGTTAGTTAATGAGTGATTTATGGATTGAGTTGTCGTAACGATGTTTATAAAACATTCATTTAAATCCATATAAATGAATTTTGGAAACTGTTTACAAATAAAATCAGAAATATCTTATGAGCATAGAAAATGAGATGAGTTGGATGATGGAAATAAGAAATATGAAAATTTGAATGTATAGAAATATGAAAATACGAATATACGGAATAAGAAATTTGAATATAAGTAAATAAGAATATACGAATACATGGAAATAAGAAAAGTAAATATATAGAAATGTTTTCAAGTAATTAATAACATATATTTTCTAAATATAGAAAATAAGAATTTGTGAATATATGAAATTGTTTTCCGATGTTAATAAGAGACGTTTTCTGGAATATAGAAATAAATAGTTATGATAGATGAAAACGATTTTCCAAGAATCGTGAGAGGCTAAATGGGTTTCGAAGAATATCTGGGTAAAGATATTGAAAGAAAATTGGGAAACGAATAAATTAATGATTCATTAATTTAAAGGGCTCAGTGTTGGTTGATGCTTGGTCGATAGAATTTGCATTTGGAAATAGGATCATTGATTGTATGGATGTTTCCTTTGATAGTTAAATAACCGATTATCAGTGTTTGGCACATTTTATATTTCCATTGTCAATATAGAGAGAGACCGGGATCAGGTTAATTATCTGAAAACCACTCGGTATAGGCATAAGCGTTGTGAATCAAATATGCTGAAGATAATTGAAGACGTAGTAAAGTGCAAAGGCTGTTCTGTTAATCTTAGGTAGAAATTGTTTAAGATGGGCTGATGGGATAGTGCCTTTGGTTTGTCCAGTCCTAGGAGAACTTGTATTGACGGATGTTTGACAAAGTATGCCTAAAAGATCATCTATATTAATCTCTTCAAACGTATTTACATTATGGCAGAGGAATTCATTTCTCTTAGCTTTATGCCCGTGATATTTTTGAGGAAACCAATAAATGATTTTGGCAGGTTTGACGATGTGGTATTCAAAGTGAATGAAGATGTGGCATGTCAAAAAGGTAAACATAGCCTCAAGCCTCACAACTGGGAAATGGAAAAATTCGGGCAGGCAGCATGGCTAAGTGGATCGCTCCCATTAGTGGATATTGTTAACTGTTGTAGAGAAAAATTCAATTGCTTCTTTATTATATTGTTGTTGTATGCTTCAGAACGGTTATTGATCCCAACTGTTGGTGATAATACATTCGGTACACTCAAAGGAAGTGGTAACGATCCGGAATTTTTAACCAATTTAAAATTGGAATTTTTATTACTTAATCTGAATTTAAATTTGATGCAAATATATATGGTTAAGAATACTTAATAATTTTGATAAGTTAAATGATAGATTTTATTTGAATTATAAATTTAATAGATGGGAATGATTATTAATAAGTTTGAATTTATTAATACTATACGTCATTTGATCGGATTTGCCAAACCATAACATGAATTAGTAGAGTTAGAATTAAGTGTTTCCCTTAGTTTTCATAGCATTTAAAGGAAAATGCTACCAAAAGTTCACTTTCCTCCTTAAGACAAGTGTTAGGACACTTGTCATTTTGTATGCCTCCTTTCATGCATGCCTTCCACTTGCCTCCTTAGGTGTCACTATCTCCTTACTTCATTTTTCCTATAAATACCAACCTTTACTTTCATTTTTTCATTCATTCTCACTTCGCTTTTTTCTCTCTTCTTCTTAAAGCTTAAAGCCATGGTTTCCATGGCATAAATCTTCTTTATTTCCACCATTTTTCCTTTACCACCACCTTGCCAAAGTTCATTGTCGTCCTCCTCCCCCTCTTATAAATAGAGCAATTAATATATAGTATACTATATACATACATACATACATACATACATACATACATACACTGGTGAAGAAGGCAATGCGCTGAAATACTGTCCGATGGTTTACTCAACTAGGCTCGCCTACCGTGAAGATCGGAAAGCTGTTTGGTGAGAACTCCTTAAACTTCTACACTAGTTTATTGTACACTAATTAGTGAAGAATTAGTTATAATTTGGATAGTTAACTAGTGTAATCAGTTCGAATAGGCTATGGATGTTAATGGTTGATGTTTGTTGTAATGGATGATGATTGCGTAGTTTAGAACACATACACTATTAAGCGTTAATGTTATAACGCTTGCACACAGTTATTATTTATTTAATTATATTGATGATGGTTGTTATGGATGTTTATAATGGTTGTTGATGTTGTTTTGCACACACTATGACACAACAATTATGGTATCACATTGGTGATCGACAAATCTCCTTCGTAATTAAAAGCAATATTATTATTGAAATTGAAGGTTAATGGCTGCGAATGACACATATGTATGAATACATATATATTGATGAAGTCTCTTTCAAATTAAAATACCGGAATGTTCTAGGATGACAGAGAGGACAGTGCCTAGGCTTGGGTTTGGAAAATATAGTTTCTTGCTCTCTCTGGCTATCCCTAACTGATCCAACAAACAGGATGGTTAATTCAAAAAAATTAATTTGAAATTATTTGAATTTAGAAATAAATTGGAATTTGATTTAAGTAAAAAAAAAAGCTGAATTTTAAACTCGAAATAATTTGGAAAGTCGATGTAAATTACTTTAAATGATTTTAAATGGTTTATATAAGTATATTAAGGTTTTCTAAGGTATTTTGAAGTATTGAAAAATAATTTTTATTGCAGTCAAAATAGACCTTATCGCACAACGACAATTCTCGTATTTTAGTTACAAACTTTAAACGCTTATACCTTTTGCAGTTTAAATCGAATTTCCACAAAACGAAAAACGTTTAATTTCCATTAACAGGAGCGTTCAAATAATTGAAAGCAGATTTTAATTTCAGGTTGTAATTTTCAAGTTATGTTTAAAACCGTTTTGGAAAAGGTCATTTTAAGAGCAGTTGTAGACCATAACTATAAACAACTATTTTAAATATTTTAAAAATATGGAATTTTTTTTGTAAAATCATTATAAATTATGTAAAAGTGTTTTGAATTGTAATTTTGAGTTTTGGCTAAGATAAACGATATTTTGATCAAAATAATATAGATAATTATTTTGTAAAAAATTTTCAATGCTTTTGAAATGCTATTGTAACACCTTTCTGGAAAACAACCTATTTTGAAAGTTTTAACTCGTAACCCATTTTCTGAATTATAAGTAATCAGGTTAAAATGCTTATGAAATGGTTTCGAGGATTTAAAAGTATTAAAAATAATTTATACGGAAGTTAAATTGATTTATTTAATATTAACGGGTTTTCCAAATTTAAATAATTGGATATGGTTGGAGATAAATCTTCAGATGCTTGATATTAATTCGGTAGATGACGACTCTTACTATTTAAGGAATTTAAAAGGTAGTTAACCATTATTCCTCTTATAGTGTGAGTTGGATACGGAGATTAATATTGAGGATAAGTTGATCATATTTCTATCCAGATCTAATGTTAAAGAATTGGATAATTCTTTTAATTAAGATACAGACTTCCCAATTTGATTGAGATAAGTTGGGTAGAAATAATCTTCTGATATTTGATATGAAATTATGTGGTGTAAACGTATACTGTTTGAGAAATTTGGAATATATTATTATTATATTGTTATTCCACTTATAGTATTTGTTGATTATGAGAATTGATATCGAATATAAGTAGATACAACTTCTGTGTAGCTTATGTTCAGTTTCAATTGATTTGGGTTTTGTCGTGAATTGTATCTTCAATAATATCACTCTTGAAACCCAATGAGATTGAGTTATGGAAATTCGTATCATAATTTGGGGATTTAATCAAATCTTTGATTTGAGGAAATTAAAAGTAAAGAATTGGGAAGGAAGTATAATCTTTTAGTTAAGATTAAAGAATTGAATGTTGGGAAATCGTTTTAATTGGACACAATGGTTAAAAAATGGAGTAAGGATTTTCAAAAGAAACTGGATTGGGATAGCGTATTATAAAAAGAAAAGCTAGTTGGGGTTTTAAGGCTCGATTATCTTTGATTTAAAAGATATGTTTTAAAAGAGTAAAGTTGAAATATGGATTTTATTAAAGAAAATTTGAGAATGGGTTTAAAGAAATTTGAGCTAACAAAATCCAAGACAGAAGGAGATTTGGTTGAAAGTCTCCGTGTTTCGGAATTGTGTTTTTAAAATTGCGCTTGTTATTTGGAAAGACCAGGATCAAATGTATGTCCGAAAACCATTCCAAATAATAACACGACGTTGTGGAGCAATTGAAGACATTGAAGATGGTATTAAAGACCGGGACCCTTCATATCGCAAGGATGACTTGCTGAATGTCGTAAACCAGTAGCTCCCTTCTGCAGATGGATCTTATATCATCTAAGTGGCAAGAAGACCAAACGTATGTGAAGGAATTCCAGGTTTATGGTTTCGTTCAGACCCATAACAGACTTGTCTGGATTGTGTGTCTGACATTGTAATTGGCTACGTAGCACCAATCTCTATTAAATATATGTCTACTTGGTGGTAGAGAATTTATTCTCTCAGCTTAAGACCCTTCTCTAAGACGTATGAGCTTAGAGATTATATATTGATAGAAAATCAGTGATGCATTGTGAATGGATAATGTGGCATAGTTAAGTTACGCGATGAGCTATGGATGATCAAAATATGGCTTATTTAAGCGTATCTTTGTGTATATCATGATCTCTGCAAGCCTCACACCCCGGTAAATGGCCAAAACAGGAAGAAATGCAGCACGGTTATAGGGTGTTGTCTCCTTCTAGATAAAGGTGTACCATGGTATAAAGCCCAGGTATTAACCAATGTGGAAAAACATCTTCTTTTGTGGTTGTTGTTGGAGCGCGCTCAGAAAGTTCGATAACGACCGAGTGATGACAAGAACAGAGGTGACCCGACCTTTTGTTGGCATGAGGAGCATCAGTTGATCCTCGGACATCCCTCTAGAGGTTTTCAAAATTCGCTTCGGTAAGGAAGTTCCTTTTGCCTAGTCATTGTTGGAAACCCAATCTCCATCACGAACCTGTACGTTTTTTTTTGTATTGTTTGCTGGTTATTAGCAGGATTATTTCAGTATAATGGGATGGTCCATTATGCTGGCAAGTTTAATATATTTACTTTCGAAAGGGTTTGTAACGAACAGAGATTTTTGTTCCCGAAAATCGACATAAAAAATACCATGTCGAACATTCAAGCATCGAAAACATCGGAACGTTATTAGAATGAAAATAGAGGGTGAGATAAAAAAGTTAAGAATAGAAGAATAAGAAGAAGAACCAATATAACACAGAGTCTCACATCGCAACGAAAAAAATATAATATGTAAATAAACTTTATAGAGAGCTTGATAATAAAACTTACAACCATCAGAGTACATCAACACGACTGGACAGTTATAATAACTTGTCCTCATATACAACACATAGCGGAATAATAAATATATAATTGTGACACCCCACGTCCATTAATGTCACTCACAAAGGGAATGCATTAAGTTTCATGAAGCGTTATAGGTAAACAGACATAGAATATTACAAGACAGATATAAATAAGATAGCTGCGGAAATTCAAATTTTTATTTCAACCATAAATCATACATCGTGGTCGAAAATACCATAAGTCATTAAAACCATTACAAAAATATAACTTCTGTCTTTTACTATCAGAGTACATGAATACTTAAAAGAAAACATAATTTCCCCAAAATGAAAAAAGCCATAGTAGAGATAAGAACTTGAGCCATACTTCGAAAGCAACTCTAGCAAGAGGATAACCGAGTCCTGACTAAGCCTGAGTATTCCCGACCTGAGAACCTGGGGGAAGGAGAGGAACAGAAGAAAGAAGAGGAAAAAAATGGGTCAGACATAAAGTTTGGTGAGTCTAGATACTTTTAGCAAGTAAATAAATAAAAGTAGCATGACAGGCATACAAAGTGTGTAACGGCCGCGGAAATCCATACCAATTTGAGCTGACTAATATCCTACACATTCAACTCAAAGTGCACGAAAATTCAGGTCATTAGTAGAAAGAAATAAAAGGATGAGATAGAAAAGGTAGAACTTATAGAATAGAGGAAGAAGAAGAACACAGCTGAACATAATCAGAGTAAACACGAATCTCATAGCGGAACAATAAATTGTATTATAACATAACTTTGGAATACAAAACTGTATTGTATATGCAGACCATATCAGAATATAACTCATATACATCACAGCGGAAATAATCTCTAATAACTAGTGGTGAAGCTTCCTGCTTTTAGCACCTCCGAGTGAATCTGTAAAAGCCTGAAACACTTGACTGCCCGTACAAATTTGGGCACCCATGAGTTTAGGGAAAACAACAAGATAAACTCTGGGTCAGTCATGGGACTGGTGTGAGTAAATTCCAACCATATTGTTAAATTTTCGAGAATCCTTTTGAAACAAAAGGATAATAGTAAGACCAGCCCACACATAAACATGAACGGTTTTTACCTTTCTATAACCCAAATTACTTTGATATCAAAACCAGTGATATTATGATAATGTCTAAACAAATAATTATCCAAGTAGCAGAACGCTTGCATCTCACGTTCCACATATATATAGTATAAAATCATAAACTGCAGGGCGCTTATTGGAGAATGGATTCCAATAGACAAGGTATGGGAGCACCTTCTGATCAGTGTACTCTAGAGGGGATTCACTCAGGGTTCAACAAGAACATCTTGCAACCCGGCCACACATGACCGCTCACTCATTTAGCTTGAGTGTCACGAATATATTGCCACCATGGTTGTAGGCCATCCAACCGTCATCCGAAGATACAGAATCGAAAAGAAGTATAAATATAAATTTTCTCTAGATCGGTGACAATACACCCTGCTTGGGGATAACCCAACTAGCCATGCTGCCTAGCCCAACTTTTGTTACTTCCTGGTTGTGAGGCTAGAGGCTACGTCTATCTTTAGAACATCAGATCAACATTCACTTTGAATGTCACATCGTCAAATCCGTAATCACACATTGATTACACAAATGCACACTGGGTGTATAATAAAGTGAAGTTACCTTCTCCCCTCCAACTTGGTATATTCGTAAAAATCAATGGCGTGACCGTTGGAAATACTCTGTCAGACACTCATCCATACAAGTTGTCCTGGGACTGGACAAACAGAAAGCATCATTTCTGGAACTGGACGACCCTTGCATTTCACTCCGTCTTCAATTGTCTTCAGGATAATATAATTTGCAGCGCTTATGCCTATACAGAGTGGTTTCCGGATAATATATCCAACCAGTCTGTCTGTGTTGACAACGATGGTCAAAACACTTCGATAGTCGGTTATTTAACTATCGAAGTAAAACAAACATTCATTCAAATGAACAACTAAACGTACACAACCATGGGCACCTTTTATTTAACATTCGTTTTTATTATTCGAATTCCCATATCTTACCCGATATTTCTTTAATCCTGTTTTACCCTTTTCACACTCTTGGAAAACATTCCTAGTTATTATCAACTCTTATTCTCCCATATTTCAGATGTATACGTTATTAATGTTTGAAAATATTTCCATTCTTTTCACGTTCTTTATTTTCTACACTTGGATAATATACACTATCTACATTGGAAAAATATTTCCAATTTCATTACAAATATTTTAATCGGCCAACCGTTTACTTTTAAACATTATTCACTTTAAAACGTGAATATCATCCCTATTATAGAAATCTAGACACCTTAATCAAATATCCTTTTATTCAGGTAATAAACACCCTCATCTTGTTTACTGAAATCTCTTTCTTGAATTTATATTCTTATTCCACTTTATAGATCCTGTTTCTAAGTCAACTTCTTGTTAAATTAATTATATAACTAAATGTTGATTATATAGCCTATTTTAATTTAGTGGTTTAAAACTAAATATTAACCATCTTATCAGAAAATAATTTACTTTTAATACATTCGACATCGTCGAATTCTAGTTCCAAATCCTAATGGTTTAATTCTAATCACATTTCGAACATCGAAATGCTACCATCGTTTTTCTAACACGATTCTCCACTTTCTCTTTCTAAACTTATTCTTATATTTTCTTTAGATAAACATCGTTATTTATTTCTTTAGATTAAGTGGATTTCAACTAAACTGTTTCCATTCCCTAGGAAGTGCTGCTATATATAAAAAAAATCACGCTTAAGTTTGGTCAACAGCGCTAATTTATCGCTATAGTAAAAACTTGCAATACGCTGTAATATTCTCTTTATAACTAATCTCAACATCACAGTCACACTTACCTTGTCAACAGCGTTTATTTTATCACTATAGTTCTAGGACTTGTAATATGCTGCCATATTCCCTTTATACTAATCTTGATATAACAGTCGCGCTTAAACCTAGTCAACAACGTTTATTTTATCGTTATAGTTTCAGACTTGCAATACGCTGTCATATTCCATTTATACTAATCTTGACATCTCTTACCGTTACAAACTGATATCGTTCCTCGATAATAGTGAAGCCGTTCATGTTGCGGTATTTTATTTACCTCTCAGACCTTGATCGACAACGTTCTTACCTTAGAACAGATATAAGTTTGTACTCTAATCCATTATTACTTATAATATTCATCAAATCGTATTTCCTTGTTTTATTTTGGCATATGGTTTTATAACACCATATTCATACTTTGAAATCTCTGTTGTTTATGGTTATCTATATTAAACATTTGCTCTTCGCTTTAACTTTATTCCATCAGTAACTTCGTTAACTGTTTTTATCTACTTCTTACCATGGATTAATATAATTAATCTAACAATATTCATAACTATTTATTTTAAAATAATTATCCCAAATTATTTACTTGTCGGATAATTACAGCTTCATACCTTTTTAACTAAATAATCGTTTATATTTACTTTATAAAACGAACTACAAAATACTAATTTATAATAGAACTTCTATTATAATTCAAACATTGCTTTAATTATAAAAATATAATCTCTATAATTAACTTCGTTGATTTGCCTGACGGCCAATCACTTCTTAACAAAACGATGGTTTTACGGTCGTTTGTTACCACTTTCCTAATTGATATCGTTTATTGATTTATCGAAACAGATGTTGAATTTCCGTTCAACATCAATATTCACATGGGGTTTTAAATATTATTCGGGTTCAAACAGTGCATACAAAACAAACAGTACATATAAATATCGAGGAATCCGGTCGGATTCCTCCAACCAGTTTCCGCATCCACAGATGTTAGTCAAATAATTATCATTGATTCCATACTAGGGGATATTCATAATCGACGGAATCAGTATCCAACTGGTGATGTATACATATGCAACGATATATAATATTTATCCAATTTAATTGTAATCTACCTAATCAACCATCACACAACATTCAAACAACATTAAATATATTAAAATATTAAAAAAAGATCAGAGTTAGTGATTTTACTCACTTTTGCGCGTTAACCGTTAAATAACGATTTGCGTCGATGGTTTGAATCGAGCGTTCTGTTTTGCTATAAATTCTAACAAGCTCCATATTGTTCTGATCTATCTTCATAACGCAGTCTGCTTCCGTACGGTTCTGACTTGACGAACCATTCGTACTTCTGACTGCATATAAGTCCGTCCAACCCAATATAAAACCCGCATCCAAAAATAACATGGACGAACTTCTTTTTTTCTTCCCACTGTCGTATTGCATGCGTTCTCCATCAAGTTGCTACAGTCTTCGACCTCCGGCGAACTGATCAGCGCCCCTGCAGTCCCCGCCAAATCAAGGGAAACCGTACCCGTTCCAAACAAAGCCTCCTCCTAGCCACAAACGGCCTCATCCGTCATTGCTACATGTTTTCTTGTCACTGCCTTCTTTTGAATAGGCATTATTGCCACTTCGAAGTCTGCAGCAGCTTCTCGACGTTCAGAAAACAATGCACGCCTTTTTCTTCTTTCTATATTTTTCTTTTTATTTTATTTATTTGATGGGCTTCATATATATTCGGCCCAACTGTTCTCTACAAACCCAGCGTGAACTGGAGTCTTTCTCCGGAAATTTGAATCCGTCTGATTCTCTCGCCATCTGCAAGAAAATATCACGTCACCTTTTATCTTCAACGTGTTCAACAAAGCTCCACCAACTCTCCTATTCTTCGCCTGTACGATGGCACATCCCAACGCAAAGCCATCATTCATAACTCCACCCATGTTGCGGACCCAATAACCATGTTGACAGTAACCGCTCCTTACTTCATGATGCCGCAAACTTTGAACCCAGGGTTCTCCCGGATCAGCATGTTTCCTTCAGTGCATGTCTTCTCCTCTTTTTTCTTTCTTTGGTCTGTTTTGATTTAGATCTCGCGGTTTACCAACATATGAGAAACGTTAGCCCCATACATGCAAGCTCCTGTGCCCGAAGTTCCACCATTTTCGACAACTCCTAATCACTTCTTCCAAAACATGTCCACAGCCTCGTCTTCATTCCTTATTCTTCTACTGAGATGGAGCGAGAGCTTATACAAGCTTTGGAAATAACTCTCGAATCAAAAGTTTCTATGCTTCAAACCCGTGAACTCTAGTCCACTGTACTGATTTTTAGGAGGAGTCGAACGAATGAAGCAGCTTTATATTTGTTTTTTTGAGTTCAGCAAATGCATTGAGTCAATGTATTTATAGACAGGGTTTACTTGTATCTGAAGCTTTAGGGTTAAGGCTAGAAAGGCGTAGCCATGTTCCCAAGCATGTCCGCATTTATTAATGTGCATGTCCCCAGAAAATGCATGTAAAGTCAGCTAGCTTAGGGTATGGTTTTTAGTTGCTAGGCCACGCGTTCATTAATTGCGGTATGGCTATATTACTTTGTCATGAAGATATAAAGATAGGCAATGGGTCTTAGGTGTGTAGATCGTACTCGATTTCTTCAGCACAAAGTATATGAAAATGTAACTTCATCCGGTTTGTTTATTTTCCCGTTTTTGCACCTTACTTGTTTGATATATTCAGAATTTGTACTAAATGCAGTTTAGTTTTCTTTTGGTATTGGTTTACATCAGCTTCAAAATTTTCACTTACGTACAGACAGAAGTAAGAGTACAGTCGTGCTCAACGAGGTGTCACGATCCCAAAAATATAATAATATCGGTAGGTTGACTCATATTTTGAAAGCCCGAAATACCGATACGGGGTGCAAAATACTCTAAATAAAAAGTTGCCTATTTAATTAATTAAAAATTACAGTAAAATTCTAAAAATTATATTATCACAGCGCCTCAAAAGAACCTTGTCCCGATTTGCAACCGATAACAAGTTATATCCAAATAACCGTTACGGTCAATATATGATTTCATAGCGACTTTCTGAATATTTGATTTGGACATATCTTGCAATCTATACGACGAAATCTTGGTTTTTCCCTTCTGTTAGAAATACAGTTCAACAGATTCCAACGTTTCTTATTTCGCAGAAGTCCGATTTAAAATGAGTCTGGTACACTTAGTTGAAGTTCAGAACATTAAATTTCGAACTGCAGCGTCGTTGTGAGCTCGATTATAATTAATATATATTTTTATACGTTCAACTTCGTTTTAATTAATATATAAATTCACTTATATTCTGAATTCAATATTTAAACTAATTTAAATATTCAAATACAAACCGACAAAAATGCAGGACGTTACAAAGTGGATAAGAGAGATTACTACATAAAGGGCAGGTGTGATAAGGTAGACAAGATAAGGTGTATACGCTTCTCTAATGATTACTCTGCACTATTACTAGTATAACCAGAATGGGGTGATCCCTTACACTTCAAGGTGGTAGACTTAGGCATACGTCCAAATGTATCCTAATTACTACCCTTAATCGATCGGCTCCCTAATCTGCGTAGATACTCTATGCCGACCCCACCATAGGATGTATCACGTCCTAAAGTGGAAACCCTCCTCTGATATGCACAGCCCCTTATTTACAGGTGTCACGGCCGTCTTATCCCCTTCTGCCCGGCTCATGCACGCTCATGGCCCGGTCGGTTTGCGCCGCCCACACCGAACTCCACGTTTGGATCTCTTACAACCAGTTCAGTAAGCGTTCCCCTTCTCCTACCTAGCTCGGAGTACTCTACTTGATACCTACACCAGGTTACTGACTGAAACGGGTCTCACAAAATATGATACAAGCTCTCCCCTTTGTCTTGTATCCCCTATTAGGTTTTCCACATGTTATGTTTACCCAAAAGGTGTCTTTAATTATATAACCCCAATCTTCCTACCGGTTATGCATACCACTAGGTGTCTTTAATTGCATAACCTTATCGGGCTAAATTTACGGGCCTATATGTAAATATCACCCACCCCCTCAGATTTGCTTAGCCCACCCACTGTCAACCAATTTTACTTAACCCTAATTTTGGTTCATAATCATACAATTCCTATGGATTATATTAGGTTATGTAGTCCAATTCGTTACCATGTCCATTTATGGTTTATAATTGGCTAGACGTCCCACATCAGGCCTACAACCTGTGGATGCTGGATATGCCGGTCGGGTCTGGGCAGACTTCTTCCATAAGTTGGGACTAACCTCGTGTCGCAGCCCGATTCGTATTTGTGCACTTAGGTCCTCACATTAGGTTCAACATTAATGGCTACTGGATATGCCGGTCGGGTCCGGACAGACTTCCACCACTAATGCAACCTAACCTCATTCCATAAGTGCAATTACAATTTTTAATTGTAATCTTAACATTTCATTCTTATCCAATTCTTACCTATGTCTTTATACGTGATTAGGTCCCTATTTCCCCTTTTTGAATTATATGTCCAATTCATGTAAACATTACTTAAATTATGTCAATTCTAACCTTTTTTCCCCCGTTCCCTAACTAACGCATTCACATAGATTTGGCGGCATCTAGGCTAGAAAGTAGCCTAGTCGTAAATGATAAAAGGGAAAAGTGATGGGAGTATGAAAAAGATGATTGTTTTGGCATAAACATAAGCTAGCATAGTGATAAGGTGGACATATAAGCATAAATCTGAAGAACTTGTGGCAGATAATTAATTCTAACATAACCATGATGCCATAATAAGCATAATAAGATCTAAATTAGCAATTTAGATGTCAAGCTGGGTTAGATCTAATATGATAGGCACAAGGTGATAAACCAGATCTGATTAATAATATAGATGTCCACATAATTCAGATCTAGTAGTTAAAAATAGATCTAACACAAATAAGGTCAAGATCCACATCATAGAATGTCATAGAAGTTACAATGGATCTAACAAGATAGAGATTTAGATCAATAGTTAAAAATAGATCTAACACAAGTAAGGTCAAGATCCACATCATAGAATGTCATATGTTAATAATTTACAATGGATCTAGTATAATATAGGAACATGAACAAATCCAAACTATTGTCATATCACGTTTACTTTTAAATATTTAAATCTAAAAGAAACTAGGAACTCACAGTGTTTGGATTAGAAAATAGAAGAAGAATGGAACTTGAATCTCTAACTGATTTGCATAAGTTGATAGTTGTAGAAGATTAATGGATCCAATTCAGTTCAGACACCGGCAGAGTTTGCCCCCCATGGATTCTCAATGAAGAAAACAGAGAAAAGGGACCTCTATATATAGCTGCCAGCCCTCTCTAAACCGACTGCCACCCCAGCCCTAGGGGGGTCGACCCCCTTAAGGGGTCAACACCCTTGCTTAGGGGTCGACACCCCTGGGCCGAGAGTTTTGCCGCCAACGTAATTTTTGAATTTTTAACTTAATTTCGATTTTCTGGACACTACACACACATGTACAATTCTTCTACGCGTACACAAACTTCAAACCTACATAACTTCATCATACCTTATCTGTTTTACGCAAACCAAATGTCTATCTTGACCAGAATTTTGAGACAAACGCAATGGCACAGTCCGTTTTCCTTAATTCTGAATATTAATTTAATTATTATTTAATTTATCCTCTTCTAGTGTAGTTAAAATACGGGTGTTACAATAATATCATATGTCTGAACTCTTCTAGCTTGTCTTTGGACTTCACAGCATCCGATAACCTCAATCTATACTACCCGGTCGAACCCGAGCATTACAAACACTAGGTCGTCTGGTGAACTAGAGTGAGAAAAAACTAGCTAAGTTTATAATATCATCCAACTTGATTTTAAAGTCAAAACCCTTTCGAAAGAAAAGGATAATCGTAGGACCAAATCCACACAAAAATACGGACGGTTTTTACCTTACGATAACCCAAAACATTTTTGAAATAATATCTTATTCTGATATTATAATAGTGTCTAAATACAATTAAATAGAATCTTGCAGAACGCTTGCATCTCACGCTCCACATATATAGTATACAAACAAAACTGCGGGCGCATATTGGAGATTAGATTCTGACTATGACAAGGTATGGAACCACCTGCCGATAGTGTATCTCTAGAGGGAAATACACTGGGTTCAACAAGAACGTCTTGCAACCCGGCCCACACATGAACGACCGCTCATTTCTCTTGAGTTTATTAAATGTATATCACCAACGGTTAGGACCTACCCACCGTTTCTCGAAAAGGGACAGCATCGAAATAGATTAAAGAAGGAAAAGGATTTTTTTCTAAATAGGTGATTATACACCCTAATGGGAGCGACCCACATAGCCGTGCTACTGGCCCCATTTTTGTCATTTCCCGGTTGTGAGGCTTGAGGTTTGAATTCACCTTTAGAGCATCTAGCCACCATTTACTTTGAATGCCACATTATCAGATTCACTAAATCACTAATTGACGTCCACTAAAATATTCTGGGTGTTAACTAAGAGAAGGTGTCTTCTCCGCCACCAACAGAAATACGTTTGAAAAAATCAACGTACATGATATTTTGAAAATTCTCTGTCAGACAATCGTCCATACAAGTCACCCAGGAACAGGATGAACCGAACGCACCCTCCTACCATATCCGAGGAATCACCCTATAAATCAGTAGCGAGTAGCCCTTGCAATCCGTAGTTTCCAATCACGACAGAATCATTATTAATTCTAGGGATCAGCCAGAGATATTTAACAATAGTACTTCCGCTCATGAAGATATATGGTCTTCAATTGCTCCATCTTCAATCAGCATCTTTCACGTATTTGCTGGTTCGGAATGGTTTTTGAATATAAATTCGATCCCGGTCTTTCCGTACCAACAACGCATTGGGCATAATTTTGATAGTCGGTTATTTAACTATCAAAATAAACAATCATAAAAATAAAATAAATCCATTGGTTTATCATATAGCGTCACTTGGCCTTTTTAAAAATAGTATACCAGTTTAATACACTAATATTCTCAAATCATTTATTTATATATAAAGAAAAATATTTTTAAAACCATATCTAATTTTATATCCAAATTCCCTATTTACTATCATTTCAAAACATTGCTACAACATTACTTATTATCTATAACTGGGAAACCCTTTAACTTATAATTTTAAACAATCGTAACGATATCTCCTTTGTTTTGTTATTTGAACACGATAATCACCACTTTCCTTTTCAGAATAAACTCATTTCAAATCTCATTTCCTTAATTTGAAAATATCGTTATATTTTCACAAATCCCATTTGCTTTATTATGGAAATACCATTCACATTCTCAAGCCCTTTTTATTTCCTTTTATTTCAGAATCCTATTATATGTATTTCCAAATTCTTCAAATAACGTTACACTATTATTTATGAAAATAAATTACTTCTAACATCTTCACCGTTACAACTAGTATCATTCTTCGATAATTCTGAAGCCGTTCAAGTTGGGGTGTTTAAATTACCTCTCAGACCTTGATCAACAAGGTTATTACTTGAAGTCAAATATCAATTGTAGTACCAAAACCCCATATTAATTTCCAATATCAAAACAAATCCCATTTTAGTTATATCTTCATGAAATATCTTCTCTTATTTAATATAGCGGCTTTATATCGCATCTCTTTAACTCAACTTGCCTTGCCACTTAATTCAAACTTGGGTTTCCATTTTTACTTCTCATTTCATATCTCCGTTAGTTCCTAACCATAAATCAGTAAGAGCATAATTTCCTAAATATCAACCCCGAAGGCTGAAACCAACATCAGATCAATATTCAGAAAATCGGTTATCTCAACTGATCCCCAGATATGTTCTAATTCTTTAATTTCAAATCTTGGTTTTACTCAAATGTCATTTCTAATAACCCGTTTCAAATATATATCCAACATAAATTCGGGTTTTATAACTTCACAATGTCTTGGATTTCATATAATCCAATTAAATATAATTCAAAAATAATTAAATTAACTTTGGTTTAATCGTAACTTATATTATTTCAAACCTTAAATCGCTTAAATATTTATTAAACTATAAACATGGCTTTAAAAATTTACAAACTTCCATTTCTAAATTTGCATTCCCAAAGTATCCTTTCGATTTTTATTAAATAGCCACAAAAATAAAGTTTCAACATTTATTAAAATAAAATTGGTTGCTGCACTTTTAATTGTTCCCATTAAATTAATAAACTAATTTAATAAAACAATCTCAGTTAACTCAGCCTCTAACAGGATTTATTCCTTAATCAATTCTACTTAGCCCATTCCATTTTAAATTAATTAATAGTGTAATTAACTAAATTAATTCCATTCACTTTGATTATTATTAAGTTAATAATAATCAAATCCCAATACAATACCATTTTAATTGTTTCTTAGAAACAATGAACTTCGACTATAAATCATCTCGTTAATTCCTGCTCACTTGCTTATCAAATTTATTAATATAGGAATCAGCTTCATAAAATAATTTAATTATTACGATGAGGTATGTGCCTCGCGTACAGCAGATTTCGGTACAAAAATGGTGGTTGGTGGTTAAAACAAACAATATATATATGATTGGTTTATTTCCTTTTTATAAACTTTATTTAAAATGATATATTTAAAATCTGTATTCAATTATAAAATAAATTTCATAACTTCATTTCTATTGGTTCATCTAACGGTAAATCAATCTTTGAAAACCAGTTTGTATTTTGGCCATCTGCTATAAATTGCGCAACTAATATCACCCAATGGTTAATAACCAAACAAATGTTGAATTTGGATCTAACCATCAATAACCAATTCAATAATCCAATCATATGCGTTCAACAGTTCATATAATTTCCATGTGAATATAAACAATAAACTTTAGGAATCCAGTTGGATTCCTCCAACCTGTCCTTCCCTACATCCAATAAGTTATCTAAAACAGATCATTCGATATGACAATATAATATAAAAATGATAAATTAATTCAACTAATCATGGTCAATCAATAATGACTGTGACGGCCCACCCCGCACCAGTCGACATTTCCTCCGAAAGTGCGCTGTACACATGCCCGACTAGCCCGGAACGGTCGCCAAAGAAAGGAAAGAAGAGAATGAACTAATCAAGAACCTGTAGAAACTAAACATCATGGCAGCGGAAAATCCAAATACAGCTTATGTTCCACATCATCATTATTACAACTTTAAAACTGTCTCTAAAGCAAAAGAAAGGAAGGGTGCACTGCTAATACCCAAAGTAGTGACCAGCAGCGATACAGGGAGAACATCTATATATATCATATGTGGAAGCCTCCTGCTCGTCTCCGATACAGTTACTCGTGCATCACCAGCTAACCTATCTCTAGTCTGCTAGTGAGAGCACCTAAAGTAATAAGAAGAGACATAAAACTCTGGGTCAGACAAAAGTCTGGTATGAGCGATAAGCAGCAAAACAGAACAATAACAGGTATACTTAACCATACCTGAACCTGGACCTGCAACCAAAGAGTTAGCACTACATACTGTACAGTACTCTAAGGTGCCACTAACACATGGTATAAAGAATACGGGGGCAGGGGTGTGCATGTCATAGTGATGGCAAACAAATCAAGCATATCAACCATCCTCACATCTCTCACTCAGTGCGTAAAGCATACGATATCCACCATTTTATCACTAGACCCATCGAGGTAATGACGGAGTTCGACTTGTACAACTACTGCTACCACCAAGCTTATCCTATGGGATCATGACCAAACCTTTTCAAATGACCCTCCTTAATTGGTCTATAACCCACTAGTCGTACCTAGGCCACTGTGGCCCTGAATCCGTCCACATACCTCCCATACATAGTGATCAAGTCCTAGACATCGACAACCCCTTAGCTCACGTTCCGCAGCAAAGTCCAATCATGAAGTTAACTCATTGGTTCCCAACTGGATCCTGAGTACAAACTTCCCACTTGGACTACCTTTGCATCTCGGGTTTTGGTCGAATTGGAGCTGGTCTTCTTAAGAAGTCGTCGCGATGAAGCGGTCCCAAGCCCAACATCGGTTCGGTTCGGCCATCTGGTTTGGTTCGGGCATATAGAAGCTTTAGTTCAAAATACTTCAGTTTGATGACTCAACGCTCCGGTTCGGTTCGGTCTCTCAAGGTGTGGTCCAGTTCGGTGCTCCCCTTTCTGCCTCAGTTCGATACTCCTCAAACGGCTCGACACCTTGAAGTGATTCGGTTCGGGTGTGCTTCCTTATGTCTCCAGATCCGTTCCGGTCTTCCCCTCTTAGCTCCGATCCGATCCCCTTTTGGTCTCTCCGATCCGATCCCCTGCGCAACTCCAACTCTAAGCAAATGGCCTTCCTTCTCGCCAAGCCCCTTATGCTAAGTTCCAATCCGAATCAAGTCCACTTGCCCGGTTCTCCTATCTGATCCGAGCCAAATAATCCGATCTGATCCGGTTTGAAACCCTGCACATTTCCTGCAACTTTTCAGCGACTGTTTTACGCCATACAACGGCATTTTCGACCATTCTAACTGTTCTAATCAATGATAAAGCATACCATACAGTCATAGCAACATGTATAATCAACCACAAACACCAAAAACAATAATTTGATAGGTTAAAATGGACCAAACATAGCCAAAACCCCATATTTTCCCTTAAGCATATTTAAGCCAAACTAGTGATAGGATTAGTAAAACTTAACCAAACTTTCTAACAGAGGCCTAAAACAATATTTTGAAATTTATCAATATTTTCTAGATTTTTAACATGTATAAATTCGCTAATTATCACTAATTACTCTTAATTAACCATGATTAGTGAGGAACTATGCAAATCACTCACCTTAGCCACAAACAAATTACCAAATCTGAAATGATTCTCTGTTTGGCACTGTTCCCAAAGCTATACAGCAGTTCTACCTCGATTCCTGTGCTAATCCTCTTTGATTTGATGTAGATTTGGCTTAATTAGTGATTAGGAGGTGATTTGGGGTGTTTTAGATGTTGGAGGCCATTACTAGGGTTCCAAGAATGAAAGTGGCGGCTGTGAAAGTGAGAAAAAAGGTGTTCTCTAAACCCTAACAGCTCTTAAATACTCCAAATCCCGAAATTCTCCTTTGGGCCTAGCTGTTAATCACCCGGTTAAGCCCAATTAAGCAATTTTTCACCATTTGAAACTTGTTTCAGCCATATCTCCCAAACGGTGAGTTCGTTTGGCTAATGTGACCACTCTATGGAAAGGTAAACCATCATCCGAATCTAATGGAAGTGGATTCAAATCAAAACCCCTTTTCAATCAAAAGTTATGGCCAAAACAAGATCATCTAGGGGCAAAACGGTCATTTAAAAATCGGCAAAAATCATGAACATGGGAAATGACCCCAATAGTCGTCTCCCAAAATTACATGACCATACGACTTCGCATGTGAAAGAAATAAATATTCTACGATCCTTCGATGCATAGAATGCGGGTCGTTACAATGACAATTCAAATATCCAATTTTAATTCAATACGTTTATTTTATTATAAACGTAACCAACAAAGTAAGTTACCTTGTTTGGAATTAATCGTTAAAATAAAGATTTGGTTTCAATTAAATTAAATGAATGTTTAATTTAAATCAGTTATATAAACATATTCAACATATATGCAAACAATCATCAAATCATTCAACAACTAACAAACATAACATGCAAATATTTAAACCCGATTTATAGTAATTATAAGTAGTATAACTAAGTGAGGTTAGCTCACCTTGATTTCAACGATTAAAAACGGTTGGTTTTGAAAAAAAATTAAACCCACGTTTAATTCCATCAAAAATCCTAGCAGCTATCAATCCTGACCAGACCAGTTCATTCCCGTACCCTTCGTTCTTGCGATTCCAATGTACCTTGTTTCGTCAAAAACGGTTTGTGTATGAAATAATTAAGGTAGCTATAAGTTTGTATGTCTTAATTAATTTTTTTTATAGAACATTTTTATATATATATATATATATATATATATATATATATTACTTGGACTTACCTATACAAGCCCGCTATTACTTGACTCACTTCAAATATCATCTCCACCCAGGCAAAAACGCGACTGCTTCTTTCGTACCTTCCCATTATTCTTGAATCCGACTTTTCTGTTCTTCATCGTATTTTTTGTTTGGGCCTTGATATAATCCGGCCCAATTCTCCAGCGCCACATCCAGTCCACGTCACCGCTTCCTTTAGTTCTTCTTCTATCGATCCTGTTGTTACTTTCTTCCCGTTTACATATTTTGAACCATGCTGAAGCTTTTTAAACTGCCATTTCCATTTGTTGAACACCACGTCCATTTTCAACAACTCACCCCCAACGCTTCTTCCCACTATCACTCCTTTAAGCTCTCAAAATAGAACCCATGCTTCCATCAAACAGTCATGTCTCCCCTATCCACACATGCCACCATGCTGTTTTGTTTCCATTCTTTAATTCCTCTTTAACGTGACTTGTCCAAACTCCCTATAGTTTTATTACCCCACATGCGCAAGAGAGGGTTCCATGCATCGCACCTATACTGCTTCCTTTATCAAAACATCTCGCTGCAAACTTTCCTCTCTCCACCTTGACACCGGAAGTCGTCAGCAACTGCCTCGCCCTCAGGAACTCCATCATCATATCTCCTTTCAAATGTCCTCACTGCCTGTTGCATGTCATCGCAGCTGAGCCTTCCCATGCGGATATATGAAACCACATCGCACAAACCAGCTACCCCCTCCCTTCATACGATTGCAGTGAGCGTCTTAGGAGAAAGCAACATTTTTATTATGATTATAATTTATTATCTTTATTTTGTTTTACAGCATTTTGCGGTTTCTAAAATAATGGAAAAGGAATTGGTTGGGGAAAGAAGTGAAGTGCGGAAAATAGGCAGAGAACGTATATTTGTAGATGGCAGAAAGGAAGGATAGGAACGACGTAACATCCAGTAATGCAGCATAGGAGAAGGGAGGCTCTCAGCTAGAATGTAGACGACATGCAGTTGTTTCATCATACGAAAGGTAGAAAAAGAAAGGTAGAAAGAAAGCTGTGTAAATTAATAGGTCTTTAGCGTTTCTCTTTTAGGTAGGTGAATTTCATATTCTGTCGTGTAACAACTGGGGAAGGAATAGTACAGAATGAAAATTATATGTCTGCTAAGTTACTTCAGGGAACCGATCATGTAGAGGTCAGGTAGAGGGTAGGGAGATATATGTGAGGGGACAGAAAAAATGTATTTGAATTACTGTACCTGGCACATTTGAGACTCAGCACACATTTTTATTTATGCCACTTGCTTGTATGTCCATAGTTAAACATTTGGTGATTGGGGATATAAGTTGTTATGAAATGTGTATTGCAATACTTCTTTCATTTTCGCATTTAACCTTGGCGTTGCCTTTTTAATGTCTAAAGAAAAGAAAAGAAAAGTGAAAGCATCCCTTCGTAAGTTCATTACATGGTTGGAAAGTTTTAATATATAATTTTTAATTTACTTCTATATTTTGGGTTCTATATACGGTTAAAATTTTATTTGTTGTCGGTTACATTGCACGTCCTAAATTCGTACTGATATTCACGAACTTCAAACACGATGAGATTGGATGTACTGCTACGTCTTGACGTTCCCGTTCAAATAAATTTAATTTCATTGGAAACGGACCTCGTTTGCAAAACAACATTATTTTAATTTATCGGTTCACGTCCAAATTTTGTCTACCGACGAAATAACTCTGTTGGGCTCCAAACTGGAAATCTAGAAATATCTACTCATACGTATTCCAATAAAATTTGTTTCATCGAAAACGGAGGCTGTTTGAAAACGGATATTTCTACGGCTTATATCATACCGTTATAATATTAATAAATTACAAAACAATTAAATAAAATAAATTACTATTACCATATATATCAAAGTAAAATAATATACAGCTTTAGATTCGGTAATATAGAATAATAACTCAACATGAATATTGTCGAGTTAAACGATATTCAAATTTATAAAGAAATCCTTTTATAAATTATTAAATAAACATTGTCGTTTATAATCGAAATCCATAGTGACTATTTTAAAATTTGATTTAGACATAAATTACAATATATAAACTAAAAATTTGATTTTTCTCTTCTTTAGAAAATTATAATCAATAAGATTCTAACATTTCTTGTTTCACAGAACTTCGACTTAAAACGGATTCTGTATATTAAGTTGAAGTTCAAAACTCAATATTACGAACTACCATGCCGTTACGAGTTCATTTTAATATAAATATAAATATAAACGTTTAATTGTCGCTTAATAATGAATTTTATATATAAAAATCCACTAATATTTCTAATATAATATTTAAAACCAATTTAAATATTCAATTCAGATAATCGAAAAATCCGGTCGTTACATTCTTCCCCCCTTAAAAGAATTTCGTCCCCGAAATTACTAAGTTAAGAAGAATTCTCCAAACCCAATTATTTCCAAAATAATTATATTAAAATATTATAAAATATATTTATATGTTTAAAAATTTTCGAAAAATTCGCCAGTACCTCCTGTGTACTGTTTAATCCAAACAACTACAACTTGTCACTCCGGGCCTCACATCGATCAAAATAAAATAAAAGCAGAGTGGCTACCCATCTCAAGAGTATAAAATCAATCACCAAATCAATATATTATGGTTTACCTATTTGTCGGGCAACCAATACTCTAGTCATGAGGCAAATCAACTAACAACTCTTTCCTCTTTCTAACCTGCACTTAATTCAATATATAATGCCAATAATAGATATAGGATTAAATTATTTCATGACTGGTTTAATTCTCAGCTTTGTTATATTGAGATTTATTTCCTTTATTTTTCAGTTCACTCAATTTGGATATATTTTTATCATTCAACCAATTTATCATTCAACCAGCAAATAATGGACAATCATCTTAACCAAACCATCCCATTTTATTTAACTTATCTTAAGTTAAATCCCGAATCACTTAATTCCATATTCAAATTTGAAATCCTCTAGTTATATTAACTATTTAAATTCCATTTGAATTCTCATCCAAATCAATCAACAAACCAATATTCCAATAATAAAATTAATTCTTTTTTTTTGAAAATATAATCTGGGTAAAATATTTCATTTACTCTCTTTATAACACAATATTGTATCAATTGCCTATTCAACTTGAACCGATCAAACAATACAATAGAAAACATTTGTGTATAAAATCTATAAATACGCATTATCATATATATACACTCAACTCAATCTAGGGTGTTACTAACCCTATCTCTATCGAGTTAACCAAAGAGCCAAGGTTATTCCTATACCATTGCTCTGATACCTCCGTAAGGAACATGGATTTTCGATCCTGAAAATCGGCACACTACAACAAATTTACCATATTACAACGGTGGAATACAATTGTAAAAGACTTTTTTACAAAGGTGGAGCCACTGTCGTCTATTAAGAAGTTGTAATAGACTAAAATCTTTTAAAACTTTTTTGCACCGTTGCGGCACCGTTGTGAAATGTATATTTTACAACTGTTTTCCACCGTTGTAATAAACTTTATTACAACTGTTTATAACTGTTGTGTTGGCTCGCTTTTTGACCAAGCCACCCAGGATCATTCGTAAGAGGAAAGCAAGAAACCATGTTCCCCAAGAATATGAAGGAACGGATCGCACTCTATCGACTCGCCCAGGGACGGATCGCACTCTATCGACTCGTCCACGAAGGATCGCGTCTCGACGGATCGCCCCCATCTCATCAGCGAACGGCATATCCAGGCGATCCGATCCAAACTTATATTGTTGCCCAGAGCGAACCGATCCGATCCCTTGGTGCATGGCGAACCTTCTGACCCGTTCAAGCGCGAGCTAGTCTTTAGCGATCCGAATCGCACGGATCTGGCGACACATGTCCCTAACCGTCATCTGGACCAATTCTCCCCATCTGCACGATCCGATTTTCAAGCAGATCGCGACACCTGTCCACAACGGCTAATTTGACCATTTCCTCAACGGTGGCGATGCGATCCGATGTTCTCGGGATTTGTGCCACGTGTTATCACGACCCGCCTGACAAAATCAGCTATAAATAGCCCAAAGCTTGGCATTTTTTGGGATCCTTTTGGCAATATCGAGTACTAAATCCGCCATTGTTGTCAAACTACTGAAATATTAAGAGAAATCATTGTTGTATTAGCTTTTAAAGCATAATCAATAATATATAAAGTGGACGTAGGCTTGTTAACGCCAAACCACTATAAATTCTGAGTGTAATTTTCTTTTTCCTCGTTCTTCATTTGAAATTCTCTAGCGTTCATAACAATTTGGGTGTTAGGTCCAAATTTCGATCTAACATTTTTGGTGCTTCCACTGAGAAACTCAGTCCTAAAGTTTCACTATTCGCTTCTTTGAGGATTCCAGCGATTCGGATATCATGGCTAGAAAAAGATCTAAAGCTTCACAGACCAACGAAACGATTGAGGAGAGTGTGCACGAACTGGGCAACGAAGAAACTCTAGATCGCGGAGCGCATGGGGCGAACCGATCCGACGAAGACACCACGTTCCGAGTCGATGAGAACGAGACGATCTGTGCCACTGAAGGGGTTGTTACTCGATCCCGAGGTAATACCTCGTAGCCTCCGCGTACCACGACCACGAGTCGATCTCAGGGGGGCGCAGCGAATCGCCATCCACGAACCGCAGCTATCCGAACTGATGGTCATACTACAACTCGACCTGGAAAAGAACCTATGACCCACTCCTATCGTCCCGGAACCTCTGCTCGACCCGGTTCGAGCTCTTTGCGCATAAGAGAGAGTGATGATGACCACTATGATCCTGCTGCTCCTGTCACTGAGGGGGATCTCTCTCACTTCGCCGAAATGTGGGATAGGTTGTTTGATGAGTTGGCTGCCCAGAGGCAGGAAAGTTCCATCCTGCGGCAAAATTTGACGGCTATGGATAGAAAACTTGATGAGCTAGCAAGGCAAAGAACATCGCCGGTTCGTCCACTCACCCCAGTATATTCTTCTTCGTCTGAAGAATCGCCGAGACCTCCGCGGCGACCGTATGAGAGAGCCGAAAACATAGAACAGCTTCGGTTCGGAACCCTGCCCTCACAGGAAGAAGAAGAGCTAGGGGCGGGACCCTCAAACCATAATGTGAATGGTCAAGCGACGGCTCTCAGGACTCGAGATGTGAACAGTCCTGTGCATAACAGACCACCTCACCCCCGTCACCGCACGCATACTCATGATAACAGGGGGCAGCGAAGCCCTATCCGAGCCCCAGATTTTGTGACTGCTCCCCGAAGAGAGATCAGAGAGCCTCGCCGAGCCAGAGGCACTGACCCTGAACCTCCTTTGACCAGCGCAAATCTTGCAGCTATGGTCCACCAGATTCTGGCAGACAGCCGTGGACAGCGGAATGAAGATTGGGGGATCGACCGCAGTCACACCCCTTTCACCGATGATATTTTGGATGCGACTTTTCCAAGGCGTTTCAATATGCCACAAATGAACCGATATGCGGGAAGATCTGATCCTGTTCAGCACCTAATGAGATACTCTTGGTCGATGACCGCTGCCGCAACCTCTGACGCTGTTAAGTGTAAAGCGTTTCCTATATTCTTGGAAGACGTGGCTCTGTTATGGTTTACTCGCCTGCCGGCGAGATCGATTTCTAGCTTCAGGGAGCTGAGCGAGAAGTTCGTAGAACAATTCCGTATCTACGCACAGAAGACAAAAAGTGTGATCGATTTATTCCTTGTCAAACAGCGACCAGGTGAGAGTTTAAAGGTGTACCTGGATCGTTTCAATTTGGCCGCTACCGAGGTTAAAGATCCTCATGAACCGACCGTTGTCGCAGCACTGATTGACGGAGTAGATAAGGACACTGAATTCGGGAGGTACCTGGCAGGCAAACCGCCTCACACTAGGGAGTTATTCTACGGGAAAGCCAACCTACATTTACGCCGGGAAGAGGTGTATGCTAACCGAAAGGCTAAAACAACTGATAAGGAGGAAATTCAGAGCAATGTCGCCATCAAACAGACGGGAGACAGCTCGGGGAAAGTTGAAGTTAATGTCGAAAATCAGAATCAGGGTGGACGCCAGCCAGGTAACAACAATAATAATGGTAACGGCAATAACCGGAAGAGGAACCGAGGGAACGACTCCCAGAGAAGGACTCGTCCCAGGGCCTTTGAAAGTTATACACCAATAAGTGATACTCTGGAAAATATCTTCATGGATGCGTACGAAGTCCTCCAGAATAAGAGGCCACCTCCTAGAGAGTCGACAGAGAAAGAGCGTGAAACAGGGAAGTTTTGTCTCTTTCATCAAATCCACGGCCATTCGACGAATGAATGTCATCACCTGAGGGATGTAGTCGAAAGGCTGCTTCGAGAAGGAAAGCTAGATGAATACAGAGTAACGCCCAGGGACAGGGGGCAAGCAGTGCAGGCCCCGAATCAGAATCAAAATCAACTTGCTGCTAGGCCGACTGCTCAGCAAAAAGGAAAGAATATTGTTATCAACACCGTGATCGGAGGACTTTATCTCGCTGGGCACAGTTCCAAAGCATTGGATCAATATGTCAATGCGGCCAAACAGCACCTCGAGGTAGGGGAATGTAGCAACCCCGAGGACAGTACCCCGGTGAAGCAGCAAAAGATGATGACCGATGATGTTGTTTTCCGAGAACGAGAAAGCATCGGAGTCCATGCTCCAACTGAAGATCCACTTGTAATTACAGTACCCATTGGGCCAGCCACTGTTCATAAGGTTCTGGTGGACAATGGGAGTTCCGTTAATATTCTTTTCAAAAAGGCCTTTGACCAGATGAATCTCGAAATAAAAGACTTGAAACCCTGCCAAGGATGGATCCGTGGGTTCAACGGAGCATCCACTGTTCCAATGGGTTATGTAGAGTTGCCAGTTACACTTGGGGAAGGAGAACGCCAGAGAGTGAGAATCCTTCCCTTTGTGGTTTTGGATGTTGAATCGCCATACAATGCCTTCTTGGGCCGACCGGCCCTCACAAAGTTTAGAGCCTGTATAGCACCCTGGTGCTTGTTATTGAAATTCCCCACAGAAGCTGGCATTGGTATCGTCAGAGGGGATCAAGTTGCTGCGCGAGCATGCTATGTTACCGAACTAAAGTTACTTCGCAATGGAGGAGATATCGAAACTAAAGGCACCTCTCCCCCTTCAGGGGCGGAGACCTTATAGCAACCAAAGAGGATAATCGTTGGAGAGTCGCCCAGAGAGATGCCCAAGGATATAGACCCCAGAGAGGATCAAGAACCCGGGGGCAGAATGGCGACTCCCAACGAGGCAACTGTGGATGTACCGATCGGTGACAGTGACCCGGAGAAGGTCCTTAAGATTGGATCCCAGTTAAGTCCGAATCTTGCTAAAGAATTGACGGATTTCTTAAAGAACAATTTGGATGTATTTGCTTGGACCCACGCGGACATGTGTGGGATATCCCCATCAATCATGAGCCATTCCTTGAGCATTGACCCAAAACATCCTCCAGTAAAGCAAAAAAGGCGAATGCTGGGCCCAGAGAGGTCCGCTGCCTTGAAAGAAGAGGTTGGAAAGCTAAAGAGTAACGGATTTATCAGAGATTCGATTTACCCAGACTGGATTTCGAATCCAGTCCTGGTAAAGAAGGCCAACGGGAAATGGCGAACGTGTATCGACTTCTCGGATTTGAACAAAGCCTGTCCAAAAGATAGTTTCCCGTTACCTCGGATTGACCAGTTGGTAGACTCGACGGCAGGTCAAGAGCTTCTCTCATTTATGGATGCTTATTCAGGATACAACCAGATTCCGATGCATGTTCCAGATCAAGAGCACACTAGTTTTATCACGGATCTGGGATTATATTGTTATGTGGTGATGCCTTTTGGTTTGAAGAACACAGGTGCTACATATCAACGTTTGGTCAACAGAATGTTTTATAACCAGATCGGGAAAATAATGGAAGTATACGTCGACGATATGCTGGTTAAGTCCAAGCAATCTTCTCAACACACTACTGACTTGGCAGAGATGTTCGGCATTCTTCGAAAGTATGGAATGAAACTCAATCCAACCAAATGTTCATTCGGTGTTGCTTCTGGAAAATTCTTGGGATTCATTGACAGTTCCCGCGGTATTGAGATTACCCCAGACCAGATCACGGCAATCAGGAACATTCAGGAACCTAGGCAGATTAGGGATGTGCAAAGCCTTGCCGGAAAAGTGGCCGCACTAAGCAGATTTATCTCCAGGGCTACGGATAAGTGCATCCCATTCTTTGAATTAATAAAGCGAGGAATACGCCACTTTAAATGGACACCTGACTGTGTAGAAGCGTTTCAGAATTTGCTCAGGCACTTGGAGAAGCCTCCGATTTTATCTAAGCCAATAGATCACGAGGATTTATTCGTGTATTTGGCAGTGTCATCCCATGCGATCAGCTCAGCATTGGTAAGGGAAGAGGATAAGATCCAAAGACCTGTGTATTATGTGAGCAAAAAATTGACAGCAGCAGAACGCAATTATCCACAGATAGAAAAGTTGGCGTGTAGTTTACTGATTGCCTCTAGAAAACTTCGGCACTATTTTAAGGCACATCCTATCACCATATACACTGATCATCCACTCAAGCAAGTTTTACAGAGACCGGAGGCATCTGGAAGGTTACTCAAATGGAATATTGAGTTAAGTCAATTTGATTTGAACTTTCAGCCCAGACGGTCAATTCGGGGGCAAGTGATAGCTGACTTCATAGCAGAGTTCACTGTCCCTGAAGAAGATATAGCAAACGAGGAAGTGGATCCTTCAAAGTTACTTTTCGATCATAATGCCTGGAGATTGTATACTGATGGCGCTAGGAACGACGAAAGATCCGGCGCTGGAATAGTGCTTGAAACCCCCGAGAAACGATTGATAACCTATGCAATTCGAATGGAGTTTCATGCCACTAACAACGATTCCGAATATGAAGCTCTGATATCCGGATTAAAGATTGCAAAGGAACTAGAAGTCACAAAGCTGAACATCTTCTGCGACTCCAAGTTAGTTGTGAATCAAGTCACTGGAAGATTCCAAGCTAAAAGTGCAAGATTGATTTTATACCTAAAGAAAGTGAAAGAACTGCTGAATGATTTTGATCACTACAACATAACTCATATTCCACGGTCAGAGAATCAGCAGGCAGACAAGTTGGCAAAGATGGCTAGTTCTAACGATCCTGAAGTGAATGGACTAGCCCCCGTTGAAGTACTTCGGTCCCCTAGCGTAGATCAGATGGAAATCGATCTAGTACTAGAGACGGAACCAGAAAGGGAGTCCTGGATGACCCCTCTAAAGAATTTCCTGATGAATGGAACGCTCCCAACCAAGAAAAGCGAGAGGCGTAAAGTGATCCGTAAAGCCGCCCGATACGTTCTGCAAGGTGGAGTTCTTTATAGACAAGGGTTTTCAATGCCCCTCCTTCGGTGTATAGCCCACGATGACATTAAACGTGTGCTGCAAGAAGTCCACGAAGGCGAATGTGGCGACCACACTGGAGGGAAAACTTTGGCAAAAAAGGTATTGCGGCATGGTTATTTCTGGCCTACCATAAACAAGGATGCAGTAAGATATGCACGACGATGTGATGCGTGCCAGAGATTTTCAAAGATACCTAGAACGCCTCCAAGTCAGTTAAAAACAATGATGAGTCCATGGCCTTTCGCTATGTGGGGAATTGATATCATAGGAAGTCTCCCCATAGCAAGGGGCGGAGCGAAGTTCGCTATTGTGGCCGTAGATTATTTCACTAAGCGGGTCGAGGCTGAACCACTAGCTACAATCACAACCAAACGAGTGATCAACTTCATCGTAAGAAACATCATCTGTCGATTTGGGATTCTAAAGATTGTAATAACAGACAACGGAACTCAGTTCGATAGCACTGAATTCAGAAATTTCTGACAAAAATACCACATCGAGAATCGGTACACCTCTGTGGCGCACCCACAATCGAACGGGCAAGTCGAAGCGGCAAATAAAGTAATTAAGTCCATTCTGAAAAGAAGAATGAAGCGGGCTAGAGCCATGTGGGCTGATGAATTGCCCTTGGCACTATGGGCCTACAGGACAACATATAAATCGGCAACAGGACATACCCCGTTCTCCCTTGCTTTTGGAACGGAAGCAGTCATCCCGGTTGAGATAAAGGTACCTTCTCATCGGGTGACCTATTATGATCCAATGACCAATAATGAATTGCTCCTTGAGTCCCTGGATATGATCGAAGAAAAGAGGGATGAAGCAGACCTGCGTGCCCTAAGATGCAAATAACAGGTCGCCCGATATTACAACAAAAAGGTCCGAGCCCGAACCTGGGAACCCGGAGACTTGGTTCTGAAACGTGTCTTTCCACCCCCAACTCATATGGGAGCGAAGTGGGAAGGACCGTTCTCTATTCTGAGCAAGCTTGATAATGGAACCTTCAAGCTGGCAACCGTAGATGGAAAGGAAATCCCCAGAGTGTGGAATGCCCAACATTTACGGCCATATTTAACATGAGAAGTTTTAAATTTATTCTTTTGCTTTGTTAAAAAACTATGTGCAGGGCATGATTTGCCTAAGAATAGTCTGATTCCTTAAAGCAAGAAATTATAAAGTGGACGTAGGTCATGATTCGACCGAACCACTATAAAAATACCGTGTGTCATTTGCCTTTATTGCATCTTTATTTATTTGCCTGTTTATTATTATGAAAATCAATGTGAATAATGCAGGTACCCGAAGTCCGGTGCCAACCGTTCCCCCCGTAGACTAATCGGAGGAACCTAAAGCCTTGGCAAAGGCTCCAACTGCTTGTCCGACTAGTTTTAATCCACGGAGCATGGGTTAAAGTGTACACCTAGGATGAGTTTGATGAGCATGCATGATTGCAGACTGCTTGATCCGTGACTCTAACTCTCCAGAGTAGAGAGAGTATAAAGGACACGAAAATCGACATCCACGAATAACGGCGGTGTACCATGATCGGAGCTGCCTAAGCATAAACTCTAACTCTCCAGAGAGAGAGAGAGTATAAAGGCGTCTCCGTTTGAGCGCTGAGAAAGAGCTCCTTTCCCGCTGAAGGATCGGGGAGCGAGTGAATCGCTAAGCTCGAACTCTAACTCTCCAGAGAGAGAGAGAGAGTATAAAGGCGTCTCCGATTGAGCGCTGAGAAAGAGCTCCTTTCCCGCTGAAGGATCGGGGAGCGAGTGAATCGCTGAGCTCGAACTCTAACTCTCCAGAGAGAGAGAGAGTATAAAGGCGTCTCCGATTGAGCACTGAGAAATAGCTCCTTCCCCGTTGAAGGATCGGGGAGCGAATGAATCGCCGAGCGCAAAACTCTAACTCTCCAGAGAGAGAGACAGTGTAAAAGCGTCTCCGATTGAGCGCTGAGAAAGAATTTATTCCCTGCTAAAGGAACAAGGGCTGACTGAACTACTGTTATCCCATGAAATCCCCTATGCCCCCATATTCAGAAATAGGGGGCAACTTGCCGACAGTACTAATCAATCCCTAGTAAACCCCAGTCAGATGCTACAGTAACAACTGATTGGGGGGCACCATGCACTCGTGTACATGCACTAAACTCTGATACAGCATTGTAACATAGCATGAAAATTCTTCTGCCTTTTTGATTGACTGATTTGTAGTTATTATTAGTTAGCTAATGACTAAACATGGAAAGTTTATTTGAATACAGGTACACAATGATGCAAGGAGAGATAAACCCTTGTTTATATACTGCGAATCAACAAAGTGAAAAACGACCTAGAAACAAAAGTGAGGACCAGTCTCACAATTACACTTCCTGGCCAGTGGAAATCCTAAATGCAAAATATCAACAAACAACAAACGTCCTATTTACGCTTTGACGTCTTCTCTTGCTTCTGCCTCTCCAGCCTTTCCTTGTCGGCTTCAGATGGATCCCCTTTTTTCCTCTTCCGCTTGTCTATGAGGGGAACATCTGACTCCTCTGAAGTCCCCTCTTCCACCTCTTTCCTCTTGCTTCTGCCAGAAAGGGAAGCCGGGAAGTCATCAGGGTTTGCGAAGTGAAGCTGCCGGCTGATGGACTTGGGCTGGATTTTCACAATCATCCCAGTTTTGGGATCGAATTCTGCAAGAGGGACTACGTCCAAAGCCTCATCTCCCACCTTCTTCAAAGCCAACTCTTTCTCTTGTCTGGCTTTTCAGCTGGCCAAGGTCTCCTCGTCATCATCGTCGGCCTTTTTGGTGCCGATAATGTCCTCTTCGTCATCTACATGGCGGCCATCCATATCTTTCAAAGCTTCGATAGTCTCAGCATCTTTGGGTACATAGGTGCTAGATGCCGGGATGCTTCCTTCTACAGTTGTGACCTCGGCCCGCTCTGAAACATCAATACCAGCACCCGGCAGGACAGCCTCCTTCTCCACTTCTCTCTCTTTTTCAGCACCCTTGTCGACGGGCTCGCCACCTGCATTACGAGAGACACACATTACTAATTCAATTGGTTGTTCTGCCAGACGACGACAATTCACAACTGCTCTAACAAATTGTGGGGAAAAGAGAGAAATACCTTCAGCAGATGCTTCTCTTTGAGTAGTTGCAGAGGCTTCAATGACCATGGGAGTTCGACCCAAATGGATTAATGGATCATCGGGATGGTATTCCTCAACCCCGGAGGTCTTGGGCTCCACGGCCGAACTCGAGCCCTCATCAGCTTTGCCTTTACCCTTAGCCAGGGTCCTCTCCTTTTCCATCTCTACCAGAATTAGGCGACGACCCTCTGCCAGGTCCTCAGGCTCATTGTCCCTTAGGATGCTTTTCATCAATTCATCCTCATTGATTTCCTCGACCCCCAGTCTGTGTTTTTCACCCTCCACAATGGCATCCCACAAGTTGGCCAAAGTAACATGGTAATCCGGGATCCATGAGATGTTGCGAGTTTTGAGAACCTGGCCAAGAAAATCGAAAATCATCTCTTCAAACCCCTCAATCTCCTTCTCTCTTGCAAGGAGCTTGTTGTTAGAAGCAGTGGCCAATTCAATGGCACTTTCAACGTTCTTTTCGGCAAGGGCTGCCCTTCTCTCCGCGTCCGAGACCTGGTCGTTCAAAATCACCTTTTCTGCTTTGGCCAGAGCCAAACTCTCTTTTAAACTCGCTTTTTCTGCCTCCCAAGCAGCCTTTTCAGTTTCAAAATGGCCTTGCGCTGTTTTCAACTCGATGTTGGCCATTTTGAGATCTTCAACCTCCTTCTTTAAGGCCATTTTCTCTTGGCTATTGGAGTCCAGTTCTGAATGGAAGCGCTGCTTGGCATTCTCTAATTCAGTCTTGTAATTTTCAGCGTCCCTCCGTGCTAAAGCGAGCTGGGCCTGAGCATCTTCCAGGTCCTTTTCCAATTTCGTCCTAGCCCTTTCATTATTTTCAAGTTTCGCTTTAGATCTGTGTGCTTCTATTTCGAGTGTTCGGATGACTTCCGAAAGGTTGACCGCAGGTTTTTTCATCATCTCATATTGCCTGGCAACGTGGAGGATATGTCCGATAACTTCATTATCCCAATTTTTAGGGACCGGTTCCAAGGCTGGAACAAATGTCATCCGGTCAAAGAATATGTCTGGGAATTGTTCCCGAAGCTTTTCCAACCTGCCTTGAATCTCGGAACCATGCATGTAATCCCGTGACCCTGGGGGAACCAACTCTGGCTGACTAGAAAGAACAACGTCACTTCTCCCTTTCTCACTCTCTTTGGATGAATCTTTGTCCCTATCTTTAGATTCATGATGTCTTTTCGACGACCGACTGTGGGAGGGCGCACTCTTTGGAGGAGTTAACTCTTTTGGGAGTTTCTTTCCCCCTGACGGAATTGTTAGATGACTTGAAGGCTTAGTAGAGGTCGGTCTAGGTGGAGACCGAGGTTGTAAGGAGCTCGGCCTATGAGAAGGACCGCGAGAGCGCTCAGTATCCGGGCGGAGGCTGGGAGTTCCCTCACGAAGAGAACGATACGAATAAGATTTTCTATGGGACATCGTTCCTGCAAAAAGGAGAGAAGAGCATATTAAAACTTTGAATACCCACGATATAAGAGTGCCAGGTCAGATAGTGTGAGTGATGTGTGCATCCCATATAATTCCCCCTAACAGACCCGGGCCCGAAGACAGGCTTGTCTGACCAGTTTCTCGTCCTCTAGTTGGAACACTAATCTCTTCAGGAGCAAGGAAGAAAGGCCCCTCTTCAAAGTCTTTTTCTGTATATACAACATCGGGTAGAGGGATTTTATTTAGCTCGTCAAAAAACTGCTCTTCTGTCAAGTCATCGGGAGCAACGGTTTCAATTGGAGCAGAGATAGGAATTTCCTTGGACACGTCATCGCGGACCTCATCCCCTTTGTATATGTTCAGGTCCTCATCGTCTTGGACGACTATCGGAGAAGGGCTCTTGCGAAACTTAGTTGTTTCTGCCACTTGCGAAGTTCCCTCTCCTTCCGTTGGGGGCACATACTTATAAGGTTTGCCGCCGGTCCCTAGTCCAAATCTTCTGTCCAGAAGACGATGCTTACGAAGATTGTCATCAGTAATGCATTTTTTAATCCTTAAAAAGTCGGATCTGCTTTGATGAAGAATAGATAACCGATGGTTGTATAACGGACCCTCCGTTTTCGGGAAGATGTGATCTGTTAAAGACAAAGGAAAAAGCGGAAGAATGTTAATACTTAGACTCCTTGAGCAAGATATTCGACTAGGTGATCAAAGTTTACTTGATTTGAGCCATCTTCGTGAGCATCCTGCCTGTTTCCTTATATAAAACCAGTCGGACTTAGGATCCCCAATGTTGCTGTATCCGTCGTACAGAACTTTCCTATTTGCAACCGATTCAAAGAAAGAGAAATTTGGAGTTGCCGAAGAACGATGCTTGAAAAGGAAGAAGAACACCAGATCTATGAATTTAAGTTCGGCATGCAGGATCTCCGCATATGCAACATATAAAGAGTATAGAGATGCGTAGGCGTTTGGATGAAGCTGCATCGGAGCAATACCTAGTCGTCTTAAAGTTTCGATGGCGATCGGAGGAAACGGAGGAATAGCTCCTACTGGACACATTGTTCGACTGATCGCCATATACCCTTCCGGTGCTAGGTGGGGTCTATCTTCGCTTCCAGGCGTCAAGACATCGTCCCAAGGAATCCCGTGTCTTAAGCAGATTCTTTTAAGTTTTATCTCGTCAAGCTTGGATGCTAAAGGATCAGAAAATTTATCTATCCAAAGTGCACCTGGGATCTCGTCAGGAGCTCGCTCATCAGTATCAGAATCGTTGCTGGATGAAGTACTTTCTGTCGGATCTGATTCTGTGGCTTCGTACTCAGATCCAGAATCTTCACCTCCCGGATTGATTGGAGGAATTTCAGGGTTGTACTGTTCAGGAATCTCGGATTCCGCTTCTGTCATGGATCTTGAAGAGGAGTGATCATTCGACATTGCTGCTAGGACGAGAAAATATGAATAATAAGATTAGCACTACCCGTCCCCCGTGTGTGCAAGTACTGGTGTGTGTACTCGTGTGTGCATTAAACATAAAATGTGAAAGCAATCAAGATCATCAAAACATTAGTCGTCTTATGCAGTCAAACTATGAGGTCATTTAGTCCAGAAAGTCCAACGTCAAGGCTCTATCCTAACTGTTCAGAGTTTTATGGTGACAAGGCGTTGATTAAAGTCTGAAATTTCTTCGTATCGTCAGCTGTGAGTCGGATCGCAAAGCAGAGGGATCGCCCCTTTTGACTCGCATGGCAGAAGGATCGCCCCTTTCGGATCGCGGGGCAGAGGAATCGCCCACCATCGAATCGCCGGGTGAAGGGATCGCTCCTTCACAAACCGTTGCGATCCCCACGGTACGTCCCTTTGCTGCCACCACGATCTTTCGTCTCGTCACTCGCTTTCGTCTTCTCTCCTTGCCCACGATCCGAACCGGCCTCCCCTCTTCTTCTTCGTCTTTTGTTTTCCGTCTCTTCTTCTCACCCTAGAACTCCAAGCTCCACGCCCATCAGCCATGGTGTCTCGATGAATTCTCCAAAGATCGCAAATTTCCATCGTTTTTTCCCACAAATTGTTCGAAAAAGTTCGTGAAACAGTAGCGTTAACAAGTAAGGATGTCTTCCGTGGAATTACCTTTCTAAAAAATTGGGAAAGTGATCGGATATTTGAAGGTTCGAAATACTGGGGTTCGTTCCTCGAAGGAGCAGGCGAAACGATTCGGCAGAAAGAAAGAGGAAGGAGAATGAAAAGGAGAGGGCCGGCTTATATAGGCAAAGAGGGCGACCGTTTGTCTGCCTTTCTTTGCCCTATTCGGTCCACGAAACACCATACAGGCCACGATCCAAAGCTTGTGTCGCATAGAAGCCCACGGACCGCCTCAAACGATGGCCCACCAAGCTCGAAGCCCGACACGGCTCGAAGAAAAGTCTGTCGTGTCTCGCACAAAAGCCTAGATATTCAGCTCGAGACGAGCACTTGACCACTCGGACCGTGGCGCTCTATGGCGATCCGATTCACGCATACGTTGATTTGAACCAGTGCGACTGTTGATTTGCGTCCTTTCAGGAAAAGGTAGATCAGAATCTTTGAAGCATGTTCCATCACCGATAAAACATACTTCTAGGGGGCAAAATGTTGGCTCGCTTTTTGACCAAGCCACCCAGGATCATTCGTAAGAGGAAAGCAAGAAACCATGTTCCCCAAGAATATGAAGGAACGGATCGCACTCTATCGACTCGCCCAGGGACGGATCACACTCTATCGACTCGTCCACGAAGGATCGCGTCTCGACGGATCGCCCCCATCTCATCAGCGAACGGCACATCCAGGCGATCCGATCTAAACTTATATTGTTGCCCAGAGCGAACCGATCCGATCCCTTGGTGCATGGCGAACCTTTTGACCCGTTCAAGCGCGAGCTAGTCTTCAGCGATCCGAATCGCACGGATCTGGCGACACATGTCCCTAACCGTCATCTGGACCAATTCTCCCCATCTGCACGATCCGATTTTCAAGCAGATCGCGACACCTGTCCACAACGGCTAATTTGACCATTTCCTCAACGGTGGCGATGCGATCCGATGTTCTCGGGATTTGTGCCACGTGTTATCACGACCCGCCTGACAAAATCAGCTATAAATAGCCCAGAGCTTGGCATTTTTCGGGATCCTTTTGGCAATATCGAGTACTGAATCCGCCATTGTTGTCAAACTACTGAAATATTAAGAGAAATCATTGTTGTATTAGCTTGTAAAGCATAATCAATAATATATAAAGTGGACGTAGGCTCGTTAACGCCGAACCACTATAAATTCTGAGTGTAATTTTCTTTTTCCTCGTTCTTCATTTGAAATTCTCTAGCGTTCATAACAATTTGGGTGTTAGGTCCAAATTTCGATCTAACATGTTGTAATATATTTTATTAAAAGTATTATTTAAAGTTGTAATATATGAACAAATTATATGCATATTATTGATAAATGAATTCATATCAGAACATATTATCTACAAAACTGAAGATATCAAACAAACTTAAAACATGAACCAAAACAATATATTAGAATTTTCAGACTCTCATCCTTTTTTTATAAGTCATACAAGTATCTTAAGTACATAAAACAACTACAACAAAGTCCAAAAAATGATCTAGCACTAGCATGTTGCTTTATTGATCTAGCACTAGCATGTCGTTTCTCAATGTCAGAACTAGAGCAAGTAGCCATATCATGATGGCACGCCAACCATTCGGTGAACACTAAATAGCTGGTACAAGAAAGCTAGATCCCACATCATCCAACTGCTCGTATCTTTTAATCAAATGCCGAGTAAATTCTAAAGCGGCTGTGTATGCACTTTGAAGTAGCACGATATTTTGAAAGGTTTCAACATATGATTGGCTATCTGATTCCTTGTTCAGATTGTGGGCTGTGAAAATAAGAACAACTATGAGCCTCACAGTAAGCAAACCATTCTCAGCAGCATCCAGGCAAAAATTAAACTCGTCCATAAGGCCGGAAGATAGAAGGTATAGAAGATCTTTTTTAACCGCAGCGGCAAGTTATTTAAAAGTTTCCAAGCTGTTAGGAATATGATAATAATAAGAGTAGTATTTATATCATCAAAGGTTTACCTATTCCACAAATGCATAAGCTAAATAGCTCTAATGGAGAGTATTCACAAATCCAAAAGCGAGAAGGCAAGGAAGAAGACTTTGGCTGATCAGTTTGAAGCTAAGCATGCTAAGAGCAAGGAAAGTAGAAAAAGAAAGCATGCAAGAAGGGAAGACTAATCTGCTCAAGGGCCTGTTGAAAAAGCACTGGCTCCAACATCTACACCCGCTGTCGAACCTGCCAAGGTACCTGTTAAGAAGTCAAAGAAGTAGAGGGATAAATGTTGCTACTGTCTTTGTTTATGAATCTTTGTTTATGTCTAAACTCTACCTGTTATTGTATTAAACTTGTTTTTTGTTTCTGTTTGAGGTATAATACAAATTTGAACTGGCATAGTATTCTTCTGTGTGTGTTTAAGGTTACCTTGAAATGCTCGACCATTTAAAAAAAAACTAAACAGCTCTAACGAATCAAAGGACTAATATATCCATTCAACCAAATATTACTAACTAATCCATTCCCAACTCCTAAAACATCATTAACAAATGTGGTAACCAAAATGAAATTGAAAATAATAACCTTTAATTGCACAACTTCAAAACCAAACACTTTATCAACACCCAACTAATCCTTCACAAATCCCTCAACCATAGCTCCAGGATGACCACCAAACGCAATTGTTCTACTTTTCCGTTCAACACAAGAACTTCATAACTTTGATAGTTTAAGTTCTCAACACAGACATACATCCAATCTAATTAAGAATCAACCATTCCATATCCCACCTACTCATTGAAATTCTCTTTGCCTTGTTTTTTTTATAAAAGCTGAATCCGGAAGCAAAAATTAAAAAATTGATAAAGAGTGCAAAACCAAACACCAATTTTTTACAGCAAATCAAAGTGATATATTAATTAAAATTAGAAAAAGCTAGACCATTTAGCTTGAAAATCGCTTTTACTGATCAGCAAAACTCTAAAATGCTAAAAAGCACAATTAGCCGGAACCGCTCAATAAAGCACCATATCCAAAAAAACTCAATTGCTTCAGCAATCGCCGAGCTAATTAGAAGAGAAGATGGAATGAAAGCAACGCCAAATGTCTATGCAGACAACATAAAATCCAATAGCCACAAGAGTTAAGACAGTAACATCAAATCCGAACTTATGGACCATCGAGCAAAGCATGGCGTCTGACATAGAATTAAAGGAGAAAAACTAGGTTTCACGGTCCACGTTGTTGGGGGCGTCGGTCGATATCGAGGTCGACGATGATCGTAGGTGATAAGGAAGAGAAGCGGATGGCCACTTGACAAGGAGAGAAGAGCGGATATCCATTCAATGTCAAGGCTTTTGGGTTCGATTTTGATTTAGGGAAATAAACGGGTGAAGGCAACAGTAAAATATAATACACGAAATATGTTGGAGCCATTTTTTTTGTTTTCCCACTAAAATTTTGGTCCGATCTATTACAATTATTAAAAAAATTGCATCCCGCAGGTATTACAATGGTACTGACAAACAAAAGAATTGTAACCGACGTCTATCACAAGTTTCAAGGTAAAAGAGTTATTAAAACTAAACATACTACAACTGTTTAAAAATAACACTTGTAAAAACCCTTTATTACAACTGGCGTTTTATGATAGTTGTAAAATTAAAGTTGTAATAAGATGATTTTGTTGTAGTGGCACAATAACACCATGTCGAACATTCAAGCATCGAAAAAACCGAAACGTTATTAGAAAGAAAATAGAGGGTGAGATAAGAAAGAAAGTTAAGAATAGAAGAATAAGAAGAAGAACCAATATAACACAGAGTCTCACATTGCAGTGGAACAAAATATAATATGTAAATAAACTTTATTGAGGGCTTGACAATAAAACTTACAACCATCAAAGTACATCAACACGTCTAGACAGTTATAATAACTTGTCCTCATATACAACACACATCGGAATAATAACGATATAATATCATATGTCTGAACTCTTCGAGCTCGTCTTTGGACGTCACAACATCTGATAACCTGAACCTGTGCAACCCGATCTAACCCAAGCATTACAAACACCAGGTATGTCTGGTAAACCAGAGTGAGAAAAAACTCGCTAAGTTTATAATATCATACAACTTGATTTTAAAATCAAAACCCTATCGAAAGAAAAGGATAATCGTAAGACCAAATCCACACATAAATATGGACGGTTTTTACCTTACGATAACCCAAAACATTTTTGAAATCATATCTTATTCTGATATTATAATAGTGTCTAAATACAAATAAATAGAATCTAGCAGAACGCTTGCATCTCAAGCTCCACATATATAGTATACAAACAAAAACGCGGGCGCTTATTGGAGATTGGATTCTGACTATGACAAGGTATGGAACACCTGCCGATAATGTATCTCTAGAGGGAAATACACTGGGTTCAACAAGAGCATCTTGCAACCCGACCCACACATGAACGACCACTCATTTTGGTTGAGTTTATCGAATGTATATCACCAACGGTTGGGAGCTACCGAACGTTTCCCGAAAAGGGACAACATCGAAATAGATTAAAGAAGCGAAAAGAATTTTTCTAGATAGGTGATTATACACCTAAATGGGAGCGACCCACATAGCCATGCTGCTTGCCCGATTTTTGTCATTTCCCGGTTGTGAGGCTTGAGGTTTGAATTCACCTTTAGAACATTTGGCCACCATTTACTTTGAATGCCACATTATCAGATTCATTAAATCACTAATTGACGTCCACTAAAATATTCTGGGTGTTAGCTAAGAGAAGGTGTCTTCTCCGCCACCAATAGAAATATGTTTGTAAAAATCAACGTACATGATCTTTTGAAAAATACTTTGTCAGACATTCGTCTATACAAGTCACCCAGGAATAGGATGAACCGATGGCACCCTCCTACTACATCCGAGGAATCACCCTATAGATCAGTAGCGAGTAGTCCTTGTAATCCATAGATTCCAATCACGACAGAATCATTGTTAACTCTAGGGATTAGCCAGAGATATTTAACAATAGTTCTTCAGCTCATGAAGATTTACAGTCTTCAATTGCTCTATCTTCAATCGACATCTTTCACGTATTTGCTGGTTCAGACTGGTTTCCGAATATAAATTTGATCCCGGTCTTTCTGTACCAACAGAGCATTGGGCATGATTTTGATAGCCGGTTATTTAACTATCGAAATAAACAATCATAAAAACAAAATAAATCCATTGGTTTATTATATAGCGCCACCTGGCCTTTTTAAAAATAGTATGCCAGTTTAATATATTAAAATTCTCAAATCATTTATTTATATACTTAGAAAAATATTTTAAAACCATATCTAATTTCATATCCAAATTCCCTGTTTACTATCATTTCAAAACATTGCTACAACATTACTTATTATCTATAACTGGGAAACCCTTTAACTTATCATTTTAAATAATCGTAATGATATCACTTTTGTTTTGTTATTTGAACACTATAATCGTCACTTTCCTTTTCAGAATAAACTCATTTCAAATCTCATTTCCTTACTTTGAAAATATCGTTGTATTTTCATAAATCCCTTTTTCTTTATTATGGGTGTACCATTCACATTCTCAAGCCCTTTTTATTTCCTTTTATTTCAGAATCCCTTCATATATATTTCCAAATTCTTCAAATAACGTTACACTATTATTTCTCAAAATAAATTAATTCTAACATCTTCGCCATTACGACTAATATCATCCTTCGACAATTCTGAAACCATTCAAGTTGGGGTATTTTAATTACCTCTCAGACTTTGATCAACAACGTTATTACCTTAAGAGAAGTATCATTTGTAATACCAGTACCCCGTATTCATTTCCAATATCCATAAAAATCCCATTTTAGTTATATCTTCATGAAATCTCTTCTCTTATTTAATATAGCGGATTTATATTGCATCTCTTTATCTCAACTCGCCTTGCCACTTTAATTAAAACTTGGGTTTCCATTTTTACTTCCCATTTCATATCTCCGTTAGTTCCTAACTATAAATCGGTTAGAAAATAATTTCCTAAGTATCAACCCCGAAGTCTGAAACCAACATCAAATCAATAATCAGAAAAGTGGTTATCTCAAATGTTCGCCAGTTATGTTCTAATTCTTTAATTTCAAATCCTGGCTTTATTCAAATGTCACTTCTAATATCCTGTTTTAAATATACGTATCCAATAGAAATTCGGGTTTTATAACTTCACAAAATCTTGGATTTCGTATAATCCAATTAAATATAATTCAAATATAATTAAATTAACTTTGGTTTAATAACTTATATTATTTTAAACCTTAAATCACTTAAATATTTATTAAACTATAAACATTGCTTTAAAACTTTACAAACTTCCATTACTAAATTTGCATTCCTAAATTATCCCTTCGATTATTATTAAATAACCAAAAAAAATCAAGTTTCAACATTTATTAAAATAAAACTAGGTTACTGCACTATTAATTATTCCCATTAAATTAATAAACTAATTTAATAAAACAATCTCAGTTAACTCAGCCTCTAACAGGATTTATTCGTTGATCAATCTACTTAGCCCTTTCCATTTTAAATTAATTAACAGTGTAATTAATTAAATTAATTCCATTCACTTTGATTATTATTAAGTTAATAATAATAAAATCCCAATACAATACCATTTTAATTGTTTCTTAGAAACAATGAATCTCAACTATAAATCACCACGTTTAATCCTGCTCACTTGCTTATCAAACTTATTAATATAAGAATCAGCTTTATAGAATCGTTTAATTTTTACGATAAGGCAAGTGCTTCGCCCACGGTAGATTTTGGTACAAAAATAGCGATTGGTGGTTCAAACAAACAATATATATATATATGATTGGTTTATTTCCTTTTTATAAACTTTATTTAAAATAATATATTTAAAATCTGTATTCAGTTATAAAATAAATTTCATAACTTCATTTCTATTGGTTCATCTAACGGTAAATCAATCTTTGAAAACCAGTTTGTATTTTGGCCATCTGCTATAAATTGCACAACTAATATCAACCAATGGTTAATAACTAAACAAATGTTGAATTTGGGTCTAACCATCAATAACCAATTCAATAATCCAATCACATGCGTTCAACAGTTCATATAATGTCCATGTGGAAATAAACAATAAACTTGAGGAATCCAGTTGGATTCCTCCAACCTGTCCTTCCCTGCGTCAAATAAGTTATCTAAAACAGATCATTCAATATGACAATATAATATAAACATGATAAATTAATTCAACTAATCACGGTCAATCCATAATGACAATTCAAATATCCAATTTAACTTCAATACGTTTATTTTATTATAAACGTAAACAACAAAGTAATCTACCTTGTTTGGAATTAATCGTTAAAATAAAGATTTGGTTTCAATTAAATTAAATAAATGTTTAATTTAAATCAGTTATATAAACATATTCAACATATATGCAAACAATCATCAAATCATTCAACAACTAACAAACATAACATGCAAATATTTAAACCCGACTTATAATAATTATAAGTGGGATAACTAAGTGAGGTTAACTCACCTTGATTTCAACGATTAAAAACAGTTGGTTTTGAAAAAAAAATAAACCCACGTTTAATTCTATCAAAAAATCCTAACAGCTATCAATCCTGACCAGACCAGTTCAGTCCCGTACCCTTCGTTCTTGCGATTCCAACGTACCTTGTTTCGTCAAAAACGTTTTGTGTATGAAATAATTAAGGTAGCTATAAGTTTGTATGTCTTAATTAATTTTTTTATAGAGCATTAATATGTATATATATATATATTAATTGGACTTACCTATGCAAGCCCACTATCACTTGACTCACTCCAAATATCATCTCCATCCAGGCAAAATGCGACTGCTTCTTCCGTTCCTCCCCATTATTCTCGAATCCGACTTTTCTGTTTTTCTTCGTATATATTTTTTGTTTTGTTTGGTCCTTGATATAATCTGACCCAATTTTCCACTGCCACATCTAGTCCACGTCATCACTCCTTTTAGTTCTTCTTCTGCCGATCCTGCTATCACTCGATGTTACATTTTCAACAACTCACCCCCAGCGCCTTTTCCCACTATCACTCCTTCGGGCTCCTAAAACGGAACCCATGCTTCCATCAAACAATCACGTCTCCCCATCCACACATGCCACCATGCTATTTTGTTTCCATTCTTTCATTTCTTTTTAATGTGACTTATCCAAACTCCCTATAGTTTTATTACCCCACGCACGCAAGTAAGAGTTTCATGCATCGCACCTATACTGCTTCCTGTATCAAAACATCTTGCTGTAAACTTTCCTCTCTCCACCTTGACAACGGAAGTCACCAGCAACCGCCTCGCTCTCAGGAACTCCATCATCATCTCTCCTTTAAAATGTCCTCACCTGCCTGTAGCATGTCACCGCAGCCGAGCCTTCCCACGCGGATATATGAAACCACACCGTGCAAACCAGCTACCCCCTCCCTTCATACAAGTGCAGTGAGCGTCTTAGGAGAAAGAAACATTTTTTTATTGTTATTTATCTTTATTTTGTTTTACAGCAGTTTGCGGTTTCTAAAGTAATGGAAAAGGAATTGGTTGGGGAAAGAAGTAAAGTGCGGAAAACAGGCAGAAAACGTATATTTATATATGGCAGAAAGGAAGGATAGGAACGATGTAACATCGAGCGGTACAACATAGGAGAAGGGAGGCTCTCAGCTAGAATGTAAGAGACATGAAGTTGTTTCATCATACGAAAGATAGAAAAAGAAAGGTAGACAGAAAGCTATGTAAATTAATAGGTCTGTAGCGTTTCTCTTTTAGGTAGGTGAATTTCATATTCTTGCCGTGTAACAATCGGGGAAGGGAGGAATAGTACAGAAAGAAAATTATAGGTCTGCTATGTTACTTCAAGGGACCAGTCATGTAGAGGTCAGATAAAGGCTAGGGAGATATATGGAGGCAACAGAAAAATATATATTCGAATTACTGTACCTGGCATATTTGAGACTCGGCGCACATTTTTATTTGTGTCACTTGCTTGTCTGTCCTTAGTTAAACATTTGGTGATTGGGGATATAAGTTGATATGAAATGTGTAATGCAACACTTCTTTCATTTACGCATTTAACCTTGGTGTTGCCTTTTTAATGTCTGAAGCAATGAAAAGTGAAAGCATCCTTTCATGGTTGGAATGTTTTAATATATATATATATATATATATATTTTAATTTACTTCTATACGTTGGGATCTATATACGATCGAATTTTTAATTGCCATCGGTTACGTTGCACGTCCTAAATTCGTGCTGATATTCACGAACTTCAAACACGATGAGGTTGGACGTACTGCTACGTCTTGACGTTCTGGTTCAAATGAATTTAATTTCATTGGAAATGGACCCCATTTGCAAAACAACATTATTTAAATTTATCGGTTCACGTCCAAATTTTGTCTACCGACGAAATAACTCTGTTGGGCTCCAAACTGGAAAACTAGAAATATCTAGTCATACGTATTCCAATAAAATTCGTTTTGTCGAAAACGGAGGTTGTTTGAAAAACAGATATTTCTACGACTTATATGATAGCGATACAAAACAAATAAATAAAATAAATTATTGTTTCCATATGTATCTAAGTAAAATAATATAAATATAGAATAATAACTCAACATAAATATTTTCGAGTTAAACGATATTCAAATTTACAAAGAAATCCTTTTATAAATTATTAAATAAACATTAACGTTTATAATCGAAATCCATAATGACTATTTTAAAATTTGATTTGGACATAACTTACAATATATAAACAAGAAATTCGATTTTTCTCTTCCATTAGAAATTTATAATCAATAAGATTCTAATGTTTCTTATTTCATAGAATTCCGACTTAAAACAAATTCTGTATATTCAGTTGAAGTTCAAAACTCAATATTACGGACTACCGCGCCATTACGAGTTTCATTTAATATAAATATGAATATAAACGTTTAATCGTCGTTTAATAACGAATTTTATATATAAAAATCCACTAATATAATATTTAAAACCAATTTAAATTTTCAATTCAAATGATCAAAAAATTCGGGTCGTTACAAGTTTTTCACACTATGCACTAATAATAATATAAAAGAGGATTTTCGCGTATCAAAGGCATTCCCTGACTTCATAAAGAGAAACCTCGCCCAAGTGTGAATTTGCATGGTGGGTATACCGCGAGACCTTATGTTAGTTTCATTTTTCAAAAAGTCATTGCGAATTTTATGCACTGATATTCACATGGGATAAACTCGTTCCGTGTTAGCGGCGTGGTCCGGTGAATTACCTAACTTTAAACTAAACCCTAAAAACAACTGTTTTGAGTTCTCACACTCGTCCTATAACTGACCTGGAGTTTATTGTTCCCACACATAAACTCTGTGTGCACATAATTTTAACACGGGCACCTAGTAGTTTGGTTTGTAGATTTAGTCTTTAGAGCTGGATTCAAGTTGGAGCAAGAGTTATGCTTTGGATTTTACTTCTTCCGCTGAAGGCCTATTGTAACAACCCGTATTTTCAATAATCTGTTATAACATAAATTGAGGCAGAATTAAATTATAAAATCTGAATCAAGGGAAACGGGCTATGCCATTGCGTTCGTCTCGGAAAAATACGCGAAATAGAGTCCGAGTTTTCGAAAATCGGAGTCCGTATGACCCAGTTAAGGCCCATTGAAGTTTGCAGAAAATTTCTAAGTAAAAACAGATTTAAATTTGAAATTAAAATCATGGGTTAGGGCAAACTGGGCAGGCGGGAAAATTTCCCGCCCAGGACCCCATGTCGACAGGCCTGTCGACAGGGGTCTAGGCATGTCGACTGCCCTGTCGACAGCCCTGTCGACAGGGGGGTGCCCAGGCAGTTAGCCTGGTGCACCATTTCTGATTTGGGTTGGGTCTTGTGGCTTGGTTCTAGAGGATTCCGAGATCTGACGGGCCAAAACTATCCTAGGGTTAATCCTAGGGCTAAAAACACTCTAATCTTCTATAAATAAGCCTCTAATCCTACCCTAAAACCCCATTAATCATTCTTGCAACCAAACTATGCCAAAATCCAAACTCTCATGGCCTCCACCCTCTTCATACAATTCCTAAACAAATCCCTAAGAAATTTCCATGCATACAAGGGTATTTAGGCTTGTATGATCCTCCTTAGCTTTCATTAAAGGCTTGTTTTTCTATTGGCATCATAAAGGAGGAGTCTTGATCAAGTTTGCTTGCATTTGGGGGTCTTAATTAGTTGCATAAGGGGTTTCTTGCATTTGTTATACTCATTTGAGTCCGCATAAGCATTGTAAGCCCTCTTACCTTCACTTTACAAACTCTAAAGTTAATATGTGGTGAAAGTTGAGATTTATGTGAGTTTAGTTGATTATGCATGCTTATGCGAACTCACTATACCATGTTTTACATGTTTCATAAGTTATGCATGCATATGCGAGTTTACTATGCCATGTTCTACATGTTTAATGGATTATGCATGTTTATGCAAGTGTACTAAGCCATGATTTGCAAGTTAATTGAGTTATGCATGTATACTAAGCCATGATTTGCAAGTTTAACAAGTTATGCATGTTTATGCAAGTTTGCTAAGCCATGATTTGTATGTTTATTGAGTTATGCATGTTTATGCAAGTTTAAAATGACAAGTTGTGCATGTTTTGACAAGTTGTGCATGTTTATGCAAGTTTAAAATGACAAGTCGTACATGTTTTGACAAGTTGTGCATGTTCATGCAAGTTTAAAATAACAAGTTGTGCATGTTTTGACAAATTGTGCATGTTTTGACAAGTTGTGCATGTTTATGCAAGTTTAAAATGACAAGTTGTGCATGTTTGACAAGTTATGCATGATTAAGGTAATATGCAAGTTCACTATGCTAAGTTATGCAAGTTTAACATGTTATGCATGTTTATGGTAATATGCAAGTTCACTATGCTAAGTTGTGCAAGTCTAACATGTTATGCATGATTGTTGTGCAAGTTTATCATGTATGTTGTGCCAAGTTCCCTCTTCCTATCCTTTATGCGTTACTACGAATATGTAAGCGATAGAATGACGTTGGGGGGTTTGGGGTAAACTTAAAATACATGAAAATATAAGATTGGGAATTTACCTATTAAGTTAGGTCTACCCCTTGGGAATTTAACTATTAAGTTAGGTCTACCCAAGCATTTGTTAACTTGTAATTTTGTGTTTGAAATAAAGTGGACATGACACTTAGAAAACAAAAGTGTGGCCAACTCGAGGTTGGGTTGAGTTTGTAGCATAATTCTACCCGGAACCGACCGGCTTAACTAGTGGCTACAAACAATAGGACCCAATGTGAGAAGTTGGTCATGTGGTGCCAAAAACCCGAGGTTAGACTAAGTTGTGGTGTAAACCTACCCGGACCCGCCCGGCCTAACTAGTAACCACAACAAGGTCTAATGTGAGAGGTTAAGGTGCATTAAGTTAATTAATGCCTCGTGATTAGGGTTAAGTCAGGGTCCACTAATACTTAACCAATTTGGGGATTCAAGGGATGAAAATGGGGTTAAGTTACACTTAACCAATTTAATCAATTTGGGGATACAAGGGATTGGATGGGGTCAAGTGGTGAACCGTTGATTACACTTAACTAATTTAATCCATGATTAGTGAAGGGTTAAATCACACTTAACCTTCTTAGGAAACCCTAGCAGCGTGGTCTGTTCCAGCAGTAATCCCAGTTTGGTATCATTCACAACCCTAGGGGCTAGGCTAGGGCGGGGCACGATTACTGGACTGATGTAAGCGACCAAAGGGCGATGGCCGAGTGGTACAGCGGTGCGGGTCCGGCGGGCTACGGACGTGCACGTAGTCCGATGTTGGACAAACTCGAGGCACGGGTACCAGTAGATTAGAGCTGTGCATTATTGCTTAAGTGTCTGGGGTTAACACCCGAGGGCTTGATACACCCAAAGGGGGACCCAGCACAGTCTAACTACAACCATACGTGGGCCATATGGACACCAACACTTGACGTGTTAGGTTTATAGGGAGCCGATCGACTAGACCGTTGGGCTGGACCTTGTATTAAGGTCACCTCATGTTATTGGGCCAAAGCTTGGGCCAAGGGATCAATACCGGTTATGTTGGGTTGCTAGTACACCGTGGTGCAAAACTTAGCCATGTTTTATGCGATGACACCTCTATCTATCTTGTAGTTAATTTAACATGCCAGTATGTTGTTATCTATGATCATCTCAGTTCCCATCATGATGTTAACTTTATTAGTTTATAGACTGATCGTAGCAGGGCTTACTCAGTCTTTTTGACTGACCCGTTTTGTTTCGCCTCTTTTCTTCCGTTTCCCCCCCCAGGTTCTCAGGGAGGGAATACAGGAGCCTAGCTTGGATCTTAGCTGCTTTCTTGGATAGCTCATGTATGCTTTGGACTTGGGCTGCTATGGTTTCTTCCACTTTGGGGATAACTACTTTTACGTTTTCTTTTTTTTTTTAGTATCAGATGATGTTATTTTATGTACTAGACTTGTTTATTTGGGAAATTGACATTTTGGTGTACCAGACTTGTTTTTGAAATGGTTTAAAATCTTCCGCTGTTTTATTTACTTACTCTGTTTATTTACATATATATATATATGTCATGTCCTGCCTTGCTATATCATTATGCATGTTTACCAATAATACCCCTCCAAAGCTAGTGCATTCCTTTGCGAGTGACCCTGGCGGAGGTGGGGTGTTACATTTGGTATCAGAGCATATGGTTTACGAGAAGGGATAAAAAGGTTTTTAAAACTTTTGAAAAGAAAAACTATTTTCAAAACCAGGTATAAAGTATTTTCCAAAGAAAAGTCTAGTTGTTTTAAAAGGCTATCCCCCAAAAGCCATCAGCACTATCCTTTGACTCCTCGTTTAAACTCTTTTCTTTTCGTTTCCAGCATGTCTGATAATCTCATCTTGCCCGAAGGAGTAACAATACCCGATTGGTTTCGTCGGTACTTGGAAGTCACGGCACCAGTCCCGGGTGTCCCTAACGTTGTCCCCCCAGTCGAGGCCGCTGTTCCTCCTCCTCCTCCCGTAGCTGATGTTCCTCTTCCCCCTCAGCCTCCACAAGCGGATTTCGCGGAAACTTGCAAGAACTTTAAGAGGATGGGTGGCAAGAATTTTAATGGAACCGAGACTTTTGTAGAGGCAAGGAATTGGTTGAAAGAGACCGAAGATCTTTTAGCCACCTTTGATATAGGTGACCGCAGGAATGTTTTATTAGCAGTATGGTTGCTAAAGGAAGAAGCTGCACGTTGGTGGGTAGTCACCACCGCGACCAGGCCAATTGAGACGTGGGATGACTTTAGAGGAAGGTTTGGACTGAGATTCTTATCACTGAAGCAAGGGGACATGACGATTAGGGAATACATAGATAAGTTTAATCAACTGGCTCGTGTCAATTTAGACTTGGTTAATACAGCTCAGAAGAAGGCTCTACACTTTGCTCTAGGATTAAACGAGCCATTACATGGTTTGGCCATGTCTCATATACCCTTGGGGGCGACTTTCGAGAATTTGGTGAATTTGGCCCTACTTCAAGAAGAAGATAACAATGACAAGAAAGAGGTCAAAGCGAATGAGTCTCAAGACAAGAGAGTAGATTTCGGGAAACGGGGCAAGAATAACCACAACCGCAAGGACAAGCCAAGAGGGAATAGGAAGTGCAACTTCTGTGGTAAAGTTGGACATATAGCCAAGGAATGTAGGAAGAAGGAAAGGAGAAAGCGGGGCGAATGCTTCATTTGTGGTGAGTTTGGACATTTCAGCAAGGATTGCCCGAGGAAACAAGGGCGAGGCCAGACTCAGTGTGCCGGACTATCTGGAGGGCGAGTTCATCCCCTCAGCACCAGCTTATGATAGAGGTAGTGTTTCTGTGGGAATCTTGTTTACATTTTATGATTTTCCCTGTTCGAACTTTGTTTGATTCTGGCACATCGCATAGTTTTATTTCATCTGACCAGTTGAAAGTTTTGCACCTAAGTACTAGTGTAGTGGATGATCCCGTATGTGTTTCAAATCCAATTGGGGGTTCTGCCCGTTTGTCTATGGTCTGAGTGGATTTGAAAATTTCTATCTTGAGTATAGAATTCTCGTGGGATGTTTTATTCTCAGTTTCAGGGGATATGGGTTGGTTTTGGGCATGAATGGTTGTCCGGTTTTGGAGCCATTCTGGGGTTTTGTATATAGGGGTGTGAGGCTCATGACTCGCCTCGGTAATACCCTAGAAATTTCTGGCAACCCTATGGGTCCCGTCGTGATTGTTATCATGAGTCCCTCAACTCGTCTGTCGATAGTTTGCAATCTGTGAGGGTGGTTCGAGAATATCCTGATATCTTGGGGGAAAGTGAAGGGGTTACCCTTAGACGTGGGATAGATTTCCGCATTATCTGGTTGGTAATACCAAGCCAGTTTCGTGGCCGGCTAGGCACATGACCTCACGAGGTGAGAGTTAAGAAAGCAAGTCAAGGAGTTGCTTGAGAAGAACTTCCTGAGACGAGGCATTTTCGAGTAGGGTGCTCCAGTAGTATTCGTTACTGATGTGGACAGTTTGCTTCGCTTATGTGTTGATTATCGTGAGGAGAATAGACAACCGCTATCAAGGGTTGATGATTTGTTTGAACAGCTTGTAGGAGCATCTGTTTTCTTTTGATCCAGCTACCAGATTCCATCAGCTTAGGATGGCTGAGGATGGAATTGACAAGACTGCGTTTAGGACTCTAGATGGGTTTTTAGAATGGCTAGTCATACTATTTGGTTTGACTAATGCACCCGCGTATTGCGTAAACTTGATCGGTAGGGTGTTTAGGGAGTCCTTGAACAAGTTTGTCATGGTCGTCATAGACGATATTTTGATCTCCTCAAAAGAACGAGGAAGAACATGCTATACATCTCAAGGAGGAGATGGATACGCTTAGAGCCACCAGTGGAAGGTCAAGTTCTCCAAATGTCACTTTGGAGGAAAGAAATTGGATTTCTTGGGCACATAGTTCCTAAGAAGGCTTAGCGGGGGATCCCGTTAGAGTAATTGCAGGTTAAGACCGGAAAGCTCTGAGAAGGGCAATTGAAGTAAGAAGCTTCCTCCGTTTGGCTAGTTAGTTGGCATTCCTGGGGGCTTAGACTTACTCTTCTGGATCAAGAAGGGGGTTTCACAGGAAGAAAGACCTGCAGTTAGTCAAGAACATGGACCAGTTGATTCAAGGCGAGATGTTAAGTCACCACACTAGATATATTATAGATGACAAGGGATGACTAAGGCACGATGAGAGATTATGTGTTCCTCGAGTGAAAGACTTGGTAAAGAAGGTTCTTGAAGATGCGCATCACTCAAGGAGGTGGCCGAGTTGGTTTCAGGGTACATGTTGTGCCACCAGGTTGAGGCCAAGTCATAGAGGCCCAGTGGGCCATTACCTCCATTGGAAGTTTCGCAAGGGAAGTGTGAAAACATCTCGATAGATTATGTGGATGGAGTACCTAGATCAAAGAAAGGGAATACGGGTAGGTGGGTCGAAATAGGTAGACTCACGAAGAGTGCTCATTTCAGAGCGAGAAAACTGCATCATGGTTAACAGCGGTCTACCCTCAAGAAGTTGGCCAGTTTTGAAATAGCCTACAGGAAGCCATGGGTAGGCAACTGAATCTAGGTATGACCTATCACTCATAGGCAGATGGTTCATTTCGATTTAAGCATGAGTTATAGGAAATCACGTTTATAAGGGCAATTAGCAACATGGATTGGTATTTTCAAGAAAAGTTCTGCTGCGTGAAATACTGTATAGTAAGTGGACGAGATCCAGGATTCACTAGTGAATTCTGGAGAGCTTGCATAAAATCATAAGGTTATAGTATGGTTAAGCCAAGTATACAGAAAGAAGAGTAAGTGGAAAAGAAAGACGAGAGGCGATAATGAAATGAGTTCCAACTCGAATTTGGGAAATAGGAGTTAGGAAGCCAAGGAATCATGAAGTGAAAGATAGTCAAAGCACAGTTGAGTTAAGCTCAAGGAAACGTGACTAAGGAGAGTGAAGACTAAGAGTGCATCCTAAATCCTTGTTTTTCTGTGGAGCTTGCTTGCAAGTTATCTTTTGTATATATCCTCTCGGTCCCATTCTCGATCTTATTTCTGTTGTGAACTCCATAAGGGGGTTAAGACTCATCGGTTAGTACTATATGTCAAAGTTTGAATGGATTTCTTGTAATCCAAAAAGGAGTTTGTCTAGTTTATCTAGTTTATCTAGTTTATCGTGTCTATCTTGCCATGAGAACCTTAGGTAGAAACCCTTTTGGTTGAAACATGTGTTTGAAACATGTTATGCTTGATGGTTGCAAGTGGTTGCAAGTGTTTGCAAGTGGTTGCTCGTGGATGCATTATACACGATTAGGCACTAGATCGGCTCACACACTCTTCATGTTGCATATGCATGAGTGTTTATGCTTATCCATGATTGAAACTTGTTGTGCTACCACATGGATGTTGCATATGGGTGAATGTTATGTGCACTCATATAGATACTATGAATTTAGGAGTTTGCATACATATGGATTCATTTCACTGACATACATATGCATTAAGGAGGTTTACTGTATCAGTAACCACCTGATCTTTGCATTAGATAAGACATACATATGCATTAAGGAGGTTTACTGTATCAGTAACCGCCTGATCTTTGCATTAGATAAGTACATATACACACACTTTTGCATATGTTCATACCACATTTAGAATCTTTTAAGGACAATGATTGCTCGTGGATGATGCTTTGAGTAGATGGATGATTGGATGGTAGGATACGTTCTTCCTAACTTGAAGATTTCGGGGACGAAATCCTTTAAGGAGGGGAGAATGTAACAACCCGTATTTTCAATAATCTGTTATAACATAAATTGAGGCAGAATTAAATTATAAAATCTGAATCAAGGGAAACGGGCTATGCCATTGCGTTCGTCTCGGAAAAATACGCGAAATAGAGTCCGAGTTTTCGAAAATCGGAGTCCGTATGACCCAGTTAAGGCCCATTGAAGTTTGCAGAAAATTTCTAAGTAAAAACAGATTTAAATTTGAAATTAAAATCATGGGTTAGGGCAAACTGGGCAGGCGGGAAAATTTCCCGCCCAGGACCCCATGTCGACAGGCCTGTCGACAGGGGTCTAGGCATGTCGACTGCCCTGTCGACAGCCCTGTCGACAGGGGGGTGCCCAGGCAGTTAGCCTGGTGCACCATTTCTGATTTGGGTTGGGTCTTGTGGCTTGGTTCTAGAGGATTCCGAGATCTGACGGGCCAAAACTATCCTAGGGTTAATCCTAGGGCTAAAAACACTCTAATCTTCTATAAATAAGCCTCTAATCCTACCCTAAAACCCCATTAATCATTCTTGCAACCAAACTATGCCAAAATCCAAACTCTCATGGCCTCCACCCTCTTCATACAATTCCTAAACAAATCCCTAAGAAATTTCCATGCATACAAGGGTATTTAGGCTTGTATGATCCTCCTTAGCTTGCATTAAAGGCTTGTTTTTCTATTGGCATCATAAAGGAGGAGTCTTGATCAAGTTTGCTTGCATTTGGGGGTCTTAATTAGTTGCATAAGGGGTTTCTTGCATTTGTTATACTCATTTGAGTCCGCATAAGCATTGTAAGCCCTCTTACCTTCACTTTACAAACTCTAAAGTTAATATGTGGTGAAAGTTGAGATTTATGTGAGTTTAGTTGATTATGCATGCTTATGCGAACTCACTATACCATGTTTTACATGTTTCATAAGTTATGCATGCATATGCGAGTTTACTATGCCATGTTCTACATGTTTAATGGATTATGCATGTTTATGCAAGTGTACTAAGCCATGATTTGCAAGTTAATTGAGTTATGCATGTATACTAAGCCATGATTTGCAAGTTTAACAAGTTATGCATGTTTATGCAAGTTTGCTAAGCCATGATTTGTATGTTTATTGAGTTATGCATGTTTATGCAAGTTTAAAATGACAAGTTGTGCATGTTTTGACAAGTTGTGCATGTTTATGCAAGTTTAAAATGACAAGTCGTACATGTTTTGACAAGTTGTGCATGTTCATGCAAGTTTAAAATAACAAGTTGTGCATGTTTTGACAAATTGTGCATGTTTTGACAAGTTGTGCATGTTTATGCAAGTTTAAAATGACAAGTTGTGCATGTTTGACAAGTTATGCATGATTAAGGTAATATGCAAGTTCACTATGCTAAGTTATGCAAGTTTAACATGTTATGCATGTTTATGGTAATATGCAAGTTCACTATGCTAAGTTGTGCAAGTCTAACATGTTATGCATGATTGTTGTGCAAGTTTATCATGTATGTTGTGCCAAGTTCCCTCTTCCTATCCTTTATGCGTTACTACGAATATGTAAGCGATAGAATGACGTTGGGGGGTTTGGGGTAAACTTAAAATACATGAAAATATAAGATTGGGAATTTACCTATTAAGTTAGGTCTACCCCTTGGGAATTTACCTATTAAGTTAGGTCTACCCCTTGGGAATTTACCTATTAAGTTAGGTCTACCCAAGCATTTGTTAACTTGTAATTTTGTGTTTGAAATAAAGTGGACATGACACTTAGAAAACAAAAGTGTGGCCAACTCGAGGTTGGGTTGAGTTTGTAGCATAATTCTACCCGGAACCGACCGGCTTAACTAGTGGCTACAAACAATAGGACCCAATGTGAGAAGTTGGTCATGTGGTGCCAAAAACCCGAGGTTAGACTAAGTTGTGGTGTAAACCTACCCGGACCCGCCCGGCCTAACTAGTAACCACAACAAGGTCTAATGTGAGAGGTTAAGGTGCATAAAGTTAATTAATGCCTCATGATTAGGGTTAAGTCAGGGTCCACTAATACTTAACCAATTTGGGGATTCAAGGGATGAAAATGGGGTTAAGTTACACTTAACCAATTTAATCAATTTGGGGATACAAGGGATTGGATGGGGTCAAGTGGTGAACCGTTGATTACACTTAACTAATTTAATCCATGATTAGTGAAGGGTTAAATCACACTTAACCTTCTTAGGAAACCCTAGCAGCGTGGTCTGTTCCAGCAGTAATCCCAGTTTGGTATCATTCACAACCCTAGGGGCTAGGCTAGGGCGGGGCACGATTACTGGACTGATGTAAGCGACCAAAGGGCGATGGCCGAGTGGTACAGCGGTGCGGGTCCGGCGGGCTACGGACGTGCACGTAGTCCGATGTTGGACAAACTCGAGGCACGGGTACCAGTAGATTAGAGCTGTGCATTATTGCTTAAGTGTCTGGGGTTAACACCCGAGGGCTTGATACACCCAAAGGGGGACCCAGCACAGTCTAACTACAACCATACGTGGGCCATATGGACACCAACACTTGACGTGTTAGGTTTATAGGGAGCCGATCGACTAGACCGTTGGGCTGGACCTTGTATTAAGGTCACCTCATGTTATTGGGCCAAAGCTTGGGCCAAGGGATCAATACCGGTTATGTTGGGTTGCTAGTACACCGTGGTGCAAAACTTAGCCATGTTTTATGCGATGACACCTCTATCTATCTTGTAGTTAATTTAACATGCCAGTATGTTGTTATCTATGATCATCTCAGTTCCCATCATGATGTTAACTTTATTAGTTTATAGACTGATCGTAGCAGGGCTTACTCAGTCTTTTTGACTGACCCGTTTTGTTTCGCCTCTTTTCTTCCGTTTCCCCCCAGGTTCTCAGGGAGGGAATACAGGAGCCTAGCTTGGATCTTAGCTGCTTTCTTGGATAGCTCATGTATGCTTTGGACTTGGGCTGCTATGGTTTCTTCCACTTTGGGGATAACTACTTTTACGTTTTCTTTTTTTTTAGTATCAGATGATGTTATTTTATGTACTAGACTTGTTTATTTGGGAAATTGACATTTTGATGTACAAGACTTGTTTTTGAAATGGTTTAAAATCTTCCGCTGTTTTATTTACTTACTCTGTTTATTTACATATATATATATGTCATGTCCTGCCTTGCTATATCATTATGCATGTTTACCAATAATACCCCTCCAAAGCTAGTGCATTCCTTTGCGAGTGACCCTGGCGGAGGTGGGGTGTTACACCTATTTGTATTCCTTTCCGCTGAGCTTATATTATACTCTGATATTCCATTTAACTCTGATGTAATATTATTGTATTGATAATGGAAAGGTTCTTTTACTTTTGTGAAAATGTCTAAGTACTCCTAATAATCCATCTTTATGAACGGTTTAATTTGGTTTAATTACCGGTGAAAACTAGGCCAAAAGGCGGGTCGTTACAATGTGGTGTCAGAGCTTTGGTTTATACGAAGCTATGTGGTACGACTCGTTTGAACAAAGGAGAAAGGGTGAACGACCCAAACTCGCCCTTACGGGAAATCCCGGATTGAGTTGAGAACACGACAAATCAGAACACAAACAGAAGAACATTTCATTGCTATTACAACAATTTAAATCAGAGTACAAGAACATACAGAGTATGGGCAAATAATATACATTTGATAAATATCAGAGATTTACAAATTATTGTGCAGCGGAAAATAATAAAAAACACAACTGAAAGAAATACACGGATACAGAGCGTTCCGAATATAGCTCCAGCTGTAAACCAGGATCCTGTGAATATAATATCTACAAAACCAAAACTACTAGCTACGCGTGTGGAAAATAGGGCACCCAGAGTTTAGGTCAAAACA